>JARLTB010000297.1:5765000-6325000 GCA_030141615.1 Unio pictorum
TATAATGTTAGTAGAGACAGTATCCTAGGATAATACGTATAAGGTTCTATATAAATTTTCCTTGTTTATTCTATTGGGACATCTTCCATACATATGCTCAATGCTGTTTCATACAAAATACTCAAATACTATGTTTAAAATCAAATATGTTTTGGCTACTGAAACAACACTAGTGTATGTGCTTTTAGAAACAAAATATTACGATAATGCAAAACATGTGACATATACTATTTTAATTAGTCTACTGAGACAGAGCTATAGGAATATACATTTACATTCAGCCGGTATCTGAAAATATGTGCAAGACATTTTTGTAACAAATGAGAACCAATTTCAGTTTAGTAGGAAATACTATTATAATATGTAATTGTAAATAATAAGAGGTGTACACCTTCACGGCTTGTCTATTTCAGAGTGTCAATTATTGTAGACCTTAACAATAAAATGCCATGAGTTCTCCAAGGTATACGAGAACGAGTTGCAACTAGGTCTGACATGTATTGGGAATAGAATAAGGAACATAACTATCTTTGCTAATATAGCTAGTTTCCACAGGGATCAGGTATTCGAAAATCACATCGTCAGTCTAATTTGTATAACCTGTTGTGTGTTCATGATGTTGGTGTAGTTCATTCAGTCGTATCAATTAACATTTCACTGAACTCCATACGTGACAGCCGTTATAACTAAATGACAGAATCAATATTTCATGATGTATTCGTTCGGGGACATTGTTATAAAATATTAAAGGTTTCCAAGTAACTGAAAATGCGGCCATTAATGAAATAAACGTATGATCATTTCAAAATTTGTAACAGTAACTTGCATGAGTTCAGAAGCGTAGCGAGGGGGGGGGGGGGCGGTGGGGTACATATGTCCCCGGGCGCCAAGGTACAGGGGCGCCAAAATGAGGCTTGCAACGTTACATTATAATAAGAAAACAAGGGTAATAAATCTGTCACAAGATCGCTGGGGCGCCAATTTTATAGTTTGTCCCCGGGCGCAAAATATCATCGCTACGCCTCTGCATGAGTTAAAAGCAAGAAATTTTGTACATTATAATTAAAGGGTACGGGGATTCTCCAATGACATTTGTACAGCTTGTATTTCTTTTACATAGTTATCTGAATAGGATGTCCAAAGAATTCTCGACTCGGCTTACTCATTATCAGAATACAACATACAGTTTCATTTGTGATAATTTATAATGATAACAAAACAATATAAAACACGTATGTGATAACTATTCATAATAAGAATACAGCGATAAACAATAAGAATAATAAAAACATCTATCATATAATTACTAATGAGAAGAATACAAAAAACATCATCTTTGATAATTACTAATAATAATAAGATAAGCAAAACTTTGCTTTTGATAATTATTATAAATAATAGTACAATATAAATAAAAGCTTCGTCTGTGATAACGATGCCATACAAAATCTTGTCTGTGATATTTACTAGTGATACTATGTTAATATAAAATATGATCTGTGATAATTACTAATGATAATAGCACAATATATGATAAGTATGGATAATCATTTTGTAATAGAAATGGGATTTTCCTGGAATTTTATGTATGTTCTCATCATGCGTATCATTAGTCTCATTACTGGAGTATCGTGAGTTAAACTGGGGGTGAGGTGGTCATAAAAGACCAACTTTGTGCACGTTTAAAATAAAATATAATTTGTGGTCTCTAAATAACACATCTACCTGGTAGTTTTTTTTTAAATGTAAAACACCAATTGCATACCTTCCGAAGAAAACACAACTCGCTTTCATTAAAATCTGGTAGAGTAATCTTCCTTTGCGAGACCTCATTATTCTCAAGCTTCATTCAGCGCTTACCGTGGAATCTCATGTTTTCAGGAATGCAAGAAATTCATTGTCAAATGCATGAATGTATCAAAAGAAACTAATCAAAAAAGGTTACAATAATTTTAGCAAAGTTTAAAAAGTAGACCTTTGACAACCACTAAGAAAATATTAAGAGACAAAATGTTAATGAAATAAAATCTATTAAACAAACTTTAAAGGTTTGAAAAGGAAAATTTGTCCCTTGCTTTAAACATTAAATATCACTAAAGCAACACCGCGAGTTAAAACGGTAGTATGTATTCATTTTTGTTCACTCTCTCTCTCTCTCTCTCTCTCTCTCTCTCTCTCTCTCTCTCTCTCTCTCTCCATACTAGCTCTACAGTTTCTTGTGTTTCTTTTTCTTCCTTTCTTCTTTTGTGACAATAAATTTCCAATCAGTCGATCAGCATACATCCAACGTATCAAATATAAATTCCTCGATTTTGATATTCAATTGGACTCAATGTTGTCAAAGGTCTAATTGCACTCTGGTCGATATTCCAAAATAATAGCGTTATTTATATTTAATTTGCATTGCTTGTTTATTTGTTCTATGTATTTTTAAAAAATATTTTATGATATATTGTGGGTTATGTAAGGTTGTGTTTAGTAGCTGACCTTGTTAAAATTCGAGTTCATTATGTACTTGACTTAAATCGTTGATTTTTTTTTTATTACGCAAGTAACTAATACAAAGCTGGTATGCTTTCTATAATTATCGGTTTATTACTAGGATCATTAAACATACTTATCTTGGTCCGAGTAAAGGACAATGTATTTTACATGTTCTTTATTGCAATTTTAGTAACAAACCTTCTAACTAGAACTAAGTGTCTCTCCAATAACAGCCTTCACTTCTCTACTGGCAATTTTGGGGCATTTCAAGGGGCGTTGGTTTTTATTTATGGAGTCTATGCCCAAAAGAAGCGTGGCCCACTGCTCGATGATTTATAGAACTTATGAGAAATGTTGTTGTGTTAGAGTTATTCCCTATTTGATACAGCAGTTTGTTTTATACCACACACACACACACACACACACACACACACACACACACACATATGGTATTTAGTGTAGTTAGCCTATTTGGAAGTGGGGCGTTTTGGTGCTACAATACTAATTTGCCTCCTATGGGATACTTCCCTCGATAACGATGCGTTGTGTTGTGTTTAAAATTTAAACATTGTATTTTTAGGGAGTTGATGCTGGCCCAGTGTCCTCCTGCTCTATGCAAATTAGAAAAACTTTTCTTGTGATGTCCTCATCTAGCCAGTCGTACGTTTTGTATATATTTATTCCACATAATTAAACATGAAATAAGTGTCTGTATTTGTCTCATGTCGTGTACATTTATACGGCGATATAATAATTTATTCATTACTAACAAATTGTCTTGAACATTGAGATGCCCCGTGGCTAGATAATACCATTAAGTACTTTTATATCTGTGGCTATATAATACCATTAATTACTTTAATATCTGTGGCTATATAATACCATTAATTACTTTTATATCTGTGGCTATATAATACCATTAATTACTTTTATATCTGTGGCTATATAATACCATTAATTACTTTTATATCTGTGGCTATATAATACCATTAATTACTTTTATATCTGGTTAATGTTCTGTGCTGTACAAGATATGAATTATTACAGAATAAATATCAAGCATACACAAGTCAACAAACTAGATACCAGATATTTTTAAAACATATATTGCAAGTTCAATGTGAAATATAAGGAATGAAAAAGAATGTGATACACATCTCCCCAAAAATTCAGGATTGTATTCATCAGAAGAAAGAGTAGACGAAAGAGTCATTAAAACTTCACTATTTAAGATCAAGCACAGATTGGCAGAATAATTTATGTCTAGAATTAAAGCACGATGCGTCTGAATCAACCACTACAAATTCCATCTATCGGAACACTTATTCATTAAAAAAGCCATCTGTCTGAACACTTAGTCATTACAAGTTCCATATCTCTGAACACCTAGGAATTACAAGTGACATCTATCTGAACACGTAGCCATTACAACTTTAATCTATCTGAACACCAAATAATGACAAATTTCATATATGTGAACGCCTAATCATTATTAATTATATAAATCTGAACAACTAGTAATTACAAACTTCATCTATATGAACACCTAGTAATTAGAAATTCCATCTATCTGAACATCTAGTAATTACAAACTTCATCTATCGGAACACCTATTCATTATAAAATTCCATCTATTCGAACGCACTATAATTAAAAATGTCATCTATCTAAATACCCAGGAACTACAAATTGCATCTATATAAACACCTAACCATTATAAGTTCCATCTATACGAACTCCTAGTGATTACACATTTCATCTACCTGAACACATAGTCATTACAAGTTCCATCTACCTGAACACCTAGTCATTGCAACCTTGATATATTTGAACACCTGGTAATTACAAATGACTTCTATCTGAACAATTAGTGATTATAAATTATATCTTTCTGAAGACCTAATTATTATCAATTCCATCTATCTGAAGACCTAATCATTATCAATTACATCTGTCTGAAGACCTAATTAATTTAAATTCCATCTATCTGAACATCGCACTATAATACTGTCCATCTATCTAAGACATATTCATTATAAATTCCATGTATCTGAACAGGTAATCTTTAACAATTCCATCTATCTGAACACCTAATCATTACAAATTCCTTTTATCTGAACACCTAATCATTACAAATTCCATATATCTGAACACCTAATCATTATCAATTCCAGCTATTTGAAAACCTAACCATTATAAATTCGATCTATCTGAACATCTAATCGTTATAAAATTCCATTTATCTGAAAATCTAATCCTTATAAATTCCATCTATCTGAAAATCTAATCGTTATAAAATTCCATTTGTCTGAAAATCTAATCATTATAAATTCCATCTATCTGAACATCTAATCGTTATAAAATTCCATTTGTCTGAAAATCTAATAATTATAAATTCCATTATCGGAAAATCTTATCATTATAAATTCCATCTATCTGATCATCTAATCATTATAACTTCCATCTATCTGAAGTCCAAATCATTATAAATTCCGTCCATCTGAGCATCTAATCATTACAAAGTTATTCCATCTATCTGAACACCTAATCATTATAACTTCCATTTATCGAAACACTTAGTAATTATAAAATTCCATCTATCTGAACACATAGTCTATGTAAATTATATTTATCTGAAGATCTAATCATTATAAATTGCATCTATCGGAAGACATACTCATTATAAATTCCATCTATCTGAGCATCTAATCCTTATAAATTCATTCCATCTATCTTAAGACCTAATCATTATAAATTCCAGCTATTTGAACACCTAATCATTATAAATTCGATCTATCTGAACATCTAATCGTATTAAAATTCCATTTATCTGAAAATCTTATCTTTATAAATTCCACCTATCGAAACATCTAATCATTATAACTTCCATCTATCTGAAAATGTAATCATTATAAATTCCATCTATCGGAACAACTAATCATTAACAATTGCATCCTTCTGAAGACCTAATCGTTATAAATTCCATCTATCTGAACCTCTAATCATCATAAAATACATATTTCTGAACATCTAATCATCATAAATTCCATCTACCTGAACATCTAATCATCATAAATTCCATCTATATGAACGTCTAATCATCATACATTCCATCTATCTGAACATCTAATCATCATAAATTCCATATATCTGAACATCTAATCATTATAAATTACATCCTTCTGAATACCTAATCATTATAAATTCCATCTATCTGAACACCTAATCATTATAATTTCATCTATCTGAAGACCTAGTCATTGCAAATAAAATGAATATGACTACCTAGTCGTCACACACGCTCTCTGTCTGAAAACAAAGTGTGTGACCATCTAGCAGAATGGTATATCGACGATATTAAATGTCAACTGTCTAAACACCGAGTCATTACAAATGGCTTCTATCTTAAAACCTACTGCATTCTCTTCTCCAACGGTACTTCGAACTTGAAATCTTTCAGCTTCACTGTGTAAGTGTAACTCGTAGTTCCCAATTTTTTAAAGGAGCGCTTTACCGTCTCTCGAATATGGCAGTACATTTGAGGATTTACTGGTGAACTTTGCATGGGCATTGACTCGTTTGCTATGAATTTGTCATATTCAAAAACGCAGGCATACAATTTAGCCAAGACCACAGTTACTGTGCGAGGCGAGAAATCAAAAGTCTATCTCTTACTTTCGTCTCTTTTCTTCACGAAATATTGAAGAAAATATTGCGCTCAAAAGATCAAAATACTACATTTCAAACGCGGTTACATCATATATATTCATGTCAGACCAGTATCTTCCCTTCGAGTATTTATTTCACTCTCAAAACCCCGAACATAACAATTGAAGAGCCCACACAAGTCGAACATTCGATCAGAGCTTTGCGAGGTGTGATACGAAAGGTTTCTTCAAAGAAGCGGACGGACTACTTTCCCTCTGTTCGTTTTAAAACTCAACACACTTGCTATATCTTTAAGAAGAATGGCCGTTGGGCTACATAATGTTCAGACAGTGAAGAAAGCAAACCAGGTACCAGAAGCGACAACAGTCAATATACCAGAGAAAAGATACTGGAAAGAGAAATGATACTGGTCTCCAAACTGCGCTAAGACACAAAAGCAACAGGGGATGGAAGATAGGGATTCCGATTAGGAAAGAGAATAGGTACGAGAAGGAGGAAGAAGAGAAGGAAAAACCTAAGACAGTGAAAACATTCAAAACACAACGAGAGTGACCAAAAGCATAGAAGAAATTTATCAACGTTTCAAAGTGTTGTGATGTGAATTAAACTGTAACATTTATACCAGAATAGAAAAAACAGACTTAACGTAAGTGTCTCTTGGTTGTAATTTTGAAGAAGAAGGACCTACTCTCATGCACTAACACACGGTTATCATAGGGTTATCATAGGGTTAAAAATGGATTTTGAGTTTTAATTGATTTGCGAAAGGAATACTATCTCTATTCGAAGGAAGTGGGTGGCCCTGAAACAGACAGGTATTTGTTTTCGTAACACAAGCAAATCAGCAACGGGTCGAACTCATCTTGACTTGCCTCAAGTCTTTGCCATGGCCAATGCCTACTTCTGGACGGGATCATGTTGATGACTTGGTAGAACCACTAGTTTTTGAATCTCAAAATATATGGTTGGGTTCTTTGGCACGGAAAGGTCGTAATAGAAAATGTACGTTGCTCAACCAAAATGTATGAGTACCCTCACCGTTTGACTTTCACTGTCCTCAGTCTCTCCTATACCCTTTTTCTTAATAGCTGCTTCTTCTTCTCTTGTCGTTTCCTTCTCCCTACCTCTTCTTCTTGTTGCTGTTGAATGAGAAAATCTTGTTCTATTTCTTTCTGTTGCTGCAAAATGTTCTTAAATTTATGATTCTGTCTGTGTTAAATCCTCAACATATGGTACGTAAGGAGAAGACGGTTAGTGCGCTGGTATCGGAACAAAGTCGTGCAAAGAAGAGAGAAAACGAACTAAATCCCAATTAAAAACGGCCTCTTCTAGAAGTATAATTGTGTTGACTTTGGTAGCCACTACTGTACCATAGCTTCTCGTCTTCACAGCCGTTGCACCCCAATTCATCGTCTTCTTAGTCTTTTGTCATGTTCTATCTCTGTTGCATGATTTCACGTTGCACATACGCTAGTCACGTTGATAGAGAATGTGACTTCACAGACCACTCTATTCGGATCGGAAGACAGACATACTCAGCACTGCGACCGAATTTTGTAACGCGAGGTTGGATTGGTGAAATAACTCAGTCCACTCTTCCACTATAAATACCCAGAGTCCATTGCATTCCCTTCACCTGTTCAGTTACAAGATGTGGACAAACGATGAATCGTCTACTCTCGTATCGACATTGGTGTTCCGCACAGACTTATCCAAGTATGTGAAATGAATATGGACAGTTGTCAGGATCACTGATGCGAGGGTGTGGAAAAGATGAATGTATTCGGAGAGACACAGCTGTTTGAAGAGAGTCGTCACCTACGGTTCCGAAGTCAAAAGAAGCTTGAGGATGAAAAGACGACGATACCCTCTATGTTAACAAAGTGCTGTCAACATAAAACCCAATGGCCCTTTTCTGGGCCATTCATATGCCTCGAGAATATTTACTTTCTTGCCTAAAATATTATGTTTGAGTCGATTGTGCAATTATTTATAAATTCGTGCATTAGTCACGTACATCATTTAGTTGAGATCTCTAGTCTTTATGCCGTAATTTCAAGGCCAAATACATTTCGTTGTAATTATAAAATCACTTTCATGACAGTATCAAATCATGCGATGATTACGACAGACACACAGTCACTGTCACTGAAGCTCTTACTGATGATTTGTGATTTCAATGTCTTCTATGTAACAATGAAAACCGCTGTACACCTGTCTAGTAAAAGACACGTCCAAACCTTAAAATTATTCCCGTAGCCGATAGTAAGTGCACAGTACCAAAAACAGTGGATACAACACCAAGCCAAGCATTTGTTCAGACACATATGTATGATCTTGGTCTTAGATTAGCGTCTTAAACACGTGTAATTGTCGATACACCCTTCAACTGGGTGTTCAGATGGATGGCTTTTGCAAAGGGCGATATACACTCTGAATTGGTGTTCAGACCGATTATATATGTAATTAATATGTGTACATATAGACAGCATAGGTGCATAGGTAATAAAATAAATGTTATTCGTAATGGCCAATGCACACCTTTTGATTGGTTATTGAGATTGATTTTAATTTGTATTTAATATGTGTACAGATAGACACCATAGGTGCATACGTGATAAAATACATTTTATTCGTAATGGCCAATGCACACATTTTGATTGGTTGTTCAGATAGATTGGATTTGTAATTAATATGTGTACAGATAGACAGCATACTTGCCTAGGTATTCAAATAGATGTTATTTCCGATGGCCAATGCACACACTTTTGGTTGGATAGAAGGCATTTGTAATGGAAGATGCACGCACCTTTAATTTGAGTTCAAATAGATAGCTAAGGTTCAGAAAGATGTCATTAGTAATGAATTGGTTTATCAATCAATGGCGTTTGTCATGCATGATGAAGGCACTTTGAATATCAATTCAAATAGATGACTAAGTTTTCGGATAGGTGTAATTGATAATGATTTGGTGTGAATATCGACGTAATTCGTAATGGCCTGTACACACACTTTGACTAGGTGTTCCGATTGATGGCATATTTGTATCTCTATGTGTTGAGACAGATGTCATGATGGTCCATTACTTTCTGTTAGACTGGATTTGTGATTACTAAGTGGCATGCATAACGGTCGATACACAAACATTCAATTGGTTTTCAGAGGGGTGTCATTTATAATGGCTAGGTGTTCCGATAAATGACATTTGTAGTGACTCTAGAGGTTCAGATGTAATTTGAAATGACTATGTGAAGCACTTGTGATGGTGTTAATATAAATATCATTTGTAATGACTCTGTATTCATCCTACACAAATCTAAAAACTACGAAAATCAAAACACTTTCCCAATATAACGACCAACAGTAATACAACCGATCTTCTTCAATGGATTCGCTCCCATCGAATTTCAAAATAGAGTACATCAATCCGAGAAAGATGCTAGAGTAGCTACCCTCAACCGTTTCATGGATTCCTTGTTAAGCAAGATGGATTTGTTCTTGAATAACAAACTGGTCATCCTGTATGCCGAATTCCAGTCTCTACTATCACGAAGATCACACGTAGAGGACCACTCTGGACCGAAAATGTAATCATTACTCAAGTACACACTACGTTGAGTAAGTTGTTTCTATATCAAAGACAGCTCTATCTTGCATGAAGGTTTTTTTCCCCCAAAGTTGTGTTTCTATTGTGTTGTTAGTTAAGTCTTTCTAACCGCCGAATCCGCCATTAAACCCCGCTACAGCAATCTATGCATTAAATACCACCGCCTAAACAAACAGATGAAGCAGCCAAGCAGCCCGCCAAGCAGCCCGCCCAGCAGACCAGACTTTCACCTCTGTGATTTAAATATCATTAAGGTACAATGTATAAACCTATGGGTATTCAAAACTCTGTACTGCTTTATGTATCAAATTTACTCTTTTCTCAACTAACATTTATCACTTTTCTAAAATCCAATTTATCGCCTATTTTACGTAACAACTCTACGATTTGAAATTAAGTGAAATAAATACGACAAAATAATTAATTAAGATTACATAAAACCCCAGTACAACTAAATTAAAATTTACCCACATTTAAATTAAGGAAATGGATTAAACCAATGTGCTTAAACAATCAATAACAGCCAGGAGTAGACAAACATGGAATGACAACCAAATAATGACACAAATTAATGTAACTTTAGACTAAGAAGCTCTCAGACTAGTTAAGATACGACAAATAAACGTAATTACATATTCAATCCACAAAGAAGTACATAAATCAACCCGCAATCACCTATATCACCGAGAACTCAACTCGTAAAATAAATACTACTCCCCAACCCCCATAAGCCAAACTACCCCCAAAAATATCCCACCAATTAACAATAGGAATAAAAGAGTAAACAAATTCCACAAAATTGATCTTACAGTCTACATAAAAAGTAAGACAGTGAAATTTAGAAACTTATCCGTCAATAGCATAAAAGGGATCCTCATGCGGATGCATCCTGGGTAATGCAGAATTAAGCCCAACGGGAAATATAACATAGTGCACTGCAGCACCAGCCGTCATGTGGCCAAATTCCTGAACAGGGACAAAATAGGCAATATCCCTGTACAGGCTGAACGCCATCAGCAGACCAGGAAACCACCCACTCCAAAATCAACAACTAGGATACAGTAGAAACAGGGAAAACAATCCATGCCTCCAGCTTCCACCACATCCACTGGCATACTACAACCCATTAAATTCGAAGCAGGCTTTAAACTAACAGGGAGACTAAATGCGTTGAGAAAGTAAACATTACAGTACTGGAGTCCTCAACTGCCTTAACACCACTAATTAAAATAGGCACCAAGGGTACCCACTAGAGACAAGAACCCTACATGAATAAACCACGGTTAAATACAAAACTGTCAGCACTGGGGACGCTTCACCTCAGAGTGTATCCATAAGACTAAATGTAAACAATGCGGTGGGCAACACAAGTAGAAGTGCAATAGACAAACCCCTCAATGCACCAACAGCAGGATCTCCCATCTTCCGCAATATCTAGACTGCCCAGAAACAATCAAACAGAATAACATCATATAATTAATGAACAAATGCCTAACTTACAAACAGGTCAAACATGAAATTTGAAAATACTGCCATGAACATACCCATCAAAACACTAGAAATAGAAAAGAGCAATAAAACACAAATAACCAAAATCAAAACCAGAACCCCTAATTTAAAAACAAACCCAAAAATCAAAGGTACAGCCACTAAAGAAACCCAAACGAACAATTACGAAAACAAACATAGAGAACTGCAAACTGAAATAGCAAAACAACTGGAAGAAGTCATTACTTCACTGACCAAACTTATTAAAATGTTGGAACCAAACTCAACAACAATAAAATTAAATATAAAACAAATCTTACAAATGTTCACCCAACACCAGTTAAATAACATTTGTACCACAAACAAATTCAATACAAATGGCTAATGCACCAAATGGGAACGTTACAATATAGCAATGGAATGCACGAGGACTGTTAGGCAACATCGATGAATTAAAACTTAAAATAATTAATACAGAGCAAAACTCTCACATAATCTGCATTCAAGAAACTAAACGTTTTGGAAACTCCAAAACATTTTTTAAAAATACAAGGCTGCTCCAGGGTATATTTCCAACACAGAAGAGAAGGCTAGGGGGTGAGTTGGCCATTTATCTAAATAACATCGTACCAAATGCAACACTAATCCACATAATACCAATGGCGAATGCAATTATATAAGTTCAATCTATATTAATAGACAGCGGGAATTGTGAGTTGCAAATATTTAAGATCTACTAACCCAGGGGGATACACTAAAACAAATAACATCACGGCGTTTAGGGAAATAATTAAATACAAAAGCGTTGAACAAACGATCATTTGCGAGGATTTCAAAGCTGATAACGTGCTGTTGTCAGGGGAGATTACGGGTAGTAGGGGCAGGTGGATGGCGGCATGGACCGCTGAATCCAACCTGACCATACTCAACGATGGTGACAAAACCCGACTCAATCACGTAGATGGCATCATGTCCGCTTTCGACCTTACACATCCATGTCAAAATTGGTGCAGGAGACAGAATGGAGAGCGGATCAAACAGATCCCACGGGAATCGACCACTTTACAATAAGTATCAACCTGCAAATGGACACGCTTCGACTATAACACCAAAAACACAGGTGGATATATAAAAAAGCAGATAGGGCAAAGTGTAAAACTCAACTAATAAATATCAACCCAAATAAAATAGAAAATGAAGACATAGATATATACTTTGAGAACCTATTGAGAACATAACACAAGCGGCCACCACTAGTATAACCAAAACAAATGGTATCCCAAACAAACTAGCAATACCATGGTGGAAAAATCAAATTAATCAAAATCGAAAAGGAAAACAAAGAGCCCTTAACACATGTAACAGATCAGGTAATACCGAAAGACTTTATAGAATATAAGAACAAATATAAACTAAAATACAAAATACTTTGTCATGCAGTCCGAAGAAAAAACATCGCAACATACCTCTCTAGCATAAATATAAGGACCGGCTCAAATCAGTTGTGGGATAAAATTAAAGCATTTTTTGGGGGAAATACTGAAAATGCCCCTAAAATAAGTCATTCAAATACCAACAAAAGAAGCTCACATATTAGCCGAACACTTTAGATATATGAGCAGCAATTCCAACCACACCAAAGAATTCCAACAACATAGAGAAAACACAGAGATAAAAATAAAAATTTATTCCAAGACCTTGGTCCCAAAATGTCACATCTAAATAAAGACATAACAATATACGAATGGGACGAGGCACTAAAAACAAAAACGGAAACTTCACCTGGGGAAGATCAAGTAGAATACATAATATATAAGAACTTACCCCCAAACATCACTATTTCATTGTAAATTAATAAATCAAATATGGGAAATAGGAAAGCTACTTAACAAATGGAAAACTGAGCTAGTTATACCCATACTAAAACCAAATAAGATCGCAAGGACATCAACATATATAAACCCATTTCACACACCAAACAATATAAGCATGATAATGGAAATTTAATCATGTTCAACACATCAAACTAATATATGAAACCCAATGTGGATTTAGGAACCAATAATCCACTAAGGATAAAACTCATAAGATTAGAAACCGCTATAAAATTCGCATTTAACTCTAATAAAAAGCGGACATAAACTTAATTGCAGTATTTATCGATTTGGAAAAAAAGCATTCGATCTCGTTTTGACCAAAGGTCTAATATCCAAATTAAACCACTATGGCATTACGGGACGGATGTATAATTCACTGAAAATTTCCTGACCGATCGGAAAATAATAACCAGAGTAGGGGACACGTACTTAGAAGCACACACCTTTGAAAATGGAACCCCACAAGGGAGTGTACTGATCCTCACTCTTTTCAACCTAATGATAAATGACCTTGACAAAAACCTGGCCAAAGTTGATTTATCGCAATTTGCAGATGACTGGATTATGGAGAGCACGAAACCCATCCATCCACAATATTATAACTGAAATACAAGATAGTATAGAAAAATGGGCAGATGAATTTAGCTTGAAACTATCGCACCAAAAATCGGTATCAGTGCTATCTACCCCATATAGCAAAATTATAAAAATACCCTAAATTAACCGTCCAAAATCAAGTGATTAAATTTGTTAAAGTAGCCCCATTTCTGGGAATGTATTATAACAAACACCTCACATGGGACTAATACATAAATGAATTAGTTAAAGATTTTACCAGGACATTAAACTACTATTAAGACTAAAAAGTACCAAACAAATCAGTAAACTATAATAACCTTGTACAGGGCTCTAATAAGATCTAAACTAGACTATGAATGCCAAATGTACAATACAGCACCCTAATGTCATTTAAATAAATTAGACAAAGTACAGAGAAAAGCTGTTCTGATTGGCGCACTGCCATCTACTTCACTAGCTGAGCTGCAAATGTTAAATGGAGAACTGCTGTTACTTCTAAGAAGGAAGGAACTTATCCTAAAATATGCAGCCAGGTTATCAACCCACCCAAAGACTCACCCCACTTACTTAGCAATTAATAAATGTAATTGACCCTTTAGGACAACTCTAATAAACTCCAATCCTGTGGGAAAACTAATGAACTAAACAAAAGACTACTTAAATAGAAAAATTCCAAGCAATCTAATATGTCAATGAGCCTTGGAATCATATACCATCAATAGTAATATCTCCTTTCAAACCATGGAAACAAAGATAACCAAGAAAACTATCTCAAAACCTCTTGTATTTTAAGAAATTAAAAGTAAATATTAAATTTATTTTAAAATTTACATAGATGGCTCCAAAAAAAATCCATCAGATACAGCTGCAGCAATAGTAATACCTGAATTAAATATAGAAATTGGGCGGCGTCGACCAGACTTACTGCTCCATATATACTGCTGAATTATGGTCCATCGTAGATGCAATAAAATGGATTGGAGAAAACAAACCAAAACAATACAGTTATATTAAGTCACTCGCTTAGAGTCAAAACTTCAATCCAACCAACAACACACAATCAAGAGAAAATTTCTGCAGTCAAACTAATGCTATAATTAAACAACTAAATATAAACAAACTAAACATATATTTCATGTGGATACCATCCCACATAAACATATTAGGGAATTATTTAGCAGACCAGGTAGCAAAAGAAAAGTTCAATGAATCTAATTGCATGCCAGTAGAATATAGTAAATAGGAACTTTATAGCCTCATTAATACCTGATATAATAACAAATGGCAAACGGATTTGAATCAAAATCACAAATTGAGAACATTATACAGTAACATCCAGAAAATGAATAGAAAATCATCTAGGTGCACAGGCTATGAACAAACAATAACAAAAGGGATAATCATAGGTAAAATCAGGCTGGCTAACGGCTTTGGGAAATATATAGGACCGTTCCCACATAACATAAATTGCAAAACCCTAGAAGATTTACACCAAACCAACAAATCATAGCAGCCCCAAATACATACCCAGAAATAATACTAAAACAAGCAGCAACCCACAAATAACTTATAGAAACATCATAACACTGTTAAAAATAACGGGGCTTCATACAAAAATATAACATCTTGTTAAGAAAGCTATAATAAATACATAATTTAATATGGTACAGCTTATAACATATGACCAAATACTAGTGTGTTCCTGGAGTTAGCAAATCAATACGTCTTTAGGGATGGCTGCAGATAAGAGTGACAAACAAAACACGCTAGGTTAATAGCAACATATAAGCAGATATATTGCATATATAATGGATATTTAACAACAACAACCTTACATAAAAGAAAGAAGAAATCAAATTAAATACCATCGATAAACCATACAGTATTAGCCAAATCCACATACCGAAGTACTAATCACTCTCACCTCTAACTTTTCGCTAAGTTTTTCTAATACAACAGCACTATAAAATCACCATTACAAATTGGAAATTAGCACCCCAAAATTAAAATCTATATATTGACCGAGATCAGATCATCGTACAACTCATACTACCCGTAGGGTCCCAAATTAGACAATATAACGTAGCCTAAACGCCGAAAGACTATCAGGCCCCGCAGCGCAAGGCTGCAGTTAAGCTAAAATATAGGTGATAAGACCCCAACTTAAACAATATAATGTAGTCTGAAAGCCCAAAGACTATCAGGCCCCGTAGCATAAGGCTGCACATTGAAGTAATAGTTAAGAAGCCGGGCCCAAAATTAATGGATATAACGTCGTCAAAACCCAAGATCATCAGAAACGGCAGCACAATACTACAACAAATAGTATGTTTAGAAACTAGACAACCAATTTAAGATATATAAGGTGGTTTCAAACCCAGGACCATCAGGACCGGCGGAACAATAACCGCAAAACAAACTTTTTAGCTGTCATAGGGGTTGTATACTCTACCATAGATTCTTAGCAACAGCAGAGAGTCTATCGCAATTGACAGGGAAAAGGTTCAGACCAGATACCCAAGAGTATAGAATCACAACTGACTGACCAGGCAAAACCCTCAACGAGCCACCTCTCCATCTCTGCCACCATCGGACACCTCTGCCACCACAATCAATAGTTCAATGCACACCATAAATACAGTGATATCGTCTAGGATCAAAGAATGAGTGCGTGCTGAGTCAAATCACTTAATAGTAACTCCAACGGCCAAACTAAATAGGGTTCATTGAACACATATAGGCCTTGGGAAAGTGGCACCTTTCCTTTCCTAAGAAGTAATTAAATAGCCAGCCAAATTGGCATAAACCAATACTACTTGTTCTTTAGTGAGTGTACAACGCTTTAAATCCAAATTTCATTCATTCTAGTCTGACCGTCCTTTAAATATGTGTTCAAGACTAGCTAATCTGAACGAAGAATACGTGAACTTACAGTGTGTCAGAAGAAAATATTTAACAACCACCATAAATACAAATGACAAATGTTCACACTGTTCACTCCCAATGAACATAGACACACGTTTTAACGCATCCGCTAGGTACAGAGTCCAGAGAAGCAGCTTTAGATACAAACGTAGAAATATTGTCTCCCCAGCTATCTACCCAGCATTCCTCATGGTCAACAACACCAACAACATGGGCATCATCTACATGGGTATCACCTACAAACACCATGGACTACCTGAGTGACATAGGGAAACGGGAGGGTATCTAAATACAAGTAGACCACCAATTCTGACTCTGGCAGTCGACAACTATAAATTTAAAATATTATATTTTTAAAATTAAAAAAATGAAAACAACATTATTTGTTTAAAATAAAATTTAAAAGATGTTCTTTTAAAATTATTTAAAAAATCTCTAAGTCTAATACTATCAATTTCTTCACCCAATTAAACAAATTAAATGTAAAAATTAGTGTTACATTTTAAAAAAAAGCAACAGGATACTAATATCGTCTGTACCACGAAGGGGACTGAGGATTAACTCTACATGGACTAACTTTTACCAAGGACCTCAACTTTATACTCTATTAGGTGGTCGAAATCAAGCACCACCAGGCCCCGTTGCACAATGCGGCAAAAATATAATTAATTAAGACACAATAGGTTAAAACGCCAAATAACTCTTATAAGGTGATACAAACCGCTCATTAGGCCCGGCCGCACAAGGCGGCAACTATACACTTAATAATACAATCTATTAGGACCCAACCAGAAATCAGAATATATAAATTGGTCTTAACCCAGGACCATCAGGCTCCGCTGCACAAGTCGGCAAGATAAATTAATTAGGGAACAGCATGGCTGACACCCAAAGAACTAGCTACAGTGAAAATGGATTATGTTGCGCGCACTGCATCCCTTATAATCTACAGGTGAAGTGCGTCTCATACAACATTGGATAAGGAGAAATTGAAATTTATTATTTGATTATATTTAGAAGAGATAATTTGTCTACATGCTCACGCAAGCCTTTGACCGTAAATCTATGTCATATGTTAAATAGCACTGATTAAATCGTGGCTAATTAGAGATCCAAACTCAAGTCGTTCTGTTTAAATTTATGTTCAAAATACTAGATTCTTGAATCCGATGTTGTAGCCTGGCAACTGTTGCGCATATACACGTGCGCTAATTGGCTCATATTCCTGTATGGACACGTTCACTTTCTAATAAAAAGAATTTCTGACAGATGTATGCATTATGACTCCATAATCGTTATGACGTTTTGGGATTAAAACATGTTAATATGGAAATGAAACACATCATGCCTAGACACAAATGTGATCTACTAATTGCATTTGTTGTCTCTCTTAATTGTATTACATGCTTCAGAAACGAGTTGTCCGCATTAAAAGATAGTTATTTAGAACAAATTGTTGTTTGCTGTTCTAGAAAAACAGTTGCCATTTCGGATCAACGCATTCAAGTGCACTCGTTTAGCTAACAAATTTTTCCATTTTTTTATATTCGAGTGTTGTAGATTCTTACAGTTGTTTGTAACTGTTCAGAAAGAAGCATTACGGGATAAGATGGCATTCACTTTTATAACCGCATGATTACGGTAAATATCTCCTTTATTGAAATTACATAAATGTACATTAAAACCACGAAGGCCATACACTTCAACGTTTGAGAAACGTATTAATACGCTGCAATAACGTCATACCTTAATACGTGATTATGGAAAATATACTGCTGCAAATATACTTCACAATATATCAAGAGCATTTAACTTGTTTCTGCAACTCATGCAGTACATATTTATCAATAGTGTAACACATGTTCATGCTAATTTGATAGGAAAAAAATATTAGCCAATTAGAAACATTTCTGCTCCACAACCAACGTATACGTTTCCAAAGAGAAATGTCATTCGCCAGTCAATGAATAATTATGAACCGTGTCACATTTCTAGCCATTTTTTCTGCTTTTGCATTATTTAAACTAGGCTTACTGATATCTCTGATATCCGATAATATCGATCATTCATTACGATCGGTGGAGAACGCTTAAAGGGGCAGTTGGAAGTTTTGAACGATACACATATTTTTTCTTTGCTACTATTCAACTGCCTTCTCATGTTTCCTTACATGACAACGACTGGAACGTACAGTCTCTCTGCTTTTATCTTATTGTCCTTGACAGTTGGCTCGTTTGCTCAAGGTAAGTATTTACTTCCTGTAAAACTGCATGTATATTAAATTTCTAACTGTCATTTGAGTTGGAGTCTGCATTCCCGAAGTTGGGGAGCGCAATACAGATTTACAAATTCCGACTCAAAGCCATAACTGTTCATTTCTTTGGCTACATATATACATTGTAATTTCAGCCTTGATATGTTGTGTTATATGTTAAATGATTCATTAGTTGTGATTTTAAATACGTAAATATGGTAATACGGTTTAAATACGGTTGTTTAAATGTATCTCGATATTGGAATTTTCCACTAATAAACACGATCAAGCTAATAAATATTTACTGAATTGCTCAAATTTCAGTGATATTACTAACATCAGACCTAATTTAGTTTAGTTTCTACCGAGCATTTATTATTCGTTAATATCGACATAAAAGAATTGGAAAAGTATTTCGAATACACACTAAAAGAAGTTTGAAAGTTTTTGTTTATTTCCTGCATCTGTTTCGTGGTCATATTTAGATCCCACAATTTATTTCTTAGTAACCAACTGTCAGTTTTGATGTCAGGTACCTCTCTTCCATTATGTGCAGTGAGCTTCCATGGAGTGGTTTCATATTCGATTTATGAAAATGGTTCAAAAAACATAATCGAACGAAGTAACTCGAGAATTTTCGTATTTCTTTTAATACTGATTGAAGAAGATATTAAAATCACAGATTCTCTAGGGTCATAATTCACTCATTTTCTTCATGTTGGAGACCATTTGTGTTAACGTTCCTAGCTTCTTCTCTTAATCATATTTGCCTTTGCGCTGACTCTTTTGTACATTGTGTTAGTAGTGCCGCACGTTTAGAATCTTCATGACTTTTATTATTGTCACCGTACAATATATTTAATATTTACCAAGTGCTTTGTTTGGAATAAGTATGGAATCTACATTGACTTGACGAACGTTTGAAGCTAAGTGTTCTTGTAAGTGTCAAACAAGTCACTTATAGATCCGGCAATTTGTTTCGTCCTCTTGTATTGAAGCTTCCTTCTTTACCGCATTTTCACTTTCTTCGGACATTGTAGACTCATCTCCTTTTATAGTTACATTAATTAGAGACAAATACACTTGTTTCCATGAGATCTAAAGAGGTTCTAAAAGTCTTCAGGATTGGAACAATAATGGACACAAGTGCGTTACTACTTTTATAATCCAAGTTCTTGCAGTGGCAGTGATAGTCGTCTGTCAAAGAGAAAGCAAACCGGTGTCGACAAGAACATCCATTTAATGTAACAGCTGCCTCGCTTGATGCTCAGGACTAAGAGTTTAGTGTTAGGTTACAAATCCTAATCAAACAAACAAACACATTGTGAGAAACGAGTTGTGTTTGCTTTGGTCGTTAATTTCGTGTATCGTACCATAAACATTATTCGTAATGAAATAAAGAGTAGCGGAAAAAACAAATCTGTTGCAAACTGAAGATAGATAGACAGATAGATATATAGATATTTAACTATACACATTGTTCCATAGATGTCTCTAGGTGTAGCACATGGAATCAAGACCTCGATTCCGAGAATAACCTGGACACATCTGTTACCTTGTGGGAGAAAAACGACTGCCCATTGATCGATTGTGCCTTGTTGTGCAACCAGGATCCATCTTGCTTGTCCTACTTCTACTCGCCCTCACTGCAAATCTGTTTAGGAACGCAATCGTACAAACGTGGGCTACCTTCAAGTAAATCAATTGATCAAGGATGGCAATACTACACTAGTAAGTTAATTACAACGAATTGTGTTTAAAATAACATCTCTATTGGTAATACTACACTAGTAAGTTAATTACAATGAAATGCGTTTAAAATAACATCTCTATTGGCAATACTACACTAGAAAGTTAATTACAATGAAATGTTTTTAAAATAAAATCTATATTGGAAAATTAATTATTTTAATATTTGTATTGGCAATCGCACACTAGTGAAATATACTAGTATGTACCTTTACTGGTAGATACATTACAGTCAAGCGTGACTGCTCCTCTGTCCTAGTGGTTAGAGCGTCCGCCTCGGATGCGGAGTGTTGTGGGTTCAATCTGCTGCGAAACCATACGGACGACATGTGAAAATGGTACTAACAACTGCCTCGCGAGGTTAATATATTAATGTTCAGACTGGTCGGCCTTGTGTCAGGATTATGTGTCTGGGTGGGACATCATGCTACATGTTTGCGGCGTGATACCCCCGTGCTACACATCACTATAAACTGACACACTGCATAGATAATAGCGATATGACCGAACAACCGTTAAAGCTACGTTCAAAATCCAAACATACACATACAGTCAAGTTTAGCAAAATAAGGTTTTATATTGGCATTGCTACGCAAGTAGATTCCAAGATAGATAACTGTATGATAATTATATATGAATAAGAAGTATATATCCTAACAAGAACTCTTAAACGACTTGCTATATACATCCATACGGTAAGAAGGTTTATAAAAAAAATCTACATTAACAATGTAAAGCACACACACACACACACACACACACACACACACACAAACACACACACACACATGTTTCTTTAGAAAAACGTTGACAGAGTTAACGTAACATTATTCAGGAGAACAATAGTACAAAATCAAATGTATGCATTTAAATGAGTTTGCAATCATTACATAGTTTTCCTGTTGACGCGCAATATAAAAGTATACGGAATAATTCCATATATTTTAGTTACCGTTGTAACTCAAGTAACCTTTGTTTCTTTACATACCTTCCTGATTTATAGAAAAACAATACTGCGACGGAGACTATGTCTTCAACCAGACATTGGGGTTGTGCTACAAACTTCATGTAGAGGGTAAAACCTTTAACGACGCCATGAGTGCATGCGAAGCGGAGGGAGCCAAGATGTTGGTCTTAAGAAATCAGAACGAAATGAATTTCATATACTCAGGTATAGCATGTAGCCATCGCAATCTTGCAATGTGCCGCTTCTAACAAAGTACTGTAATTAATTCAAACAATACACTCAAATATTTCTTACAAGTGTAACTGTTCAACTCAAGATAAGACCATTCAAACAAAGCAGCTCTATCGAAAGTAAGCAAAAGACAATTGGTCTTTGACAGCCAATTGTCTTCACTCACCCCCTCCAAAACTTTGTATCATACAAATCAGTATATATCAATCAAATCACCTGACTATAGAGAACAATTGTTTACTTCCAAGACTTGGTTCATCTGCAAAGTCATTGCCATAATAAATTCGATGGATGGATGGATGGATCGATCGATCGAGAGAGAGATCGTTTTGCAGAAAAATTCAGTTTAATACAAACATTATGAAAATTACAAGTAGTTTTTTATTTTAAATGTTAATCAATGTTAAATATACTAAATAATTTGATGTGTTTAGGAATTGGTCAGCAATATATCTGTTTGGTTTAGTAATTTTGTTTATCTGTGAAACCTCAAATATATGAAACATATTACCAAATTATCTGGACATAGATAACGTATTATTCTTAATTACTCTTTCTGACGTTTCACGTATTGGTAACACTAATTAATCATTTATTTAATACGTAATGATAATGACTAAAAGTGGGGTCATGCATTGATATAATAAACCAAATGTGACGTTGTTAAAATCGTTTAACTAAACCTTTTCAAAAATTTGAAACAAATATTTTTTTTTACAAATTTGTTAACACATATCTGTTATTATAAAATCAAATTCATTTTACGTCTAAATATGAAACATTTCAAAGCAGTCTTCAATTATTGTAATATTTGCAATATATTGTTATTTAAGTGATCTACCAATAATTAGATATTATATAGTCTATCGATATTTTGCCATACAAGTAACTCATGCCACCGACACGTAACTTTGATCTCTGAGCAGTTTCTATAAAGTCTCCATGAAGTTTGATTTTCAAAAGTAGCCATGTTTAGATTTAAACAGTTTTGAAAACATTTTAGAAAATGTGATCACTACGACGCAATTCATTTTCAGGGAAAATAGAGTTTTCTGTTTTTGACATATCTGTTTAATTATCATAGGCACAATAATTTGGTTAATTATCTTGACAACAGAAAAATAGTATTTATCTAAAACAAATTAAACGAAATAATAACATAACTATATGTTCCAAATTTGCGCAGAAAACAGGTCGCATACCATAGATGTACCTACTTATTATAAAACTCATGCTTTCAAAACTGACTAATGAAAACTAATGATTTTTTTCCCCAATGACTTCACACACAATTCACTTTCAAATAATGTAATATACTGTAATATTTATATGGTGCAAACATATTCGTCTTTAAGAAAATGTCTCTAATTGAATTATTTTATAAATTTTAGTTCTAAGCAGCAAAATGGGTGCTGACACTTACGTACACATCTGTATTCGAGCCATTAGTGTCAAAAGAGATTGGAAGATGTTCAACGGTCAAAACGGAACATATCTCCCATGGTCAACCGGAGAACCCAATAACGCAACTGGGGATCAGAACTGTGTGATTCTATTATATGCAAAATATGCTGATGACCCATGTAGTAAACTACGTCCTTTCTTTTGTCAAAGGTTCATTCAGTAATTGCGATAGAAAACAGGTAATACACAACTAAAGCATTGCTCTTAAATATAGTGGGAAGAAAGTGATTGACACATACCAAGTGTTCTGTGAAATATAATTAGACACACAAGTCGGTGCTTCAAATCACCTGAATTTATAGAATAACAGGAATAATATATGGAATTATAAGCTTGCCCACATATGAATATAATCTTTGCTTTTCTAGGATATTATGTTTGACAGTCGTACATTTTTAAATGCGTGATTTGGTGGATTTTTAGTTAATATATGTTTGAAACCCATTTTGCACACAATTGTTTTGTTTCAATTACCTCTTGTCGTATGTTATAGTATGTATTGACTTATCGCTAAACTGTCTTGAAACAGCTGTTACGTTCTTGTCCCGTTTCTCACGATATATGTGAGTGTTGTCTATCTTCGTTGAGTTCATCATCCATTGGCTTTTTATTTTAAAGGCGTTTCTTCATCTCCTTGTTTTTTAAACGAGACCAGTAGAATTTTCTTCTGCTGTCTTTCTCCACTGCTACAACGTCGTTTGTTCATAAACAAACCGCCATCACGTGATTGCCAGTCAATCCATTTATACTCTGATGGACTCTCAATAATCGCTTTAAATGACCACTCCTGGTCTCTCCACACTACTTCTGCTCTAGACTAAACGAACTGAAACTATGTTCATTATTACGTAAATGTTAATGAAAGAAAGAAACAAAACGTTGTTTCAAAGCTAAGTAGAACAGATAGAAGAATTCCAGTTATATCCCTTTCGTCCTTTCCAGCTCAACAAATTAAAATGTCGGTCGCTACTTTAGATGAATAAAATCCGAATGAAATGGTCAACACTTGTGGCAACTATCAAAGAAGTACCACTGCGCATTGCATTAATCAATGCCCATTTAGTAGGACCATCGAAAAAACGCACAAAAATAGTTAATTTGATCAACTACAGATTATAGACGTCTTTTTCCTGACACGAAAATGGCTAAAAGTATCCGGCGGTGAGTCCAAGTGCTCGGATCTAAACACCACCAGTTACGGTATCAAGTCGTTCCACTGACACTCTCATTTAGGTGGAATTGTTGTCATAATAAAGAACGCCAATGTCAAACGTCTTACTACACCACAACCTTCAATGTCTGCCACACGTCGTTTGAACTAGTCCAAACAATACTCACAGTTGAACAAAGTTCTGTCTATTTGTTCTGCCTCCACCGTCCTAGCAGTAGAAAAACCAAGCTGACTGAATCTCTTTTTGGAGCAGTTTCCGAATATCCTGGAGTATGGAAATTCGATAGGTGGTAACCTAATTATTCTTGGAGATTTCAACATTCATATTGACTGTCCTGAAAAACCATACACATCAAAACTCATAGTTTCCATTCATGTGTTCAAACTTAAACAGTCAGTTAACCAACCCATCCATAGATATGGTCACATTTTTGGACCGGATTCGTCACAGACCGGATGATTATATTCAACGGTCCACTCTTGTCCCACGAACTTGCATCAGATCACCTCTGTGTTATATGCCATCTTCACGAATCAGTACCTAACCATCCACCATTGTTTGCTACTAAGAAAAACCGCCGTATGGTAAATAGAACCAGACTAATGCATGATATCCAAGCCAGCCTAACAACTTGTATACCTCGTATAGCAGAACATCTAGATACCTGCCTGCGTTTATGTGTATGCTCTAGCCACCAAGCGCAGAGTATCAATTCAAAAGTGTTCTCCGTGGTATAGCCGTTTTAGGGACCAGCTTCGCGCTGCTAAAAGAGACCTCCGCAAAGCTTAGAGGCTTTGGCTTTCCACCAGATTCACTATTGTTAAGCGAATCTATGAAGCAACTACGCAGAAGGTCGCAAACATAGTCCATGCATCGAAATTATCCCGTTACAGTACAAAGATCAAAGAAAGTTTCAGCTGCAAAGAGTTCGTTGAGATTAATAACAAGCTAATGTCAGGGAACAAATGTACACCACTTCTAAGTACATTATCTACAGTCGACCTTCCGGACCTGTTTGCAAATGTCTTCTGTGACACGCTTTAAAACATTAGAGATAAGCTTGACAACATAATTTCAATTGACTCGTTGTCACCATATAGTCGCGATAGAGAATTTCAGGTGCAACCGTTATCAACATTTTAAACTGTCTCTATGGATTAAGTACGTACAATCGTATGGAATAGTTTACCAGAGTCACGTGAACCTGATCCAATTCCATCATTACTGCTGCTTGAGTGCTTCGGTCCAATAATGTCTACACTACTTAATACTTCTGTCTCATTTGCAAAATACCTTTCATTTTTCAAAGCTGCCATTGTTAAGCCTCTTCTGCAGAAACTAACACTCGACCATAACGATTTAAAAAAACTACCGCTCAGTGTATATGCTCCAGTTCATATAAAATATATTAGGAAAGGTTTGTCTAACCCAACCTGTATCACATTTGAAAAAAATTCAAACAGTCTTTGTAGAAATGTACAGTCTGCATATCGCCTTTGCCACAGTACTTAAACCACTATTCTGAATCAAGCTAATGACATTCTCGTTGCGTTGATTGGCGGACAGGTTAGTCTTTAGCCTCCTTGAGTTGTCTGCAGCATTTGACACAATATACCTTGATATATTACTTCACCGATTCCAGCTTGTTTAAGGCATTTACAATACAGCCTTACCGTGGTTCTAATATGTCATCAGGACACACATTGCGACCGCAAATGGAATACACTCCAGCCCAGTTGATCCATGTTGTGGTATTCCACCGCCGGGGACTTTTCGTGGACATGTTCCCTTCATCATATTCACTCAGACGCTCTTAGGTGTCGTCATTCAGTGTTTCACCAGTTGCACACTGATGATACACAAACATACAAATCTAGCAACCAAACTGAAGTTGATGCTACCATCCAAGGTGTAAAGAGGAGTATTTATGATGTGTAATCATGGATGACATGAAACAAGCTGGGGATGAATGATGCTAAAACTGAGGCCATTCGGATTACAGAGCAAATACTCTGATTCACATCCTTTACCTCAAACAATACATATCAGCAACACCAACATTAAATTCAGACAGTCAGTACAGAATCTAAGATTTACTCTTTCGGTGCACTCACATTGCACCAACATGTCATGAGCATATGCAAGACTGCATATCATGAGCTGAGACGCACCAGCTAAATTGTCAAATATCGTTCCGTTGAGGCCTCTGAAACAGGTGTGTGTTCATGAGTACTTTCAAAACTGGACTATTGTAACTCAATTCTGGCTGGTTAGTATCAATATCTACTCCGGAATCTTCCAAAAGTTACATGCACAGCGCTCAAATCATTCTTGAAGTACCACGATCAGAGCACACCTCTCCGTTGCTATGTCCCCTAAACAGGCTTTCCATTCGATTTAGAACGAAACACGATTTTGTTTATCTGTGGTACATTGCACTGACGGACTTAAGTCCAACATACTTATCAAACAAAGCCCATGTGTACACACCAGCATAATACTTTGGTTCCTCTTCTGACAACCGTATACTCATTTTTCACACTGTGAAAACGAAGTAATATGGCCAACGTTATTTTGCAAAACAGGGCCTAGCATTAGGGGAACGAATTGGCCATTGAAATTAGACACAAAATAACATTGATTACGTTCAAGTGCAGAATTTAAAATTCACCTATTAGGACTGCAAGAACAGACTCAACCACCTATTGATATTTCGTACCTTTAATATTTTCAGCATGTTTTTATGTTTTCTAATTTCATGTTGTTTGGATGTATTTGGTAATACTATCATTACAAATGTTGTAAAAAGCTTAGAGCTCCTATAGATTAGACGCTATGCAAAGTTCTCATTATTATTATTATTATTATTATTATTATTATTATTATTATTATTATTAATTATTGTTATTATTATTAACTATTGTTGTTGTTGTTATTATTATTCTTAATTATTGTTATTATTCTTATTCTTATTATTGTTGCTATTATTATTATTGTTGTTTTTATTATTATTATTATTATTATTATTATTATTGTTCTTGCTGTTGTTATTATTATTAGTGTTGTTGTTGTTATAATGCTACTGCGAGTATTTTCTTATGTAACAGCATTTGAAAGCTTACAAAGTGTGTGGTCTTATTTTACCACATGTATTATCGTGTGTCGTCTTATTTTACCACATATATTATCGTGTGTCGTCTTATTTTACCACATGTATTATCGTGTGTCGTCTTATTTTACCACATGTATTATCGTGTATTGTCTTATTTTGCCACATGTATTATCGTGTGTCGTCTTATTTTACCACATGTATTATCGTGTGTTTTCTTATGTTACCGCATGTATTATCTTTGTGACAGCATTTGTAGCAATAAATGAAGAAAAGAAAAACGTAAAGAATTTTTTGATTGGATTTAGAAGGGTTAATTATCCTAAAATTGTTTCTTGTTTCAAACTGTAAGCTGTACTAATTTTTTAAAATGAGTTTCTTTGCATATGTTTCACCGCGATGATATTGCAAAGTTAGTGCCTTTAAGCGTTTTTATGACGCTGAATATCAAAGCAAATGACTTCATGCTTACCAATAAGACTCTAATAAAACAAGTGCTGCTCATATTTATTCGCTTTTCATTTTAGCTGTCTTTACACAATACACTAGTGCAGGAAAAATGGCAGCAGAAACGGATCTAAATGCATAACAGGCGAATAAACAACCCTGTGTGCTTGATTACTATAATGTTTATTAAGACGTCTCCTTGGTTGTGGCAGTCGACTAAGGATGTAATATTAAAGATATTTAAAGTGCTGTCATATAATACTTGGTGTATAACTCAGCCTATAATAGTTCAAACATCATTCAAGAAATGCAAAGGAATATTTACACAATGTATGTGTTCTGTTCAGGACTTTGGTCTGCATACTATGATGTATGAATGACGTGGGATCTTTCGCGACTATAATCTTAGATGAGACGATTGAGATCTTATTTACCCTTGTATGAAGCAAGATGTTATACTAGCATCCAGAACTAACTAACTAACTAACTAAATAACTAGCTAACTAACAATGCTAACTATCTATGCTATCTATCTATGCTATCTATGCTATCTATCTATCCAATTTTCAGTTATACCGCCGTGATGTGTAAAGTGTGACAGTTTATATTTCTGTTTATTACTGGGCCATAAGTCCGCAGACATAGTGCATGATGTCTCACCCAGTCACATTATCCTGACACTAGGAGAGAGAGAGAGAGAGAGAGAGAGAGAGAGAGAGAGAGAGAGAGAGAGAGAGAGAGAGAGAGAGAGTATTATAAATATTAACGAGACAGAAAAAAGAAATCTGTCATCCATGGATTCTGTTGGAGGACGCTTTATAATATTAGGCACATTATCCCGACACTAGGACGATCAGTCCGAATACTCACTTCTTTATGTTGAGTCTTTGGTGGGACTCAGTCAGGGTTCAAACCCGTTACATTCTGCAGATGGCTCTAAATCAAAAATAAAAATGGAGGTAATTTAAGGAACAAAATAAAGTAAAGCGCCATTATATTTAATCTTTATGGACGATTAAATAAGTCAGTAAGTGATCACTGATTTTTGGAAAATAAATAGATATTTAGACAACGACCATTAACGGATGATAGAGAAATATTTTTTAAAACTAATAAAATCTAATTAAACAGCGAGTGAATTTAACAATTGTTGTAGACCGTTAACAGAAAATTAGAATTTCAAACTATTAAAACGACGAAAATGTACAATGCATCAAATTTTGTGTTGCGCCTTGAAGACGTATCCTCTAATTATCTCTATAGCATGAAATATTCTTTATAAGAACACATATTAATATAGATATAACCAGAATAATTGGATTTCCTTCTGAACTAATTTTGCAAAAAAAAAAGCCCCAACTTATTCTTGGCAATTCAACATTCTTTATAGTGTTTGTTTATGTCAATCGATAGCCTTAAATCTAAACAGGAATAGAGATTAGAAATTAATGTTTATTTTGCGTGCCTGAGTACAAAATACACACACACACACACACACACACAACGCTCAATTCGATTAAAGAGACTACGTTGGCTGCGTTCAAACGGTTTCTTGAGAGGGGTTTCTCGTGTACAGATGTTGCAAACAATCGATAGAGTGATACATATCTGTAATAAGTTTACAAATTTATACTTACAAATTAATTTTTAAGTAGAACAAAATAAAATTTTATATTGTTCGAATCACCCATCGATTATTTTAAACAAAACACATGATAACGAAATTTATAGAAAAAGAAAGATATGTCCATGTTTAAAGCTCGATATACTGGTATCTAAGCCAATCGCAGAAAACGATTTCTAAAATATGCAAGCATTACAAAAACAAAATAATATAGGAAGACAATGTAACCGTTCTTTTCTTCCTTACTCCTTCGCTTGTTTTATGAACAAAGAATTTCGTATTTACTCAGTAATATGATCTTAACGGTACAAATGATTTGGTAAATATTTGCAGTTACTAGCTGCACACCAGAAAACGTGCAAAGCACATAAATAAAGTACACTTTCTCCCTCCGATCAATTTTGTTGTTATATCCAGGAGACGGGTCAGAAAATACTTGGCAGCCTTCCGAAGATTTGATCTACCTTTGAAGTACTTTCACTTCACTCAGTTCGAGATTTATCTGAAACGTTGATCAATAAATTAAATGCTACTATTTTCCCTGAGGGTAACAGTGTGGACCATTACTGAATAAAAGAACAAAGTGTACTAAACAGAGCAATGGAGTATTTTGACCAACACACACACACACACACACACACACACACACACACACCGTGGTGTGTAACTCATTTTCTAACTAAAGAGAATTACGAAGCTGTGGCGACTTCAAGAACTCAAATATGGATGCAAGTATCAAATGTTAGTCTGATTTGGTGAATAGCAAGCGGATACTTTAGGATCGACTATTGGAATCCATGGGAGTCGGAAGACACTGTTGGTGATGAATAACTATCGCTCTCCGCAGGGTTCACGCAATAGAAGTACATTTTCTGTTTCCGTAGCCGATACAATACGTTCCAATTTCCCATTCCCAGAAGAAAAATTTGATTCATCTATATCAGTGGTTCCCAAGTTTTTAAACACATTATACTAGGAGAATACGAGTTAATTCCCATATAAATGTTCTATATGTGGCATAGTGTACCAACTCCTAATGATATTTATAATGTCATTAGATACATTATACTAAGAAAGTATGTGTCAAGTCGCATATAAATGTTGGTTCTTGACGCTATTTTAACAGCTATCTTATATATATATATATATATATATATATATATATATATATATATATATATATATATATATATATATATATATATAATGTTAGTCGACACATCATCTTAGGATAATCTGTGTAACGTCCCATAGAAATTTTCCTAGTGTAGGCTATTGCAACATCTCCCATACATATGCTTAATGCTGTTACATACAATATATTCAAATACTATGTTTCAAATAAAATATATTCAGGCTATTGAAACAACACTAGTGTATGTGCTTTTAGAAACAAAATATTACGATAATACAAGACACGTGACAATTAGTCTACCTGAGACAAATCTATAGGAAAATAATTTTACATTCAGCCTGTATCTGAAAATATGTGCAAGCCATTTTTGTGACAAATGAAAACCAATTTCAGTTTAGTAGGAAATACGTTTATAATATGTAATTGTAAATAATAAAAGGTGCACACCTTCACGGCCTGTCTATTTTTGGGTGTCAACTATTGTAGATCTTAACAATAAAATGCCATGCAATCTCCAAGGTACATGAGAACGAATTACAACTATGTCTGACCTGTATTGGGAATCGAATATGAAATATAACTATATTTGTTGATATATAGTATGTTTCCACAGGGATTCGGTATTCGAAAATCACAATGTCAATCTAATTTGTATAACCTGTTGTGTGTTCATTATGTTGGTGTAGTTTATTCAGTCGTATCAATTAACATTTCACTGAACTCCGCACGTGACAGCCGTTATAACTAAATGACAGAATAAATATTTCATGATGTATTAGTTCGGGGACATTATTATAAAATAATAAAGGTTTTCAAATAACTGAAAATGCGGCCATTAATGAAATAAACTTGTGATCATTTCAAAATGTGTAACAGTAACTTCCATAAGTTGAAAGCAATAAATTTTTTGATGATAATTAAGGGGTACGGGGATGCTCTAATGACATTTGTACAGCTTTTGATTCTTTTACATAGAGTCATCTGCATAAGATATCAAAGATTTCTCGACCTGGTTTACTCATCATATTAGCACATCATACAATCTCGTTTGTGATAATTTATGATGATAACAAAACAATATAAAACACATATGTGCTAATTACTCATAATAACAATACAATATTAAAGCTCCTTTGAAATAACTAATAATGAATACAATTCAATATAAAACATCCACTGTGATTATTACTAATGTTAATATTACTTTAGATCATTAAAATTGTGATCATACTAATGATACAAAAGAAAAATCATCTCTGATAATTACTAATGATAATATTAAGATACAACATCATTTTTGATAATTATTATAGATAATAAACAATATGAAGAAAAATCTTCGTCTGCGATAACGATGCAAGAAAACAAAACAAAACAGTTTGTGATATTTACTAATAATTATCTTTAAATATTAAATATCATCTGTGGTAATTACTAATTATAATATTTTAATATAAAATATCATCTGTAATAACTTCTAATTATAATATTACTAATTACTAATTATAATATTTTAATATAAATATCATCTGTAATAACTACTAATTATAATAATACTAATTACTAATTATAATATTTTAATATAAAATATCATCTGTAAAAACTTCTGATTATAATATTACTAATTAATAATTATAATGTTTTAATATAAAATATCATCAATGGTAATTACTAATGATACTATTTTTGTAATAGAAAGAGGATTTCCCCATAACATTATGCTGGTACTCATCACGTGTCTAATTGGTCGGATGAATGGAGTTTCTACGGTTAAACTGAGAATGAGGTGGTCATACAAAGACCAACTTTGTGCAAGTTTAGGATGAAATATCATTTGGGGTCTCTAAATAATACATCCACCTAGTAGTTTGGCTTTTTAAATATAAAACACCAACTGTTTATTTTGCGAAGAAAACTCAACTCGCTTTCAGTAAAATCGGGAAGAGTGACCTTCCTTTGCGAGACCTCATTATTGTCAGGCTTCATTCTGTGCTTACCGTGGAATCTCATGTTTTCCGGAATGCAAGAAATAAATTGTCAAATGCATAAACGTCACGAACAAAAAGTCAAAAAAGGTACAATAATTTTAACAAAGGTTAAAAAGTAGACCTTTGATTAACCACACATCAACTATTTAGAGACAAAATGATAATGAAATAAAATCTATTAAACAAACTTTAAAGGTTTGAAAAGGAAAATTTGCAATGAAATGCCCCTTGCTTTAAACACTAAAAATAGCATTAAAGCAACACAGGCAGTTAAAACGGTAGTATGTATTCATGTTTGCTCTCTCTCTCTCTCTCTCTCTCTCTCTCTCTCTCTCTCTCTCTCATTTTCGTGTGTTTCTCATATTACTTTCTTCTTTTGTGAAAATACATTTCCATTCAGTCGATCAGCTTACACCAAACTTATTACATATAAATTCGCCGATTTTGAAATTCAATTCGGACTCAATGTAGTCAAAGGTCTAATTGCACTCTGGTCGATATTCCAAAATAATAGTGTTATTTATATTCAATTTGCATTGCTTGTTTATATGTTCTATGTATTTTTAAAAAATATTTTATGATACACTGTGGGTTATGTAGGGTTGTATGTTGTAGCTGACCTTGTTAAAATTCGAGTTCATTGTGTACTTGACTTAAATCATTGATTTTTTTTATTACTTAAGTAACTAATACAAAGCTAGTATGCTTTCTATAATTATCGGTTTATTATTAAGATCATTAAACATACTTATCATGGTTCGAGTCAAGGACAATATATTTTACATGTTCTTTATTGCAATTTTAGTAACAGACCTTCTAACTATAACTAGGTGTCTCTCCAATAACAGCCTAGAATTCTCTACTGGCAGTTTTGGGGGCATTACAAGGGGCGTCGGTGTTTATTTATGGAGTCATTGCCCAAAAGAGGCGTGGCCCACTGCTTGATGATTTATAGAACTTATGAGAATACATACATAGTGAAGTTAGTCTATTTGTACGTTGGGCCTTTTGGAGCTACAATACTAATTTGCCTCTTGTGGGATACTTCCTTTGATAACCATGCGTTTTGTACGTGTAGTTCAAATTTAAACATTGTATTTTTAGGGAGTTGATGTTGGCCCAGTGTCCCCATGCTCTATCCAAATTAATACAAACTTGTCTTGCTCTACTCTGCTCCGTAGATGTATTGTGATATCCGCATTTAACCATTCGTAAGTTTTATATTTATTTATTCCACATAATTAAACCTGAAACAACTGTCTCTGTCCGTCTCATGTCGTTTACATTTATAAGGCGATATAATAATTTATTAATTAATAACACATTGTCTTGAAAATTGAGGTGCCCTGTGGCTATATAATACCGTTAATTACTTTTATATCTGATTCATGTTTTGTGTTTGACAGGAAATAAATTATTATATGACATTTATCAATCATACACAAGTCAACAAACTAGAATACCAAATATTTTTAAAGCATATATAACACTTTCACTGTACAATATAAGGAATTAAATAGAATGTGATACTCATCGCTCCAAAAATTTAAGATTTTATTCATCAAAAGAAAATGTAGACGAAAAAGTCAGTTAGCTTTTAGCACTTGACTATTTGAGTTCAAGCACAGATTGGCAGATAAATCTGTGTCTTGATTTAAAGCACTATACGTCTGTATCAACTATTACAAATTCCACCTATCTGAGCACGTATTTATTACAAATTCCATCCGTGTTAACACCTAGTTATTACAAATATCATCAATCTGAATACTTTTTCATTACGAATTCCATCTATCTGAACACCTAGTCATCGCGAATGATTCAACACCTAGTCATTACGAATTCCATCTATCTGAACACCTAGTCATCACGAATGCTGAACACCTAGCTATTACAAAAATGTCATCTATCTGAATATTTAGTAATTTACAATTTTAATCTATCTGAACACCAAGTAATTACAAATTTCACATACTAAACTCCTAATCATTATAAATTATATCAATCTGAACAACTAGTAGTTACAAATGTCATCTATCTGAACTTCTAGTATTACATATTTAATCTATATAAACACCTTATCATTATAAATTCCATCTATTTGAACGCATGCTAATTCAAGCGTTCATCTATCTTAATAATATTGAATGACCATGTCTTGGTTCTAGATATTACATTGTGCTCAAGACAGAAGGAACTGGGAATTCATTCATCATTTCTTAAATGTAAACGGAAGCGAAAAAATAAACGTTCTGTCAAAGCCGGCCGGCGTAGAACAGGAAGAAGGATTCCAGTTATCTCCCTTTCGCCCGTAACGGATAAACAACTTAAAAAAATTATGCCGTTAATTTTATAACCTGGTTCAAATTCCTCTTAAATCGTCAAGCGTTGTGTCAACTGTCCCAGGGATACCACTACGCATTACATTATTCAAAGCTCAATCAGTAGGATCACCGCATAAAGCGCACAGAAATTGTTAATTTTATCAACGACCAGGATATTGACGTCTTTTTCCTGACAGAGACATGGTTACATTCGGAAGGTGATGAATGTAAGTGTGCGGATTTAACTCCCAGCGATTACTCCATCAAGTCGTTTCCCCGCAACTCTCACGGAGGTGGAATTGCTGTAATTACAAAGAATTCCATGATCAAACGCCTCAAATACAACACAACCTTCAACTTCTGCCACACATCGTTTGAACTAGTCCAAACAACGCTCACACTGGAACAAAGGTCAGTCCATTTTTACTCTCTCTACCGTCCTCCTCCTAGTAGAAAAATCAAGCTGACTGAGTCTCTCTTTTTGGAGCAGTTTTCAAATCTTCTTAAGTATGGAAATTTGAATGGTGGCAACTTAATTATTCTTGGAGATTTCAACTTTCACTATGACTGTCCTGGTCAACCAAACACGTCAAAACTCCTAGATTCCATTCATGTTTTCAATCTTAAACAGTCAGTTAACCAACCTACCCATAAACTTGATCACATTTAAGACTGGTTTCTTTATAGACCTGACGATAATATTATGCAATCAACCATTGTATCCCATAAACTTGCATCAGATCACCTCTGCATTTAATGCCATCTCAACGTATCAGTCCCATACCCTCCACCTCTATTTGCTACTAAGGGAAACCTCCGTATGATACATAGAACCAAATTCATGCATGACATCCAAGAAAACCTAACAACTTTCTTACATCCAACAGCGGAACAACTTGATAACTGCCTGCATTCATTGCTTGAAAAACATGCCCCAGCCACCAAATGAAGAGTATCAACAAAAAAGTGTTCTCCTTGGTATCGCAGTGTTAGCGACCAGCTTCGCACTGCTAAAAGACATCGCCGAAAAGCAGAGAGGCTTTGGCTTTCCACCAGACTCACTATTTATAATAAATCTACGAAGCCGCTAAGAAGAACGTCCCTACCATTATCCATTTAGCCAAATCATCCCACTACAGTACTAAGATCACAGAGAGTTCCAGCTGCAAAGAGTTCTTCGAGATAACTAACAAACGTCAAAAAACTAATGTACACCACTTCAAACAACCTTCTCTCCACTAGACCTACCTGACCAATTTGCAAATTTCTTCGATGACTAAGTACAAACTATTAGAGATTCGCTTGACAGCACAATTTCAATTGATTCGTTACCATACAGTTATGATTCAGAATTTCAGCGACAACCATTATGAGTATTTGAACCTGTTTCAATGGATTTAGTATGGACAATCGTGATGAAACGTGCACCAAAGGTTTGTGAACCTGATCCAATTTCGACACCACTGCTGCTTGAGTGCTTAGACCCAATATTGCCTTCACTGACTGATGTTATTAGTATCTCTCTCTCATCAGGGGAATTCCCATCATGTTTCAAAACTGCCATCTTAAAGCCACTGCTTAAGAAACTAACACTGGACCATAACAATTTGAAGAATTCCCGCCAGGTTTTGAATCTCCATTTCATATCAAAAATCTTAGAAAAGGTTGTTCGAACTCAACTTGTATCTCATTTGAATTCAAACAGTCTTTTTAGCAATGTACAGTCTGCATATCGCCCTTGCCACAGTGCAGAAACTACTATTCTGAAAGTATTTAGTGACATTCTCTCTGCTTTGGATAGTGGAAAGATTTACTGTCCTCACTCTCCTAGATTTATCTGCAGCATGTGACACAATAGACCATGATATATTACTTCACCGTCTCCAGCATGTATTTGGCATTCAGAATATAGCCTTACAGTGGTTCAAGTCCTAATTAGCGAACAGGACACATATTATATCTGCAAATGGAATACACTCCATCCCAGTTTACGTATATTATGGTGTTCCACAGAGATCTATTCTTGGACCTGTTCTATTCATTCTGTACACTCAGCCGCTTTCAAGTGTCATAGATCATCACCCAGTGTCGCACCAATTGTACGCTGATGACACCCAAATATACAAGTCTAGCCACCCAACTGAAGTTGATGCTACCGTCCATGGAGTAGAGAAGTGCATTTCGGATGTGAAATCATGGATGACATGTAACAAGCTGCAGATGAATGATTATAAAACTGAGGCTATTCTGATCACAACGCAAAGACTTTCTCATTCACATCCTTTACCTCAGACAATAAATATCAGCAACACCAACATTAGATTCTCACAGTCAGTACGGAATGTAGGCGTTACTCTAGACAGTACTCTCACATTGCACCAACATGTCATGAACATCTGCAGGGCTGCATATCTTGCATTGAGACACATCAGATCCATTCGTAAATATGTTTCAGTTAATGCCACAAAAAATTGTGTGTTCATTAGTACTTTTAAGACTGGACTATTGTAACTCATTTCTGCCTGGTTCATCACAATATTTACTCCAGAAACTCCAAAAAAGTTCAAAACACAGCTGCACGGATCATCTTTAGAGTACCTCGACCAGAGCACACCTCACCACTGCTTTGTACCCTACACTGGCTGTCAATTCGATACAGAATCAAACACTAAATTTGTTCTCTGTGTTATATTTCAATGACAGACTCCATTCCATCATACCTATCCAGCCTCACACATGTGTATACACCAGCTAGATCCTTACGCTCTTCTTCTGATAATCGTATACTCATTGTTCCCAAAGTGAAAACAAATTCATATGGACAACTTTCGTTTGCACACCAGGGCCCGGCGACGTGGAACGAATTGCTCATTGAAATTAGACATAAAGACATAGTGGTCCCTTTTAAGAGTGCTCTCAAGACTCACCTGTTTCGACTGCATGGAAAAACTTAGCGACCAAATCATGTTTTGTATCTTATATATTTTCAGCATGTTTTTATGTTTTCCAAATTCATTGTCTTTGTTATTTGTTGTTCTGTAGTGTAGTCATATCATTATTGATGGTGTAAAGCGCTTAGGGCTTCGACAGATTAGGCGCTATACAAAGTCCTCATTATTATTATTAACATCCAGGAATTACAAATTCCATCTACATGAACACCTAACCATTACACATTCCATCTATACAAACGCATAGTCGTTATAACTTTCATCTATCTGAACATCTATCAATTAAAAAAATCGATGTATTTGAATGCCTATTCATTAAAAATTTCCGGTATATAAACACCTGGTAATTTCAAATGACATATCTGAAGACCTAATGACTATAAATTATATCTATCTGAACACCTAATCATATTGCATTCCATCTATTTGTAGATCTAATTATTAATTCCATTCTGAACACCTACTTTTTATAAATTCCATCAATGTGAACATCGCATCATTATAAATTCCATCTGTTTGAAGACCTAATTATTATAAATATCATCTCTTTGAACAGTTACTCTTTAAAAAGTCCATCTATCTGAACATCTAGTCATTACAAATTTTATCTATATTAGCACCATGCAATTACAAATTTCATCTATCGGAACACCTAACCATTATAAATTCCATTATCGGAATACTTAGTAATTATCAATTCCATCTATCTGAACACCTAATCAGTATAAATTACAATTGGAACGAACACGTGCTTCTTGACCGTTGTACAGTGGTACGATTCATACATTGACGAACCGCACATTTTCACCAAATCCTGTAGTTTGCCCACACTTACATCGGCCGCTCAAACCCTTCACGGATCCACCGCATATACAGTAATACGGACATACAGCATACAGTACCCTTGAAATTAGTTACGTTTACAGTAGTGGCTCCACCATATATACAGACATTCGTACATACACACCGACAGCTCTAGACAGCTCTACTAGAAATATGGTCGAAGTACACAATGGAGAGCATGCACATCTTGACAAGATCCATACACGGCTAGTGTGTCGGTTATAATTTAATCTCTCGTATATCTATAGGAGAGTGAGTAATAGTCGAGGTAAAATACCCATGCATATCATGCTTATAATTTCCCGCGTCGCAAGCGAGTTCCAGCGAGGTACATCTTAGTACATACGCTTACATGGAAAAACACTTATTCACCAGAGATAACGTTGTCCGCATGTACAACGAAAAAATAGTCAAAAAAATCTAAGGCATAAGCTAGTTATTTCTTCAATCCGTAATAATACCATCTAACTAAACACCAATTCATTACAAATGACATCTCTCTTTAGGTCTAGTCAACGTCGGTATCGATCATTAAAAAAACCAAATATTTAATATCTAGCCTTAATGTGTATTGACAATATTAAATGACATCTTTCTGAATACCGAGTCATTACAAATGACATCTATATTAACAATATTACAAGTGCTTCACATAGTCATTACAAATGACATTTGACCCCAAACCACTACATATGTTTTTATCTAAACACCCTGTTATTACAAATGACATCTGTACCCCTAGAAACACTACCAATGTCATTTATCGGAACACCTACCCAATATCAATGACACCCCTCTGTACACCGATTGAATGTTTGAGTATCGACCGCTATGCTTGCCACTTAGTAATCACAAATCCAGTCTATCGGAAAGTACTGGACCATCATGACATCTGTCTCAACAGATAGAGATACAAAAATGCCATCAATCGGAACACCTAGTGAAAGTGTGTGTACAGGCCATAATAATGAACAGATGATGCGTAGACCGTCGGCTTGTCTGAAGTGAACTTTTGTATGACACCTCGCCATGATGTGATCAGAAGTTCTATATTTGTGAGTCCTTCAATTATTCTGGTAGGTGATAGGAGAGTGAAACATGCCAGAAGGGACGATACTGGTCTAATATGAATATATATGATGCAATGGCGTTTAAAATGTAGTTTTTTGACATTTGGAACGCATCATTTCGAGAAGAAAAGATTAGAAAGTAAGGGACAAGACCTTTGATTTCTAGCTTCGCACAGTAGCTGTGATCTTGGCTTAAATTCATGCCGGCGCTTTTTAAGATGACAGGAGTGAGTTGAATCCATACCAAGAGTCTCAACGCCCATGAAGTTCATCAGTAAGCTCTCAAAAGTACAACCATATTCGAGAGATGGTAAAGCGCTCCTTTAGAAAATTGACAACTCCGGCTTACACTTACATGGTGAGGCTTGAATATTTCAAGTTCGAAGTAGCGTTGGAGAATGCAGGGTTCATAAATGCGGTGTGGGATTCTTTGTTAACCACACTGAAACGGTAATGTGAAGCTGCATTAGAAGATCCCTTGAGACTTTGCATTCATCATTACAGTTTGAAGTCCCACGTTTGGATCGAATTTAGCAATGCTTTGATCACTGGTTTGAAAGCCGACGGTACATTGTACGTTTGCTAGATGATAAAAAGTTGATTTCGGTGGAAGAAGAAGTAGCCTAACCCGAACCATACTCACTTATCAAGTGCAGCATGGACTATTACTCTCGTGTTGGGATATATAATCATTACAGACACCAACCGGGACATCTCTCACGGGCGCACATCCATCGTCTCCCAAGACTAAAGGCTGCCAACTACTACAACTAGCAGCAGCCCGGCAAATATGACACCTTCCAAAATCGCCGACAAGACATCACATGCAAATATCCAACGAAACTTTTCACATCACCGACAGAAGATCAACACTGCACAAGACTCATATTTCTCTTCCCCAATGGACAGGACGCAAACACATGTGATTGGGGCACTACCTACTGAGCAACAAAATGATTCTCGTCATAATGAACAATGCTCACGACCTTATGTGTTTACCCCTTACCATCATCGTGGGTTCAGCGTTTGCTGACAAGAACGACACGGCAGAAATGGAAAATAGCCTGGACAATTATTCAACACCCAAACCGAGCAAATGTTACAGCACGCGTAAAGATCCAAATAAGCACGCTGTGGCATTCTATATGCAAGACGAAATAGGTCAATGTTACACCTAAAATTTGTCCTTGAAGCTCGGGGATTTCAGTTGTCTTGCGGAAAATATCAAGGATGGAAAATACATTCTCGTCAGTCATCAAGATGAACATTTCGAGTGTATGCAATATACTGGCATTGACATTCGTAATGTCTGCTTGGCTCACCGAGCGTGCTAGAAGTACATCCAAGAGCAAATCTGTATTCATTACCCATACTTTAGCAAGATTTTCTGAAGGACACGAAATCTTTCCAAATCCAAACACGCTATCATCTTGCGCCCAGTGGATCGTACACCTCATCGACGAGACATGGAGGCAAGAAGACATCGAATGTTACGAAGATTATCATCGCTATGCCATGATAATGGCTCACACTTTATTGAGACACAATGGGCAAATTCTTTAGAAATACTATAAGTAGCAAATTACTGAAAGACCAAAACTGACTGTTAAAGGAGTTACAATCATTTCCAAGCAAGTGGGAAAAGGGCCATTTATAGATTCGATAAGTTTCTTTGTAGTACTATTTGCGTCGAATGCCTGAAATGTTTGAAATGCCAGAAATTGCCAAATGCTATGTTATGCACATTCTCATTACCGGAACAAATCATCACGCTGTTTAGCCCAATTTGCCTGAGACTCACTACTATGACACCGGAAACATGATTGCGAACAACGAGAAGCATTGCATAATTTGTACCAGACTTACGTCAATGACCCCGATATACATTCAAGAATTGCTGTTGAAAATGCTAAGAATTGTTCATGAAACACTTTTGAACTGTCTACAAAACACCCAGGCTGTCATCAACCTTCAAACAAAGAACTTTGTCAAACGTTATTACTCAATCAAAGCCTTAAGCTAGCAACACTACTTGATTCAGCATGCCTGAAATGTAGTAGGCTAAAAGATCATCCGAACGTAATTTGGTGGATAGCTGGTACTTAGAAAACTCCAAGATTGCGATTGCGTACAATTTTAACTGATGCTTATTTAACGGATGTCCCGATTGCTCACCTAAACGTGACCTCAAAATCGGTTTTTACAACGGACATGGCCACATGTCAGTTGAAGTTAGAACAGCAAGGATATCAAGTGGTGGAAATGTGGGAAGACGAGGGCGATCATCGTTTGAAAACCGATCCCGAGTTTAAACGCATCGTAGAAAGTCACAAGCTCGTGAACCCAGTGAACCTACAGGACAGTCCGTACGGAGGACGAATGAATGTCACTTGTTTGCTGTATGAAGCCGAAGAGAAAAAGGAGAAGAAATAAAATACATGGACGTGTGGTTGCTATTCAAATATTGTCGCATTTAAGCAGGTCAAACGGAATTGATCACGCAACACGACCACCTGGAGAACATTCGACGATACGAATGCTTCTTGTTCAAAGTTTTTCCTCCCACGGACCTGTTACAATCTGTTTTACCCAACCATTGCCAAATAAAGCTGATGTTTTTGTTGTGTCTTACTTGTTCGGAAACGTGCCAGGACCGACCTTGTCAGCACACCCAGGAAGAAAAGGCCTTGTCGGTACGTGGGTCTGTGTGGTATCCCAACTGTTAGAAGTGCACAAATGTCCCAATAGGCATGAAGACCACAAAGACGACGATTCACAGAACGACATTTTCGCAGACAAATGCATCCAAATTGCTTGTGGGTAATAGGGCATGTCACCGTGTTTGCAGACGACGGAGTAATTGACACAAATTAGTCACTTAGAGGGAAGAAATGGATATTACAGAAGCCGAAAAATATATTTGGAAATATCACTGCAGCGTACGGGACAGCCCATGCTCGCTTTAAAGTATAAATAGTTCTCGATCTTATCATTTAAGAGCTCCATCTATACGTATCTCGTAGGTCTCTGTTATCCTAAAATCGATTTAGACCATTTCGGTCCCTGGACGGACGAGAATCACGATGACAAGCCTCTACTGCCACCAATACAGAGACGCACAAAACTAAATGCACATGGAGAGTATTGTGAAAGGATCGACTCATTTATGTCACCAGCTGAGTGGTGTACTTCGGCGTATTGAAAGACGCCTTGCATTCTGGACAGGATAAAAACTGTAACGTCACCACCTCCGAATTGCACAATATTGTACGTTTACTTACACATTCAATAGTCAGTCGATCAACTATATAAAATTGAGTACGAGAAGCAAGTGCGTTTTTCTCAGCCACTTCACGTACGGTCATGCCGGTATACAAAATGGTTCCAAGTGGCTGGCCAATAACAAGAAGGATAACTTTGAGCAGCAGAAGGGGTGAATCAGACAACTTTTACAGGCCTCAATTTAGCAAACTGAAGCTTTCTCAAAATTGCTTAATAGACCTCAATTTAGCAAACTGAGGTTTTCTCAAAATTGCTTAATAGGCGTCAATTTAGCAACCCTGATGTTCCTCGAAAATGCTTATATATGTCTCAATTTAGCTAACTGAGGCTTCCTTGAAATTGCTTAATAAACCTCAATTTAGCAAATTAATTATAATTTTCAGTAAAAAAAATGACGCCGACATTTTCGATGTTGTCGTTGGCGTTCACCCTCGTTGCTGCTTAATGTTAACAATTTTTTTATGATTTCACAAACAGACTAATTTGTAAAACTTCACCTCGCAGATCAATCAAATTATTAGATTGGTCAGTGAGTTTGAAATTAATTCTCGTTAAAGAATTATTATGACATCGCATAAAAACTGGATTAGTTGGGTCTTCAATAATTAGAAATCCTGGAGGAGCCGTTGGTGCAAATGGATATAGAATATATCCCTGCTGAGCTTGATTTGATTGCTCAAGATTTATTTGATAGCTGCCTTCGATAACGTCACATACTAAATTCAGCGCAATCACCGAGGATATATCTACATTTTGAGGAGTTATATGTCTCCCACCGCCATCTGGGTCGTTATTAAATGTCAGAATATTTGTTTGTTGTCGTGATAATTTATTCCAATCGTCGTGGATTTTCTTAAACCCAATATCGATGGCATAACTGAGATATTTTTTTAATTCGTCGGGTTTATATCCCGGAATTTTAAACGTTTGAATATCCTCTACGCGGATATTGTATGATTCCATAAATATCCTTTTATGACTTTGGTTCATTAATACTTCTTGAATAATTTGCGCATGAAATGTTTCCATATCGTTGATGATTTTGTTACTTGTTTGTACTACACTAATAAATTCATCTTGGGTGAGAGAGCCGGATTTAAGGGATATTAACAATAATGAAAAATCATTATTCATCGCTGTTAAATTTTCTTCGATTAAACCAACGTGAATAAAGTAATTATATATGTGATATCCCATAAAATTGTTGGGAGAATAATCTTGATAACTTTTCAATGGATTTTCGGGTTTTATCCTGTCTGTGACATAATCAGATTTTACAGGTTCTGGTATATCAACGGTTTCTTTCTGTCGAGGTGGTAGTTCAGGCCATCCTAACACTGATATTATAGAACTCTGATAAATTTCAACGACATATCCGGGTGATTTGATCTCGATCGCAGATGATAACGTCGGCTCGTGAACCGTTATAGCGATCTTTGATTCTTTTCCAGTGATAGATTTTATTCTTCGTTGTAATTCGTTATTGATTTGTTCGATTTGATATTACCCTGTTGGTAACGAGACAACGTTCCAGTCTGGGGTTCCATCTTCACGATTTTTCCACGCGAACACCAAAGAATTATTTGGTTGTTGACCACCAAATGCTACCGATCTGATATTGGGCCAGCTATGATTCACTCTTAGTTTTGCTAGCGCGATCTCGCTCACTGGAACGGGGATCGGGAAATTCACACTGAATTCAGGACGCGTTGAGGTTATTGATATCATGCTTGTTTTCACCGGTGTTGTATTTTCTACTATTTGTTGAAGTAGTTCTTGTGATGTCATTATTATTATTATTATTCCGCTCTAATTTCAGCATTGTCGATTTATACAATTGAGCCATCGCTGAGAATTCGCTATTTGATATTGTTGTGTCATCGAGTGACGATGATATCAACGAGGACAATTGCGAGTATGCGGCAGATGCAACGTGAAATTTAATTACATAATCGTGTAGTTTACTCTGGCTACACGATGAGTAATTTTCGTGATCCCGGTTAATATACCCGCGATTGTAGCCACCGCAGAAATAGCAATTGGAACTACGACCGGAGCAATCATTGTAACCGAAGATAGTATTATTCCAGCAGCAGTGATTACACCCGACACCGAATACACGGTGATATCAACCGCGGTTATTCTTCGTTGGTATTTTTTTATTTTTATTTGATACTCCTCACAGCGCGAGCTGAGTTTAGTTTGAAATTCTCTGACTTGATCATAGCGATACTGATACACTGAAGGGATTGTCATTTTATTTTAAAAACGCTAGCGTTTTCAATTGTTATTTCCTTTTCAGTTTAATTGTTTACTTAAATCCACTACGAATTCTACGTACCACGTTACTGAAACCCTGACTAGATTTCTATCTGCGGTCGTTATCGTGAATTGTTCAGATACATCCTTGTCGATGATCGTTGATATTGTATTATTGACTCCAGATGAACTATTTGATGATATATTGAATTGAGTCGGTGATACTATTGTTAATCGATAAATACCCTTGACTGCTGCGGTTACGTGTAAAATGTTGTTTGTGGGAGTCCACGCAAATGAATCGTGTTTAATCGTGTATACGATATTATTTGTTTTCTCATGAGGAATTTTTTTATTTTCAACAACACCTATCATCCTCGCTGTATCATCCTTCATTGCGTTGTTGAATGTTTTTAGATCATCGATGGCTTTTTTAATATCAGGAAGGGTTATTTCAATTTTATCAAATGGGGTTCCGATAAATTTATCAATGATGTTTTTACGAAACATTGAAAACTGTTTCACGTGTTTTTCATATTCGGATTGAAGAGTTGCTAGTTCCAAGATAGAATCTTTTATCGAGGTGAGTTTTGGTGTGGTCACTGGTGGATTTCCAAAAAATTCTAGCAGGGGTTTATCAATTTTGTCAATTATATTTTTTTTGTATTTCAGTAAACTGATCAGATACAACTATATGATCGTCATACTTATCATTGAGCGATTTCAATGAATTCACCGTGTTATCGAATGTTGCTAATTTATCTGTGATCGATGAAGCAAGTACACCTGGTTTTAGTTTACCCTGATCGGAAAATAACGCGATAGTATTCTCTGTTACGTCTCGTCGTTTAACTAAAATATCATCGAGGGAGATATTACTAGTTTTCAATTTACCCTGACGATCTTGAAATACAACTATTTCACCAGGATCAACACTTGCTAGGTTCAACGTTTCGGCTATTTCATCTTCGATTAGTTTTTTAACATATTTGATTTCAACTCCATCAGTATCCGGTTTCCTCAACGTTGATAAAGGTCGTCCCCAAATATCAATCATTGTTATCATAGAAATCTTTTCTCTGTCTAAAATCTAAAAGATTTTCAATCCAAGGGATTTCATCAAAGATTTTCAATCCAACGACTGCTAGTATACTCATTCACTACTACATGGGGTGGCTTTGATTGTGATTTCATCCTTGATTCCTCAATCAAAGATTCTCGTGAAATAGCATCAAGTACGTTTAATACTTCATTGCCACATATGGGTGGGTCGAGCATTGTTTGTGTTGGTAACGTGGAGTACCAACGGGGTATTTTTAATTTACTTACATAGCGGTTAAATTCCTTCGGAGGCGCTAGTCCATATGAGTCAAAATAAATGATCCCACGTGGATCAATCGCGTATGCAACCCAGTGTGTTCCAGGTCCGGAGCTGTTATCTAGATTAATAATACCGGTTTCAACATCATTTTGGTTGTGCCGGTAACTGATCTTTCATAAAAACACCTCTGAAGTTTTTAATCGCGAGTTTTTTAGCGGCATCAATTAAATCGAAATTGGACATAGGTGTGAAATCCGAATGATTTCCAATTGAAGATTTCTGAGTTAGTAAATCGGTCCTAGTCTCAGGCCTTTTCCGCTGTACCACGAATACGGGGTTCCTGGTAGTCTCAGACCCTTTCCTTTTTTTTACTAGATCCACGGACGGATCCGCCTGTTGCTTTCTTTAGTGCTATTCCTGCCGCGGTACCAACGGCTCCTAACGCTGCCGCTTTAGCTACCGCTGGGGCCGCTGCGGCAATCAACCCTGGAATCAACCCTAACAGCGGGAATATACCACCAGTCTTTTCCATGTTTTTAATCGCGCTCGCAGAAAGAGTAACCTGGACTCCCTTTTTTTCTTTAAACGCTTTATTAAAATGATTAACCTGAGTTTTCGTCAGCGATAGTTTATTCCCCCCGCCATTCATTTGATTAGGTTTCAGCGTTATTGTGGTTCCACATTGCTTAGCTGATTTGGATTGTAATTTTTTAGCTGACCAGGTGTCAACGTGACATTGATATTACTATACGACATTATACAAAACAGATTGATTCTAAATCGCAAGCGATTCAATGGAAAATCAATTACGAAGTAATCAGTTACGTGTTTGGCAAAATCCGAAGGATTTCCAATCAAAGATTTTCCACTGGTGCATCAATAAGTCTCATTCGTCCACCAACACTTTCGAGTATCATTGATTTATCACTGAGAATGACAGCAACCGCTCTAGAATTAGCGATACCACCAGGGAGGTTACACGAGCTCGGAAATGTATATCAACGACGGACTCTCTCATCAAGTCAAGATGTTCCAACGAAAAGTAATAAATCGGATATAAACTTTTAAAATCCAACTGTGATATTTGTAGACCAGTATCAATATTTTGATCGCGTCCCATATACGACAACAGGTTATGATAAACTCGTGCAATATGATTTTCTGTGTAATTTAGTTGTATATCCTCTGATGGTTCTTGTTGTCCGTTTATTCTCAGCGAGACTTCATTAACACCTATCTGATCAAATATCATATGGGAACGTTCTTGATCGTTTAATCGCGCGGTAGTCTGTAGTGCTACAAATATGTGACGTGGAGCTGAAATACCCTGTTTTGATGCTAGATGCCATGTAAGTGTACCATCAATATTAGAATCCATGGTATCTGTGGACGTTGACAACCAACTCAACAATGTCTTACCCCCCCCCCCCCCCCGATCCATAAATGATAGTAACCGTGGTTCTGTTGACAACGACGGAGTCAACACTGGCATCCACAGTGTTAGTTTTGATAAAACGACCTTACCGGCGGGAGCGCCAGCACCGCGCCAGATTGCATAATTATCAGTACCCCTTCTCATTAGCGCTATAGTATGTTTCGCTCCATAGATATCTTTTCTGACGTTTCTACAAAATCCAAATATGTGATGCAACGGAATCGCACATGAAAACCGTCGATGCTGTCCCTGTAACGTTGCTACTCGTGTTGCAAACCCTAGGTTGTAGTTAATAATGTTATTATCAAATTCAGCAGCTGGTCTTGTATATCCGGCTGGTGCTGGATCAACTGCTGTGACTCGTGTTGCTTTTACTCTAGAATACTGGACGTGTTCAGGGTGATCAGTAATATCCTTAGAAAACATCATAGATGGACCAGCTGATCTAGTATAGTCATCAGAATATCTCGCTAACCCGATTATTCCGGTAGCAATATCAACCTCGCGTTCAATAGATTCGATTTCTCTTCCATCAATGAGATATCTAGCACTTTCAAATAACGCCATGATGCCATTGTTAACAAAACCATCTCGGATAGCTGGGTCATTTGCATATGGTGTATTAGCTGCAACATCTGTTACGAGTTCACCTTCGACTTCAATAAAGGCTGAAGTTCGATTCTCCCCCGAAGATCAGGTTGTGCTGCGTGATAGGCAAAAAATTGATAATCGCGTACAGAATCATCCTTGAGCACTGGGGCGTCCATGTCAAATGCACTATCAGGGTTCTGTTTGAACATTTTTTATTATATATCCGCTGGTCTAAATTGGAGGCGAAATCGTGAAAATTCTTTGAAATTAAAAATCGAGGATTTCCAAGCAATTTACAATTTCAACAATGAAAAAAATCCGAAGGATTTCAATCAATGATTTTCATCGATGACGACTTTGTCGTTGTCCTTGACGTTTGTAGAAATTCTTTGAATTTCCAAGACCACTTCCCGCTATGATATTTGCTGTTATATTATCCTGGGCGTTAGTGTATGACGCAGTCATCAACGATGATGAAATCAACGACTGTAGTTTTTCATCTACTGCGTTATTTATTTTTTTACTAACACTTGCAGGCATAATCGCAGTAGATGGCAGTGAAGTCATTTGTGGTTTTGAAAATTCTTTAGATTGGAAATTCTTCGAATTTCGCCGTCGAACTAGCGCTGTTATTTTATCCTTCGCGGCTGAAAACGCCTTCCCGGCTAGATCACCAACAGCGCTAATACCCTTATCCCTGATAACATCAATGGCTTTCATTGATAGTTGTTTTGCTAGCGGCGCTACTTTTGGAGCCATTCTTGAAAATAATCCCATTATAGTATTACCGAGACCATCTCCAAAGTATGCTCGGTATTTTGGCAATCGTGAGTTTACCACGTAGACGTTAGTTGGTTTATCATGGTTGTAGTGTATGATCATTCTCTATTCAATTGCTATTAATCTAATCGTGATGATTAATCGCTATGATAACCGTGAAAATCCAAAGGATTTTCCTCCACTAACTCTTCAATAAAATCTCGATATGCTGCAATATCCATGATACCACCTTGAAATAACCTCCTACAGATATCAGCAGCTTCATTGATTATTTCTGGTGAGTTATTCCCGGCTCGTTTTCCTCCAATGAGAACTTCTAATCGTGTTATATCACCGAGAATATTGCCAGGACATGAAATTGCAGGTAATTTCGCTGATATCCCACTCCCAAACGTCTCAACGGGGGAAGATTCATCATCCTCGTCACCAATTGCACCTTGTGTATCTATTTTTTGATTGTTTTTTTTTATTTTTTTTAGGTGAGAAGGATATTTTCTTTGAAGATTGTTTCCGCCGCTGCAATTTTTGTGGTTTTTGTTGTTGTCGCAGTTCCTCATATTGATTGTATACGTTATCCACTATTTTCATGTATTCAATGTATGATGTATCCTCCTTTGGTTTAATTTGACTTTTTTTAGTTTTAATTTTGTAAATCACATCGGCCCAATGTTGTATATTTTTATTATATCCATGTTGCTCTGGTTTCAACATTTTTTTTCTGTTTTCATAAGTCGTAACAACAAACACAGGAATTTCTTCTGGTTTAGTACTATCAACTGTTGCTATCACCTCCTCGTTAAATCTCCCCCGTAAACCTTCTACTATTCTTTTTGATTCAAGTGGCGAAAATTCTTCAGGGAAATCTCTTCGAGATTCATCACTAGCATCAATACCACTTTGTCGTTGTATTCCCATCTGAGTTTCCATATCACCTGAAAGTTTTTGTATGGCCCGTTTTGTTTGTCCAGTTTCGATTGCTATTTTTTCAATTTCACCAAGAAGAGGTCTCTCTACTCGTTTCCCTTCCTCAGGGACATCTCAGTATATAGCTCGTTCAGTAGCTGTTTTCACATCTGTTGTTGCAGCAACAATCGGCTTAAACAGTTCCTGTGTATCAGTAGAAAAATCAGTCTGAAGTAATTGTCGCTGTTGAAGTTATTCGCGTATACGATCACGAAGTGGTAATAGTTTATTAATAGCGCTAAGTCGCTCTTTTGCGTTCCGTGTGGTCAATGAGTGTCCTACCATTATTGAAAGAGTATCACTATTGTCAAATTGTTTGCAATGAAATCCAAAGGTGAAATTGCACAGCAATTTCCAATCAAAGATTTTCATTGCAATTTGCAATTGAAACTCTTTGAGTTTCCCAAGTAAAAAAAAAATACTACGTTGAAAATTACTATGAATTTTCCATTACAACACCGTGTGAACTGTGTCATTGTCGTGTTTTGTTTGACTAAACTCACATGAATGGGCCCATTCATCGAGTTACCTGTGTACCGGTTATACAACAAAGGAGGCTCTCTACGCGTGGGGCTCAGCCTGATCGATTAACGCTTTTATCTGTCTAACCTTACAATTAACAAGTTTTCTTTATTCATACTCTGCACTTAATTTTTTCCGTACATGTTCTACTATCTTACATAATGGTACAAACACATGAACGTCTTCGGTATTAACTAAACTTTCACGGATAAGTTTTTGTATGTGCTTAATTAAATAATATTTCTTAGCGAGTACATATTTTCCATTATTTTGTGCAAATTTTATATCCTCAAAATCGGTCATTATTTGATCACAATCTAACCCTGAACATAGTTTAATATTTTGAGTTTTGAGTTTGTTGATTTCAACAATAATACATTTGAGATTTTCAGAATTCATATATATGAAAAAGTATATTTGTTGAATTGCTTGAAAATTCACAAAATGAATTCTGGACCCGCTAAGGTGTTGGTCATCTTAGCATGTCCAGAAGCTTAATGAGATGATTATGTTTATATACAATGGATGACGACGGCACATCAACCCCAATGATCTAGTGTGGTTGGCGGTTGTATACACATAGGACGGCACATCAACCCCATTATCTAGTGTGTAGGCGATTGTGTACACATAGGACGGCACATCAACCCCATTATCTAATGTGTAGGCGTTTGTATACACATAGGACGGCACATCAACCCCATTATCTAGTGTGTATGCGTTTGTATTATACATATACGACGGCACAATTACACATCACCGTTTTGAACCTCCTTGTTGTACAAATATACATCAAGGTCGTCCAAAGGTTACACATATAATCACGAAACGTATTCCCCACGAGTAGAGTCTAACTCGGATAGCGGGTTTGACCTACAAGAGGATACGTTTGGTGCGTGGACACACACACGGACAGTACACAACAATAGATTATAACGATTATGGTTATATACAGATGCATGAATGACGACGGCACAACAATAGATTATAACGATTATGGTATTTACAATGCAATGGATGACGACAGCACAACAATAGATTATAGGGTGACACAATGAATGAATTGATTCAATGACAATGAATGATAATGGTATGTACAATGAATTGATTCAATGACAATGGATGACGCGGGCTATTCTACATTCAAGTGCAAAAACCAAACCACAAAATCCAACCCGGTTTGAATGTCAATAATAACATTCACACCACGTGTGACGGTGTGATTTGAGTTTTGAACTTGAACTTCGCTAAAGCCCAAATATAACACAGACGGGATTGTATATAACCACTCATTACAACGAAGGTAGATAGAGAGATGTGTGCTTGTAATTCCTTGTTGTGGTTAATAATGATCACTGACAACGTTGAAATAACACATAATATTTGAAAAACACACTAAAAAAGAGAATTATATACGACGTGTATATAAAACAGTTCTGTTAATACTTGAAAAAAACGAAAATTGATTATACTCCGTTGATATTTATGACAATTATAACAACCAATCAAAAACTACCTCCGCGTTCACCAACGGTAACTCTGTCATTGGTGATTTGTCGCACGCGTTATACCTAAGAGAGTTATTTCCCTTGAACAATGCAAGTTTACGTACTTATACATAAACAAATTGAATACTATTATTGAAGCGATTTGAAAAAGCGGTCTTGGTTATATTCTCTGCAACAAATCGTACTGATGATATACAGATATCGAAATACTTACCAGCTGAATACAAAGATTGAAATACTATCTCCGTGTTATTTTCAGTATTAAACGATCTTACGGGTCTAGCATTTTTCGAGTATTTTCCAGTTCCTCCTCGTTTTGTGTTTTCGCGTTGTGTAATAGCTTGTAGATTCGATAAAGAATTATTAGTCTTAATGCGATCAATATGATCAATAAAAAACCCATCCTTGATCAATCCGTTAAATACTTCATATATTAAACGATGATTGAGATATATTTTTCCTCCAAATCTAAACACCAAATACCCTTGATTATTCACAACACCAATTGGCTTCTTGAGTCTACAGTGTCTAACAACACCATCACGAGAGGCTTCGTAGTTGGTGATCACTGGATGTCTTTGAAATTCTTGGTTCATTTATATACAATATACTTTATTTGTCTAAATCATTATTTGGTTGAGATATAACATTGAGAAATCTCTGAACGTAGTCCTGAGCGGTTTTTATGATTTTGCCGTTGGCAACGTCATTGACAACGTCAGGAGTATTTATTCTTCGCTTGTCATAATAACGCTTCAACTTTCTATAACGCCTACCACCGCAACTAATACATAATTGTGATTTGCCTCTAACATCTACCCCACAATACAGGCACGGAAGAGGACCTTTTGAACCGTTTCTCACACTTTGCATATGATACCCACAGAACTCATTTCTGCATGATTTATTACACGGGATTACTGATCCAATCATAAGCCATTTGCAATGATTCATTATATAAAATACTTTTTTTATTTAAATACTTGTTTTAATTATAATATGAAAGAGTTAAAGAGATTATCGAAAATTACGCCTTGGAAAAATGCTAGATTTAATCTCGATAGAGTCTCTGATATACCAAAACATCTAATCGACGATAGAACTATAATGGGTAAAATCAGAGAGTGTTTTAATGAATTCTACCGAGACGGTGCAGCACACTGTTGGTCGACATTTCGAATTATCCACAACATCGAAGATGTCGGTGTCAATGTACCAAACATCGACGCTACTATGAACGATACAAGAGCAGCTGAGATAATTTCACACCTTGGCGGGAAATCCAAGGGATTTCCAAGGAGGTATTTTTTCAGAATAAAATTCATTATCGAAGTCGAAGGTGAATGGATTATCAGGGATAAATTTGAACCAATCCTCAAGGATAAAAAACTATTATTGTGAGTAGAGATTCCAAACCAGGAATTCTAACTGGAATTTACAAACCATACTACGAGAGATCTTACCCTGTAACAGCAGTTGTTTACGGAATATATCAGCTAAATAATAAGCCAAGTATTGCAAAACTAGCACCTATGAAACTATCGTCGAAATCACAAAGTGATTCAACACTGAATTGTGTAGCAACACGGGTAATGGAACACTTTACAAATGCATCCCGAGGAAATAAACGAACTGATCTGCGACGAAAAAAAATAACCAAATGGGAACTGACAGTGAAACAGCACGGTGCAACGATTTCCGATATTGCTAAATTAGAAACACCATTAAGATTCCCAATATCAGTAACGACAATAACCGGAGAAGTATTATACGAACCGAAATATCAATCACAAGGAGCGCCAATACAAATTATTGATCATAACAAACACGCGTGGACACCTGCACTAAATATATTTCCACGAGAACGAATCGTGAGATATATCCCCGGGGAATTTTGTAAGGATGTGTTCCACGAAAAGAGGTTATTCGATGCTATTGTTGCGTTGTGTAAAGATGATCCTGTGTCAGTGTGGCTACTTCGCAGCGCTGCAGATTCCGAATCAGGATTTGATCAGTTTCTAAGACCGAATGTAGAATTATATCGCACTGAAGAGTTACACTCAAGGATGAAAAAAAAAACCGCTGTAAAATACTCGAATAATTTCCATGAAAATGCTAAAGATTTTTCCAATGAAAAACTACTCACGGATAGTTTTACGATTCCATCAGTGGTAGCTCATTTTGCACGAGAAAAGAACTCATGGCGTCCAACACAAAGTGATTTGCTCGAAGATGTCAAATCAAGCTGCGTAGAATTCGGTCATGGAGGACTGTGGAATACAAAATACCACCGCGAGGGTATGATTTCAATTGATATATCCGCGTGTTATCCGGGGAGTTTTCTAGGATATGGAGAAGCCGCTAAGTATTTTAAACGATTTGGACACTCCACACATGAAATGACTCGTGTTTCTGTTAATGGTCCATTGCCTGATTTTGATTTAACTGGATTCGCTTGTGTGGTATCATTTGAATTAGCGTCAGGATTACATCCGTGTAGTTATGTTTGGATTGGTAGACATATCTCTGAAAAACACTGGATGCCAATAGTGTTACTACGATATATGATTGATAGTGGTATGCTGATATCGTTGATTACCAGCGAAGCAATTATATGCTATCGAGCTCAGAAGGAGGTTTGGCTACCACAACCCTAACTAGATGATATAATACGCGAACAACGAAAACAGTTTTCTGATGGAAATTCTTCGATTGGAAGATCGGAGATTTTTAATGAACAACAAATCAAGGATTTGTCTAGGCAGTTATTTGAAAATGAAAATAAACTAGCAAAAGATTTTGGACGAAAAATAATTGGTAAATTTACTCAAGGTGGAAGATATGACAATGCAAAATATTCTTGATCATAGACAGCGCTGAATATGATTTTATCATAGCGGATTTAACGAAACAGGGAAAACTTGTAACCCGTAAGGATGCTTTTCTATCCAATGGTGAGAAATTGGGTACAATTGTTACCTATTGTGATGGATATAGTCCCCAGTACACACATTTGAGAAGTTCTATGCTCGGTTTTCTACTATTAATCTATTTTCGATGATAAATAGATTTCCTAATACCGCGGTTAGAGTAGCTACTGATTCGATGTATATACACGAGAAATACAGATCAGCTGTAGCGGCATTCACAGATCCCGAGGAAAATTGGGGACGTTGGCGATTTAAAAAGGAGACGCTACATGAGTATTGTAAATCAGCAGATTTTACCAACGACGATAAATACTTGAAAAGCAATCAGTGTTCAGAATTTTCTAATGCACCACCTGTATCTGATCCGATTACGCGATATAAAATCGTTTATTTGAATGGTTATGGAGGATCAGGAAAGACAACACGAGTAATCAATTTATTTCATAGGGAAAGAAAACCAATTGAAAAACTTACAGATGATCAAAAACAGATACAAAAAATCATACGTAAAATCCTAGGGGAAAATTCTACGGAAACCCCTATAGAAAATTCTACGGAAACCCCTATAGAAAATTCTACGGAAACCCCTATAGAAAAATCTACAAATTTCACAAGTATGATTGTGCTAACACCAACTCATAAACTTGCCAGAGACATAAAACAACGAAATGTAAAATCTGGTACTTATCACAGCTTCTTCCGATGGAAAGGCGATAAGTGGACTCCAGAGCGAATGGGAAATAAATATATTCCACCGGTGATAATTTGGGATGAAATTTGTACAGTACCGTTGAAAGTACTAAAAATATTTCTTGAATGGCTGTCAACGAAAAATACAAAAATTATTATGTGTGGTGATCAAGGTCAGCCACCACCATTTGTAGGTGAATCTCCTCATGACTGGCTCAAAAAACACGTTGATTATTACGAAGAGATTAATGATGACTTTAGAGCTCTAGATGAAGTATTACGTGAGTTTAAACAACTAATCAGATTACAACCGGATAGAATCCAATGTGAAATAATGCGTGAAATAATTTCAGAAACTCCCATGGATGATTTTTGGGAAACGTGGAGACCAAACGATTTGATAATCGCAAGTAGAAAAATAGTCAGAGACAAACTTCAGATGTAATTATTTGAATTGCATAACTGTAAATTTGCAACACTTCCAGTACCGCTCTGTAATAGACCAAAAGATACCCGACGACAAAATATCGACGTTGACATTCCTGGACAGCAACAAAAACAGAATTTAGTGTTAAATGATATTGTGCTGGTTGATATCAGCGTCGTCGAAGATTCATTGCGGGCTGATAAATCCCCATGGACGTTAGGTTACGCAGCGACAATACACTCTTCACAAGGATTAACTGTCACAGACACAATTGTTTGGATAGTAGATAATCGCATTGAGTTGTCAAATTTAGTTTATCTCGCAGTATCCAGAGTACGAAGAATAAATCAGCTTCGAAGAATTGTTGTTGAGGAAGTCAGTGACGATAATGACACTATTGTCAGCGCCGATGATATCATCGGGGACATAATCAGAAAAAAACTCTATGGTTATAAACAACAGGATAAAAAAAATAATAGAAAATTTGACATTGATGCTGAATTAATAATTTCGCTGAAGCAACAACAGAATAATCACTGCGCGAGTTGCAATTGTATAATGCGTTGGAGTTGGTCGGATAAAGATGCTCGCCAATTTACCGTAGATAGAAAAAAATAACAGCATTGGTCATACCAAAGACAATGTGATGCTGACATGTCTTGAGTGTAACAGACGCAGAGGTGTAAGCACCTTAGGTGCTAGTTAAGACCACGCGGTGGTAATTGAGTATCCTCGGGAATTACCTGTAGTTGTTGTCGAGTAAATCCTCGCTGAGGAGCAGTTGAATCTAGTTTATAGATTGCTGGTCTAGAAACTCTAGCGTTTCCAACAGTTGATCGTGTTATACCGGATATCTTATGCGTAGTGACACTCCAAATAGGATCAGTAGCTCTTTTTTTACCACCCTCAAGCTGTCCTGGTTCATATAAATACCTTACAGTGACATTACTACCAAGAATTTGTTCTCGGAAATCTTTTTGTGGTTGTACGGGTATATACTTCTTTTTAATAGCGTTGTTAGGTTTCATGTTAATTGTTCGAGTAATCTCATTATTTAGCGCTGCAACTACTCCTGGTAACCTTTTAACCCATTCACGAGATCTTTTTTCTTGGATGAATTCTTTTGCGTATTGATATCCAAATAACCGCTCTGCAAGAGTCCGATTAAATCGTTCCACAATTGCCTGATCACGGTGTAGTGCAGTATGCCCTCGTCTAATGGTGACATTGTGATATTTCATCGCTGATAAAACAGCACCTTGAAATTCCTTACCGGGGTCAACTTGTAACAGATTTGGCCAGCGTAGTGGGCCTCGTCGATAAATATTTTCAAATGCAGAAGCAACTTCAGGTGATGATTTTGTTTTTAGCGGTTCTGCTTATTTGTATCGACTCGCAACGTCAACTAACGTTAACGCATATTTGTAACCGTTGTCATGTGGTAAAAATAGTATATCAGCTTGATGAACTTCATTAGGTGTTGTAACATCAAAATGCGAGTAGTTAATTCGTTTAGGCGGTGGTAGATAAATTTGCCATATAGCCTGTTTAGATAACCAGTTCGCTGCAGTGGTATTTTTCACCGCTGCTGCACTAGCGAGTTTACTGATTGCTGCCTTGCCTCTCCAGTATCCCCTCGGAGAATAATAAATAGATTCCATATTATTAATTACCAGCACCTAACATCAATTTGCCTTTCATAGCGGATTTTATCAACCACGAAGCCAATTTTTCTTTGAAGGATTTATCAGGAATAGCATTTAACGCATGAATTAATTTTACATCCGCAAGATGTCTGTGTTGAAGATTACTGCTTTTATAAGCAACATCATGAACATGACACGCCTTATCAATAGCGTTTATTGGATATTCACCAGGTCGGGGTTGGTTTTGGTCATCGAGTCTGATATCCAATCGTGTTCCTGGGCCACAGTAGCTATATCCTGGAAGGTGCTTTTCTTCTGAGTATTTTGCCCACGGTGTTCCTGGGAGTTTCACTAACTTGGCTGCAATATCACCTCCTCGTTTTTTTTTAAAGGTTCTTTGGGTTTACCAAGGGAAACAAATCTAAATTTCTTTGTACTACATTGTACGCATTTACCAGAAAGCGCTGATCGATTATTTTTCGTTGTAATCGTCGTCAAGTCATTTGTGCCACTACGCGTCTTACATTTCACACAATATAGATCTATAGTTTATATATAACAGCATGAATGTAATTGATTATTCAGCTACGAGACGACGGGAACCTATTAAACACCATGCAATGTTACCAAATTCTCTTCGCGCGATTATAATCGGACCATCTGGAAGTGGTAAAACACAATTGTTACTTAATTTGATAACGAGATGGATGAAGTGGGATAAGTTGTAGATGATTGCTCCGAGTGTAGATGATCAGCGATGTTATGAAGTGTTAAAGGATTTTAACGAAGCCGCGCGAGAAATTAACGGCGATGATGTTATTGAGTTTATAACCGATATCAAGGAAGCACCGAGCATTGATGATATTGATGGTGATATTAACAATTTAGTCGTATATGATGATATCATGTTAGACAATCAAAAGACTCCTGCTAGAATATTTTCCAGAGGTAGACATAAAATCACCGACGTGATATATGTCACTCAACGTTACACTCAAATACCAAAAGTGATCAGAGATAACTGCAATATGCTGTGTGTATTTAACGGTGTTGATACACACACGCTAAGAAATATTTGGCAAACTTGGTGCGGTGGCGATATGGATCATAATCAAGTTAGAAATTTCTTTAGCCGCGCTCAATCAATCCCACACGGATTTGTGACGATAAATTTATCAGACCCTCGGACGAGATATCGTGTCGGACTTGATCAAATATTTAGTTAGTAAAAATCGAAGATTTTCATAGCAGCAACGAGGGTGAACGCCAACGACAACATCGAAAATGTCGGCGTCATTTTTTTTACTGAAAATTTTAATTAATTTGCTAAATTGAGGCTTATTAAGCAATTTCAAGGAAGCCTCAGTTAGCTAAATTGAGACTTATATAAGCATTTTCGAGGAACATCAGGGTTGCTAAATTGACGCCTATTAAGCAATTTTGAGAAAACCTCAGTTTGCTAAATTGAGGCCTATTAAGCAATTTTGAGAAAGCTTCAGTTTGCTAAATTGAGGCCTATTAAGCAATTTTGAGAAAGCTTCAGTTTGCTAAATTGAGGCCTGTAAAAGTTGTCTGATTCACCCCTTCTGCTGCTCTTTGGTACAACAAGAATATATTGAGAGAACCGCTGAAAACTGGAATTGGAAACGTTTCAACAGTGACCCACGGCTCGGTAAGGATTACCCTGAGAATGCTTTAGCTAGAACAGCATTTGTTTACGTAGGGACTTGAGACGGATCGGGATACGAACTACAATATTTCTTTCGTGGTCTGATGTTACGAATGGGCCAATGTACAAAGATTCAGCTATTCTGGAATATAATCAATGGTCTCGTCACCGTCCTTATCTTTAGATAACCTTTCCACCCATCACACTACTGTACAAATATGACGATACCTTTGAGAAGGTCATTGACCGTAAAAACGAAAATGAAGACTTACAGGACTAAGCATAAAAAGAAATGATCTGGACTTTTTTACGACTAGTGTGAAAAAAGAAAAACGTCCAAGACCGATATTTCATTATAACTATCAGGACCAAACAGAGAATATGAATACTTGTTAACAGACAGCATTTAAGTTAGGGGATTGCAACACAAAATTACATTCCCCATGTTTGACTAGTAGTGGATAGATAAGAAACAGGCATTGGAAAGGAACTTGTCTGGACGGAAACTGTATGTATCAGTTAGGTTACCATTTTAATTGAGGTGCGGTGTGCTATGCTGTACCTTGCAATGCATTAATACCGTACGGTGTGACCTCTATAATTAGCTTAAAATCATGGAAACAATAGTATGACTACTACTACTACTACTACACCTACCATAGGAAGTGATGGTGTGTGTGTCAGATATTATGGATGCAAAAGTAATGCCTATTGTTAATGTGAACGCTTTACTGGATGTCAAGCTCTGAGTGAGACTATATACACCCACAATGTGGTGTGTTTGTTACTGTCTGAATCAATTAGATTCGATCCTGTAGTATGATTATATCTGTGCAGAAAGTATATTTATTGCTTCCAAAAAGAGGTTTAGAAACGGGCTATTATGCCACAACCCTTAACACTCGCGATACAACAGAGTCCGTGAAAGTCAATCATTGAGATTATTCAGAAGGTGGAGGATTACTGAGAATTTGTGCTTTAACAAGATATCTGGTTTGCATATTTATTAATATACTTTGATCAAGATGACTTATTTGTAACGAAAAAAAAAAGAATATATACATTAGTAAGCATGAGCATCATTAACACGTGCACAAGTACAAACAGTAAATGTCAGCAACATAAGCACACTGGAATCTGACATTGTGAAAACAGATGCTCTTTTGAGAGAAATTGTATCGCCGTCACACAACTGTCTGATCTTTGCATCGACATTGAAACCAAAAAGCAAATCATTTTGAAATCTGGAGGTAGCGGTTCTCTATGAGGTATAATTAATCTCTTCCTCTTTAAATGGGATGCCATTGCTCCTAAGGTCCTCCGAAACAATGGCCACTCCCCCAAAAAAAGTGGAACCTGATGTGTATCTCTAGTTGCGAAGATTCCACACTACACTGATGGAATAAATAATATATAATATTAAGCTTAACACTAAACACAATTTAACAAAAACATTCCGCTAAACCCATACGAAACAGCCAACAAACAAGACAATCAAGCAATAGGATATGAATGTCTTGACCACAATTAAAGCATTTATATAAAACATGTGAACTGGATTGCCAAGTCAAATGATTTCTCGAGCATGTCGCATACTTGACCTGCACAAACAGAAGCAATAGATACGTTAACCATTCCCTTAGTAAGAATTTTTCCATGGCAATGACCTTGCCCTGAATAATGAAGGGGCAATAATACGGGCAGCACAATCTGTTGTCATGGCGTTAGGAGCTCTAGGAAATATATGCAAATAAAAATCAATGACCAATACTTGAACACAAATGTGTATCTGACCTAAAAACCAAAGTTCGTAAAAGCGAATCGGATAATGAATTGATGTAGTTAGTTGCGCGCATCTCCATGTTTCCTTTTTGCAAAAAGACATTTGCTTTCTGCCCGTCTGTTTGTTGTAAATTTTGCTCCTCCGTAGTTATATGAAACTTCCAAGCATACTATGTATTATATTACCCATGTGATTATCATACACGATGCTGAGTCATCCTAAACCAATGCATGTATTCATTTGGGAAATAGGAGGATGTAAAACTTATAAAATGGGCAAATTGTTTATTACGACGACATATTCAAATATTTTCTGACCATCTTCCACATCACATATCCATTAATGGAAACATTAAAAAAGAAAAGACAACGTAATTTTCAGAATCATTACAGAATTTAATTTCGACACAAAAACAATGTTCGAGATACAAACGAAGAATTATACTTCACTCTAAACTTCGGCTTGAGTGATATATTGAATAGCAGTATTCTCTCCATATAAAAAAATTCAATCTGGGTTAGGTGTTGTAGGCCATAATCTGTATATCTCATGCCGTGCCGATTTTGTCCTTGGAATATTATTATGTTATTAAGACATATCCATAGCCATTTCCTTGAATAATGTATCAAATCAGACGTAGCGAAACCGGACAGTATCAAAAGTATACGTAATTAAAAAAGTTATTAAAAAGCTTTATTAAATGCTAAACATTAAATGATCAACGTTTCCTCAAGAATAATTAATGAATAGAAGACATCTAACACTATGAATATTTATGAAATATTACATACGGAATGCACACACATGGATGGATGGATGGATGATGGATGGATCGCTGGATGGATAAATGGATAGATAGATTGGTAGGTAGGTAGAGTAGGTAGATAGGTACATAAGTAGGTATATATATATATATATATATATATATATATATATATATATATATATATATATATATATATATATATAGGTAGATAGGTAGGTAGATAAATAGACAGATAGGTAGGTATTTAGGTATATGTAGAAATATATATATATATATATATATATATATATATATATATATATATATATATATATATATATATATGTAGACAGATCAGTAGGATCCCACGTCATTCATACATCATATTGGAAAAGCAACAATTATGCAGACCAAGGTTCTGAACAGAACACATACATTTTGTAAATATTCCTCTAGATTTCTTCCAGAATGTTGAAAATATATGTTTTATGTACCAATTATTATATGATAGCACGTTAATTAAAAAAAAAGTTTCATCCTTTAGTCGACTCCCACAATCGATGAGTCTTCCTCATGGACATTTCAGTAATCTAGGATTCTGGATTGTTTCTGCACCTATGTTTTAAGATATGTTGCTTCAGCGATTTGTCCTGCACTAGTTTCTTGCATAAATACAGGTAAAATGAAAATCAAATAATTCTGAACAGTACTCGTTGTAAAAGAGTCTTATTGTCAAGCACAAAGTCATTAGCTTTGATATACAGTGTCATATAAAAGCTTAATGGCATTGCCTAATATATAATCTCGGTGAAAAAGAAATTCATTTGAAACATTTGGGACAACTTACAATTGGAATCAGAGACAATCTTTGAAAAAGTAGCCATTCTAAATCCGTTAATTTATAATTATTTTATTACACATGCTGTCACAAAGATAATACATGTGGTAACACAAGACAAGACACGATAATGCATGTGGTAAAATAAAACAACTTTGTAAGCTTTCAAATGTTGTTACGTAAGAAAATAGTCGCAGTTGCATAATAATAATAATAATACCAATAATAATAACTAATATTAGAATAATAATAATAATTCAAACAATAATAATAATTATTATTAGAACAATAATAATAATATTAATAATAAATATTAATAATATTTTTATTATTATTATTATTATTATTATTATTATTATTATTATTATTATTATTATTATTATTATTATTATTATTATTATAACTACTACAATAATAATAATTGTAGTAAGAACTTTGTATAGATCTAAGTGATTACTAAGTGATTATGTTGCCTTCACTAACTGATGTTCTTTATATATCTCTCTCATCAGGGGAATTCCCATCATTTTTCAAAACTGCCATCGTAAAGCCACTGCTGAAAAAACCAACCCTGGACCATAACAATTTAAAGAACTACCGCCCAGTTTCTAATCTCCCTTTCATATAAAAAATCTTAGAAAAGGATGTCCTAACTCAACTTGTATCTCATTTGAATTCAAACAGTCTTTTTAGTAATGTACAGTCTGCATATCGACCTCTCCACAGTACGGAAACTAATCTTTTGAAGGTATTTAGTGACATTCTCTCTGCTTTGGATAGTGGAAAGATTACAGTCCTCACTCTCCTGAATTTATCTGCAGCATTTGACACAATAGACCATGATATATTACTTCACCGTCTCCAGCATGTATTTGGCATTCAGAATATAGCCTTACAGTGGTTCAAGTCCTACTTAGTCAACAGGACACAGATTATATCTGCAAATGGAATACAATCCAGCCCAGTTGACATATGTTGTGGTGTTCCACAGGGATCTGTTCTTGGACCTGTTCTCTTCATTCTGTACACTCAGCCACTCTCAGGTGTCATAAATCATCACCCAGTGTCGCACCAATTGTACGCTGATGACACCCAAATATACAAGTCTAGCCACCCAACTGAAGCTGATGCTACCATCCATGGAGTAGAGAAGTGCATTTCGGATGTGAAATCATGGATGACATGTAACAAGTTGCAGATGAATGGTGATAAAACTGAGGCTATTCTGATCACAACACAAAGATTTTCTCATTCACAACCTTTACCTCAGACAATAAATATCAGCAACACCAACATTAAATTCTCACAGTCAGTTCGGAATCTAGGTGTTACTCTAGACAGTACTCTCACATTGCACCAACATGTCATGAACATCTGCAAGGCTGCATATCTTGAATTGAGACGCATCAGTTCCATTCGTAAATATCTTTCAGTTGATGCCACGAAAACACTTGTGTGCTCATTAGTACTTTCAAAACTAAACTATTGTAACTCAATTCTGTCTGGTTCATCACAATATTTACTCCAGAAACTTCAAAACGTTCAAAACACAGCTGCACGGATCATCTTTAAAATACCTCGATCAGAGCACACCTCACCACTGCTCTATACCCTACACTGGCTATCAATTCAATACAGAATCAAACATAAAATTTGTTCTCTGTGCTATATTTTAATGACAGGCTCCAGTCCAAAATACCTATCCAGCCTCACCCATGTGTATACACCAACTAGATCCTTGCGCTCTTCTTCTGATAATCGTATACTCAATTATTCCCAAGGTGAAAACAAAGTCATATGGACAACGTTCGTTTGCATACCAGGGCCCGGCGACGTGGAACGAATTGCCCATTGAAATTAGACACAAAGACACAGTGGTCCCTTTTAAGAGTGCTCACAAGACTCACCTGTTTCGACTTCAGGGACAAACTTAGCGACCTAATCGTGTTTTGTATCTTATATATTTTCAGCATGTGTTTATGTTTTCCAATTTCATTGTTTTAGTCATTTATTGTTCTGTAGTGTAGTCATATCATTATTGATGGTGTAAAGTGCTTAGAGCTTTGAAAGATTAGGCGCTATACGAAGTCCTCATTATTATTATTATTATTATTATTATTACTCCGCTTGAGTGGAGGTAGAACGACGTGATGCTGTATCTAGTATTGTTTAGATCCGCACACTTGGACACATCGCCGGATGCTTTTAGTGATTTTCGTGTCAGAAAAAATGACGCAGATAATGTGATAGTTGATCAAATCATCTATTTATGTACGTTGTTCCGGTGGTCCTACTGCATAGGCATTGAATAATGTAATGCGCAGTGGTATTTCTTGGATAGGTAACACAAATGTTGACCATTTCATTGGGATTTGAATTATCCAAATTAACGGCCGACATTTTAATTTGTTCAGCTGGAAATGGCGAAAGGGAGAAAACTGGAATTTTTATGTTCTACACCAGCTAGCTTTTCTCTCTTTCGATTACATTTACATAATAAAGAACATAGTCCCAATTTGTTTAGTCTAAAGCAGAATAAAGTGTTAGATAGCTAAGGAGTGGTCATTTAAAGCAATTATTGAGAGTTCATCAGATCATAAACGGTTTGAATGGCGTCACTTGATAGCGGTTTGTTCATGAGCAAAGTACGTTGTAGCAGTGGACAAGACAGCTGTCGAAAATTCTACTGTTCTGGTTTTCTAAAGAAAGAGATATAGACAAACCTACAACAAAAAAAAAGAGCCAGTGCATGATGAACTCAACGAAGATAGACAACACTCACATATATCATGAGAAACGGGACAAGAACGCAACAACTGTTTCAAGCCGGTTAAGCGATAAGACAATATATACGAGAAGAGAAATTTGAAACAAAACAATTGTGTGCAAAATCCATCAAATCACGCATTTCAAATTCTAAGATTGTCAAATATAATATCCTAGAAAAGCAAAGACTATTTTCATAAATGGTTAAGATTATAATTACATATATATTCCTGTTATTCTATAAATTCAGGTGATTTGAAGCACTGAGTTGTGTGTGTGTGTGTGTGTGTGTGTGTGTGTGTGTGTAATATCTATTTCACAGAAGACTGGTATGTGTCAATCATTTTCTTCCCACTATTTTTAAGAGCAATGCTTTAGTTGTGTATTACCTGTTTTCTACTGCAATTACTGAATGAACCTTTGACAAAAGAAAGGTCTTATAAAACTACATGGATCATCGCAATACATTGTATTGCAGACAATCACACAGTTCTGATCTCCATTTAAGTTATTGGGTTCTCCGTATGCCCATGGGAGATATATTCCGTTTTGTCCGTTGAACAACTTCCAATCTCTGTTCACACCAATGGCCCGAATACCGATGTATATAAAAGTCCCGGCACTCATTTTGCTGCTTATAACTATAATTTGTAAAACAATTCAATTAGCAAAATTTTCCTAAAGAGGAATATGTTAGAGACATATTATTTTTAACCGAAGATGTTATTATTTGTACAATATTTAAAACACAGAATATTAGACTACCTTAAAATGAATTTTATATGAGGTCTATGTAAACAAGTCATTAGTTTTAATTAGTCAGTTTTGAAAGCACGAGTTTTATTATAAGTACTTACATCAATGATATGCGACATGTTTTCTACGCAAATTTGTATCAGATAATTAAGATATTATTTCGTTTAAAGATTTTTGTAGATAATTATGATTTTTCTGTGGTCAAGAGCTTGGATGTCGAAGACCAATTGTCTTTTGCTTACTGTCGATAGAGCCGATTGCTTGTCTCGAATGGTTTTATGTTGTGTTGAACTATTACTGTCTTATAAGGAATATTTGCGTGTATTGTTTGAATTAATTTCAGTACTTTGTTGGAAACGGCACATTGCAAGATAGCGATGGATAAATACTATACCTGTTTTTATGAAATTCTTTTCGTTCTGATTTCTTAAGACCAACATCTTGGCTCCCTCCGCTTCGCATGCAGTCATGGCGTCGTTAAAGGTTTTACCCTCCACATGAAGTTTGTAGCACAACCCCAATTTCTGGTTGAAGACATAGTCTCCGTCGCAGTATTGCTTTTCTATAAATCAGGAAGATAAGTAAATAAATAGAGGTTACTTGAATGTTAACGGTAACTGAAACATATGAAATTATTCCGTATAATTTTATATTGCGCATGACCAAGACCACTATGTAATGATTTCAAACTCAGTTAAATGCATACATTTGATTTGGGACTATTTTTCTCCCGAGTACTGTTACTTTGACTCGCCTTGTGTGTGTGTGTGTGTGTGTGTGTGTGTGTGTGTGTGATTTACATTTTTAATGTAGATTTTTAAAAAAAACTTTTCAACGTCTGGATGTATATTGTACGTTGTTTAAGAATTTTTGTTAGGATATATACTATCAATTATTATATAATTATCATACAGTTATTTATGTTGGAACCTACTTATGTAGCAATACCAATATAAAACGTCTTTTTGTTAAACTTGAAAGTGTGTGTATGTTTGTTATTTTTAACGTATCTTTAACATATCGCTATGATGTCGGCAATGTCGCAAAGTATAATGATATCTAGTACGCGGGTATCATGCAGCAGACATGTAGCATGGTGTCGCACCAAGTTACATTATCCTGACACCAGGCAGACTAGTCTGCTGTTATTGCCATTTTCACACGTCGTCCATATGGCTTGGCCGGGGATTGAAACCGCTACTTTCCGCATCCGAGGCGGGGGCTATAACCACTAGGCCACAGGATCGGTCACCCTTGAAAGTAAAGAACCTATTAGTATGGTATTACACTAGTGTGTTATTGTTATTATTATAGATACCGACTAGTATGGTATTACACTGGTGTTGTATTGCTATTAGTATAGGTACCGACTAGTATGGTATTACACTGGTGTGGTATTGCTATTATTATAGGTACCGACTAGTATGGTATTACACTGGTGTGGTATTGCTATTATTATAGGTACCGACTAGTATGGTATTACACTGGTGTGGTATTGCTATTCGTATAGGTACCGACTAGTATGGTATTACACTGGTGTGGTATTGTTATTATTATAGGTACCGACTAGTATAGTATTACACTGGTGTGGTATTGCTATTCGTATAGGTACCGACTAGTATGGTATTACACTGGTGTGTTATTGCTATTATTATAGGTACCGACTAGTATGGTATTACACTGGTGTGTTATTGCTATTATTATAGGTACCGACTAGTATGGTATTACACTGGTGTGTTATTGCTATTATTATAGGTACCGACTAGTATGGTATTACACTGGTGTGGTATTGCTATTCGTATAGGTACCGACTAGTATGGTATTACACTGGTGTGGTATTGCTATTATTATAGGTACCGACTAGTATAGTATTACACTATTGTGTTATTGCTATTCGTATAGGCACCGACTAGTATGGTATTACACTGGTGTGTTATTGCTATTGTTATAGGTACCGACTAGTATGGTATTACACTGGTGTGTTATTGCTATTGTTATAGGTACCGACTAGTATGGTATTACACTGGTGTGTTATTGCTATTATTATAGGTACCGACTAGTATGGTATTACACTGATGTGGTATTGCTATTCGTATAGGTACCGACTAGTATGGTATTACACTAGTGTGTTATTGCTATTATTATAGGTACCGACTAGTATGGTATTACACTGGTGTGTGTTTGCTATTATTATAGGTACCGACTAGTATGGTATTATACTGGTGTGGTATTGCTATTCGTATAGGTACCGACTAGTACGGTATTACACTGGTGTGTTTTTGCTATTATTATAGGTACCGACTAGTATGGTATTACATTGGTGTGTTATTGCTATTATTATAGGTACCGACTAGTATGGTATTACACTGGTGTGGTATTGCTATTCGTATAGGTTCCGACTAGTATGGTATTACACTGGTGTGTTATTGCTATTATTATAGGTACCGACTAGTATGGTATTACATTGGTGTGTTATTGCTATTATTATAGGTACCGACTAGTATGGTATTATACTAGTGTGTTATTGCTAATAGAGATATTATGTTAATTGCATTTTACTTTATCTACTTATGTCTTATTGCCGATAGAGAATACCGGTTCTTGTAAAATTTCCATTTTGACTGTAATGAGTCTTTTAGTGTAGTATTGTCAATAAAGATTAGTTTTGAATACCGTGGACTGTGATAATAGAAGTCGCGTGGTATTACCAATATATATATATATTTTAGGTACATTAACAAAAAAATTTATTTTAATCACATATGATTAATGATAATACTCGTGAAGTGTTGCCAATAGAGATGTTATTTTAAACACATTTCATTGTAATTAACTTACTAGTGTAGTATTTACTAACACAGACGTCATTTTAAACACATTTTGTGGTAATTATCTTAGTAGTGTAGTATTGCCTACACAAACTTTATTTTAAACGCATTTCATTGTAATTAACTTACTAGTGTAGTATTACCAATATAGATGTCATTTTAAACACCTTTCATTGTAATTAACTTACTAGTGTAGTATTGCCATCCTTGATCAATTGATTTACTAGAAGGTAGCCCACGTTTGTACGACTGCGTTCCTAAACAGATTTGCAGTGAGGGCGAGTAGAAGTAGGACAAGCAAGATGGATCCTGGTTGCACAACAAGGCACAATCGATCAATGGGCAGTCGTTTTTCTCCCACAAGGTAACAGATGTGTCCAGGTTATTCTCTGAATCGAGGTCTTGAAGCCATGTGCTACATCTAGAGACATCTATGAAACAATGTGTACAGTTACAGATCTATCTATCTATCTATCTATCTATCTATCTATCTATCTATCTATCTATCTATCTATCTATCTATCTATCTATCTATCTAGATGGTACGATACAATCATGTTGTGTCAAGCCATTCTCGGTTTAAATTTTTGTCGCTTTAGGTGAAATGTCATGAGAGAGAGAGAGAGAGAGAGAGAGAGAGAGAGAGAGAGAGAGAGAGAGAGAGAGAGAGAGAGAGAGAGAGAGAGAGAGAATAAATCCAGACAGACAGACAGCTGTTAATGTTTGAGTGTGAGAAAGACGAACTTATAGAACAATGACGTTATGACCCTTACATTGAACGGTTGTTCTTGTTGACACCCTTTTGTTTTCTCTTTGGCAGACGAATATCACTATCACTTCAAGAACTTTGATGTATAAAATTAGTAACGCACATGTGTCTGATTTAGTTAAATCCATTATTGTTTCAAAACTGAAGACCCTTTTTAGAACCTCTCTATATCTCTTGGAAACAGATGTAGTTGTGTCTAATTAATGTAAAGATAGAAGGACAATTGTCTACTTTGTCCGAATAAAGTGAAAATTCGGTAAAAGAGGAAACTTCAATACAAGTAGAAGAAACAAATTGTCGGATCCATTTGTGACTTGATTGACACATACTTACAAGAAACCTTACCTTCAAACGTTCGTCAAGTCAAAGTAGATTCCATACCTATGTCAAGCAATGCACTTGATAAATATTAAATATATTGTGCGGTGGCAATAATAAACTTCAGGAAGATTTAAAAAGTGAAGCACCACTAAAACAATAAGGAGTATTAATGATAAAAGAAACAGCGCAATGACAACTATGATTAAGGCAAGATGCTTGAAAAGTTAACAAAATGGTCTAGAAAATGAAGAAACTGACTGAATTATAACCCTACAGAGAATGCGATTTCATATTTTCCTCAGTCAGTATTAGGCGAAATACGAAAGCTCTAGAGCTACTTCATTTGATTATTGCTGAATAAATTACATCAATCGTCCCTGGAACCACACCATGGAAGCTCAATGACTGTGAGATACGTGACATCAAAACTGAAAGTTAGTTACCCAGAAGTAAATTGTTGGATCTAAACACGATCACAAAACAGATGCAGGAAATTAACACAAACTTTCTAGCTTCTGTTAGTGTGTATGCGACATACTTTTCTAATTGTTTGATGTCGATATTAACGAATAATAAACGCTGAATTAGAAACTAAACTAGCTTGGGTCTTATGTTAGCAATATCAGTGAATCCTTTGGATTAATGAAAAATCCCAATATCGACGTCTGAATATATCAACAACATGATAGTTCTTTTAAAGTGTAATATATTAAATCAGATTATAAAACGAAAAAAAATGCCATTAATAAATTATAATAAATTATTTTATGGATGATACTGTAAAAATTAGGAACGACTAAAATACAAAAATGCCCCCGGAAAGAAAATAGCGTTATGTTTGAAAAAAAATATATTTAGCTGTGGATTAATGGAAAATCCTAATATCGAGGTAAGTAAATTTAAACAGCAACATATGTCTTTAAAGTGTAATATACTAATAAAAGTATGAAACATAAATCTATGCATATCATAAATTATTGTACGCAAGATAGTATAAAAGTTAGGAACAACTAAAATATAAAAATGCCCAATTAAATAAAAGTAGCGGTGTCGATTACAAATGTATAACTAGGTGAGGTTATATTGCATGTAGATGATATGTCACAAACAGCACGGCGTGAATGTGACCAAGGAGTGAAAAAAGATGGATCTTTCAGAAATTCAAATGATGAAATCAACGGGTCTTAAATACAAAGCAATTTTCTCAAACATATGTACACGACATGTAAGGCTTGTTCATACTGTCTGCCTGGTCGTTATCACATGCATTGTTGAGATGCTTGCCACATTTGATACAAACGCTCAATTGGACAGCACAAACAGTTTGATTAACAGGCAAAACAATTAAATTTACATAACCAAAATCTAAATTGGTCAATGAAGTACTTTTAAATGATTGCTTGCAGCCCAGTCATAACTAATAATAATATATCATGTTGGCCTAAGTGGTTCAAAAAGTTCGTTTGAGAATTCAATACGAGCACCGTTCGTTAAATTCATATTATTTAGAAATGTCCGAACCATTGCATTACACTAACATTATATTAAACTAGGCAACTACGTCTCATTAAAATTTAAATAAGATCAACTTGAACAACAGTGCGCTTCTGAATATATATGACGACTGGTGACGAGCTATTTAGTATTTTCCTACTATTAATCAACAAATATATTTCGTTAGTATCAATTAATTGCTTTGATACATACATATATATTTCAATTGCAATATTTATCATACAATAAATCACATCTTTATAAATGGATGTTATTATTAAGGAAACGGAGATTGAATACGTAAAAGACGTAGAGAAAACCGTCTTGCTAATGGAACCACTTGTCCGATATTAAACGATGATGGAAGAAAATTCTAATAAGGCTGATTATGCAAACAAAAGTGTTCGGCGTTTGATTTAAGCTGTACAGTTATAGTTACAAAGATTGGATTTGTCAATGAAGTAGTTTAAATGAATGTGACCAATGAGTGAAAAAAAGACATGGATCTTTCAAATATTCGAATGCTGAAATCAGTGGCGCTTAAATGCTAATAAAATGATCGCAAACATAGGTACAATACATGTAAAGTTTGTTCATACTGCTGCTTGGTCATTATCACATGCATTGTTGGGATGCATACGACATTTAACACAAACGTTCTATTGAACTGGACGTAGCGTTTGATTAGCATTATTTTTACAATATGGCATATTATGCACGCTTTTGATGTAGGCAGTACAATTACAGTTACAAAGCCTGGATTTGTCAATGAAGTAGTTTAAAGTTATCGTTTGAATATATATAGGGACAGAAGAGTTACCTAATGTTGTTGATATAACTGTATAAACTTGCAATGTTTTCATTGCTGAAGATAGCTTCATGATAAAGTACAAGTCGCTGTAACTAAACCATACATGTGGTAATAACAAAGATAAAAAAAAAATGGTCCGTAGAAACAACTTGATGTGCAATTTAATGTCGATACATGACTGTATACTAATCGTGTTATTTCACAGCTGCGTTACAATAGCAGTTTAGCATATTGAAAGTTTAATCCCATTCTTAATTTGTACTATTTGTACAACGTCTCATAACAAATAAAGACACCTAATCTTCTTGAACAGTTTCTTGCAAAATATAGAATCTCTACGTATACACCCACTTCTTTAGCCTCAACATTACTATATGAGGATATTTAAAAATCTTTTAGTATCGCAGTCCATTATTTAAAATGTAGATTAAAAACATGTTATACAATTTAATTAACTATTTTAAGTGGTAATATGAGACCCTTCAAGTCCAATATATATGAAGATATTTACATGAGCTATAAACATCAACAATGTAAAAGAACAGAACAAAAACGAATTATTTTGTGTAATACACAACGACTCTTCCTTTCAAAACGCGTACATATGTGTTTTACTTTGTTATGATGACCGTACGTAAAATCACAAATAATAAATCATCCAGCATTACAGTTTACCTATAGCCAATGGAATGAACAGTTATAGCAATGAGTCAGAATTTGTAAATCTATATTGCACTCCCCAACGCCGGTACTGGAGACACACACTCAAAAGCTTATCTGAAATATAAAATACAAGCAATTTTATAGGAAGTAAATACGTACCTTGAGCACACAAGCCAACTGCCAAGGACAGTAAGACAAAGGCATAGACACTGTTCGTTCCTGTCATTGTCTTCTAAGGAGAAATGAAAAGACCGTTGAATGGTAGCAAAGAAAAATATGTGTATCGCTCAGAACTTAAAGTTCCCTTTTTAACGTTCTCCACCGAACGCAATGGATGATCAAAATTAACTGTTATTAGATATATCAGTTAGTCTAGTTTCAATAATGAAAAAAGCAGATAGATATATAGCTAGAAATATGACACGATTCATAATTAATCATTTACTGGCGAATGACAGTTCTCTTGGAAACGCATGCGTTGGTTTTGGAGGATGAGTGTTTCTAATTGGTTTATATTGTGTATCAAATGAGCATGAGCTTGTGTTCCACTATTGGTATATACGTACTGCATCAGCTGCCGAAAACAATTTAAATGCGCCTGGTATAGTGTGAAGTATTTTTCCAGCTCGTTGTATGAAGGTATGCATGAACACTTTCTGACGAAACAAATATACTTACTGAACAATCCTTAACTCTCTGGCCAGTACTAATATGTACAAAAGGATATGTTAGGTATATGTTAGATCGAGATAGATCGATGAGGTGTAACATCTAATGATAATATTCACAGACAGTAATCATAAAGCATGCACAAGTACAAACTATGCAGGTTAAGTCCTTATCATTAAACACCCAGCCTTCTTAATCAAAACGAGTGAGAGAAGGTAGACGGAAGATAGTAGCGGTAGTAAACATAAATGCAATCCAAAACGTATCTTTGGTATTTAGTATTATCCTTTCAACTAAAAGTGATGATGAAATGGGAAATTAAGTTATTGTCATAAAAACATACTTACGATCCATGACTTACCTTAATAACCACGAAGGATGCTGAGAAGTAGTACATATACAATAATTCCTCGCACACATATAGTTTCATTCAACCCTACCCCCATCTTTACAATCAAGAAGATGGGAAACTGAAAGGTTATGTGGTAGTAACTAACACACATATATATTCAATCCAACATCAAGCTTTATCGTCCAACACCCAGCTATTAAAGGAGAAAGATGAAGATACATAATAATTACAAGAACAGGTATCTATAATTGTGCCATCCAACTATGTTATCCAATTCTAACAATAGAAGCAAAGCGGGCGCTGAAGCGAGAGGTTGCGGGATGAAAATAACATACATAATTGCAACTTTCAAATATCTCTTATGAACACATTTAGGAAACTGTCCAACTAAGTCATTTACAAAACTTTGTCCCATCATTGACTCTAATAAAGTATCTGTTTTCGAACACAATGGAGTTTCTTTCTTTAATCAATGCTTGATATAAATGTTCATGAAATATACATGAAATGTATATCCTGTTATTATTATGCAAATGAAACACGCAGGATTGCTTATATCATGGGGTGTTACATATAAACTAATTCTTTGACGGTGTATGGTAAATAAATATAAAACGAATCTTGGACGCTTAATGGTACATTGTTGATTAATTCATCTCAAACGGCATAGCATGGTACAGAAGTCCATTGATTGCCAAGGTAAAGAAATAAAGTGCATTGCACATAAACATTTCAAGGAAGATGACCCAGACAGATTTGAGCTGAAACCCCCTGGTTCTCAAGTGCATGACTAACACTAGTAAATACTTACAACGCCTATGTATGGGTATTTGATCTGCTACAATTGTAGCATGTGATACGGAAAACTAGATAACAAAACGCAGAATACAATGTTATTCGTGCATTATTTCTTAGTCGACGCTAATATGTTGTCTCTTCATAACAAGTTGTAGTGCGTACTTTTATATTCACAGGCTATTCTTGCATACTTGTACATTATTTTTTTTAAAAGCTTGAACTATGGTGTTGGTGTTGTGTTTTGTTTGTTAATATTCATGATGATTACTTGAAATAGTTGATAGAGTGGTTGTATATTTAAAATTGAGTCTCATGTTACTGGATATAAAAAATAAGCATTTCTTGAACATCGTTTACACACCAATTCCCCAACACACACTGCATTATAAATATTGACAGACAAATATCACCGTTTGAACCGACTCAATGTTTTTAAAGCAACACTGCTGTATCTTCGATTTTATTACTGCAAAGCACTGTAAACTGTTGGCTTGTTTCTTTCTCGCGTATGCCCAGGTATCTTTAATCTTTACATCTCTACTGCCAACGCATTTCTCATCATTTCTTCCGCTTTCTTTAGCTGGTCTACTCCCCAAGTCACAAATAACCACTTTATAAAAATAAAAGTATCTGACTTTGATGACATCGTCAAGAGGCTCCTTACGGCTTCCCACGCTCACATATTGTTGTGCAATAACCTTCTTAATGTCTCCCTTTCCTCCTCTAGTATACATTGAAAGTCTCTAGCCAATTTCAAACTGGTAATAAAGTCTAGGATATTGGATACTTCAATCTCTCAAGCTTTTGCCGCCACACAGGCTACATCCATCATACAAAATCAATTACCATGCATTATATTAGTATAATAAGGCAATAAATAATACTGTAAAACGATTATATTGAAAGATGGAGATTATAAAACTCCCAAACTAAACCAGGAAAATGTAGCAAAGAAATCTTTAAAAGTAGAGGTCATTATGGAACAAACTGTCTCAGCACGAAGACAAAATTTTAAACAATTCAAAAGAACAATTGAGGAAATGTAACATAATAATGATTTAAAAGCAGTTAAAAATATTAAAAATTGTAGACAAAAGAACAAATGAGCATAAACTGTTGCCGATCAACAAATATTCGAACTGACCAAGCCTTACACCTTTTGACCCGCACTCACTTGTACAAACGGTTAGGTAGCTGCAAGGTCGGGATAAATATATGAGTGTTAATATCAAATGATAATATCCACAATAGACACCAAACTCCAATAATAGAAAGGTCTTAAAAAAGACACATTATGATATAGTTAGTTATATGTCAATTAGCAACTGTTTTTCTTTTACGACATACCAAATACAAGCATTACGGCATATATACACTTCTTAGAATTAAATGATAATTTTATGACTGAAATTAATACAGATGATTTGGTATCGACATACAATTGTTAACTGAGTAATATAAATGAAAGTAAAACATGGATAGGCATTCTGAAAAAATTAATAAATGATGCAAGAATGAAATCCCTGTGTGAATCAACGGAAGTAGTAAAGTGGGGCACATTAGCGTCACTGGGAAAATACATTGCAGCCCATCCCGGGGCAAACTTAGAGCCAAGGCTTTAAAAATCACATTGTCAGTGTCAAGGGAGAACTGATCATGGTGAATATTTGATATATATATATATATATATATATATATATATATATATATATATATATATATATATATATATATAGATATATATATATATATACGGACAAGGAAACGTGTAATATTGGTTCCGTTTTGTATAGGGACAATAGTAATATAACAGGTGTGGTGACGTCATTGTCAGTAAACATGTGTGTACCGGCCTAACCTCAATCGTGTTTAAGTGTAAGATATAGACATATACTTATATAACACACAATAACATAAAAAATACAGTTACAAACAATTCACAAGCAATTATACAAACGACTAAAACTTTAGCAAAAACAAGGCAAACCTTTTTGAGGCATATGAATGGCCCTAAAAAGTAAAGTTGAGTTTTATTTTACTTTTTCCTGCTGTTCCACCTTTTTCCTGAATTTGTCAATAATTTTATTTCTGACTCTTTTTCGTTTCCGTCTGTGGCATTTAGTCAGAATATCCAATCGATATAAACTTTTGTACATTCATTCATTTGTTATTTGGTTTTTCAAATACCTCTTTTTCTGTTATGTTCTATTGCTATTATATGTTGTCATGTTGTCTTTTCCTTTCGCTCCTTTGCATAGGTATCTCATTCTTTTTCACCTGTTTTTCCAACACCATTCTCAACATTTCTACGGCTTTGGTGAGCTAGTCTGCTACTTACGTTATAAATAACCACTCTGTTCAATACAACGTTCTTCTAAAAATCACCTGTCTTTGATCATATTTTCATGTGTCATCCTTCACGCTTCCCACTCTCACATATTTAAGTGTAATACATCTTCTTAATGTCTTCACCTCCCCTATAGCATACATTCTAGCAGGTCTAATTGTAATTTCAATCCGGTTACAAAGTCTAGATTACCTGGAGACTTTAATGTCTCATAATTTACCACCACATAGGCTTCATCCAACACCCATAACCAACTGCCTCAAGTTATTGAACAAATATATTTTCATCTTATTAGACATTGTTGCATGGCGCAAATGATCGACCTTTGAGTTTTTATATCAAACACGGAGGCGATGTAAAACATCACATATTAACTACGATCGACAGAAGAAAATAAAAAATCTATTATATACTATCCAGAAAGCAAACTATACTATCCAAACACGGGATGGAGTACACAACTAACCAAAAGATACTATCAAAAACATAATATCTACTGTCCACACACGGGACTGAGTAACAAAGACCTCATCAGAATATACTATCAAAATACCATAATCACTACTATCCACACACGGGGAGACGTATTGAGAATCTTACCACAATATAATATTAACAAACCCCAACGTATATTATCCACACACGGGAAGGAGTAAGGAACAAATGACCACAATGTATTATCATCCCCCACCCATCAACTAACCACACACAGAAAGAAAAAAACTAAACACAATAGACTATCAAAAAACACAAATATACCATTAACAGAGAAGGTAGAGAAAATAAACCAACACGGCAAGGAGATAAAGAACACCACACACTATACAATCGAAAAACATAAGGGAGTAAAGAAAAAACCCACAATTATACTACCCACAAACGGGAAGTAGAAAAATCCACATTATACTATCAAAAACACAAAATCTACTAACCACACAGGGAAGGAAAAAGAAAACAACACACTCTTCCTATCCAGACAAACGTACTCCAACTCATACAAATACAATATATTCCATCCACAAATACGTGCACTCAAACAAGCACGCACGCACACACACACACACACACACACACACACACACACACACACACACACACACACACTATCATTTCATGAAAAAAGTGAGTCTTTATACAGGGACAGGTACAACCTGAAGTAATTGTACTTTGTAAAGTTAGGTTCGAATGGTCGGGTACAGAAGTTCTTGTTATCACGACTGACATTTTGATTTGGAACATTCTGTATTACTTAAACGAGAAAGGATTCTGATAGTGGGCTGAGTAAAAGGCAACATTGCTAACGAAAAGTGATTAACCGTTTGGCTAACTGGCATTGGAATAGATGATCTACAATCTTGGATCTGTGGCAAGTTCTCAATTCCACTCGTCGTATCGGAATCTTAGCATCTTTCTCGGATTGGTGATGGCCGTTTTGATCACTTTTACTTTTAAATACAAGTACCTGCTTGTATTTAAACTCAGATCAATTTAATGTTTGGATTATCCTTTGATTTCAAAGTCGATTGAAGCGAATTCATTAAAGAAGAGACTGGTCGAAAATGAACCCTTTATAAATCTAGCACCGTCATCATAGTGGGTGGCATGACAAATAGTTCCAGTTACTACCTGAAACAGGTACAATACTCTCTGCGCATTATCTTTCTGTCTCTATGCTGTTTTAACTAATCAAGAAGCAAGACATATTTTCCTGCTCTCAAATGATAACATTTTGGAGAAACTCTTTGCAGTGTGTCAATACAGCATATTTCAAGGAGTGCAAAAATTTTGTCGTCATCTGTCGCAAAAAATGTGGTCACTGAACTAAATGGCGTATTAATCATATCTCCAAAATCATGTCCTCGGTATCAAGCGACTACTCAGTACCAATTGCCTTGTTGTCGCAACTGATTATGACTTTGAACACTATGTAGTACTTAAACGAGAAAGGATTTAGATGGACTTTGTTCAAGGCAGCATTTGTAACTATCCCAATGATTAAACGTTTGGGACATTGGAATAGATGATCTACAAACTTGGAACTTTGTGCAGCGGAAACGGTGAAAGTTTTCACTTTTACTCGTCGTATCGGATTTATTGGAAGTCGTTCTGCGTACAATGTGACCAATGTCATTTCCCACTTTAGGTAACAATTTCACACATACGAACATCGAAGCCGACTTCTAGGAAAATGGGTGGGGCATATTGAGGGAAGCTCTACCGCTACGATTCAGTCTAAAACGAATATCTACACCGTTCACCAAATACTTCTCTTGCAACCACATGACGAAATTCAAACGATCCATGACTTTCAAACTGTCATTGTAGGAATTTCTTTCGAGTGTTTTTAACACCCATATTGTGATGACCGTCATCTGCGGTCAATACTGTATCCTTAAACATATCCTCGCCTGCTGTATCAGGTTTATATACCACGCAATTATCCAGATGAGTGTACATTCTTCGAGAAAGAAACCATTCAATGTCGTACACTTAGTCTTTTGTTCACGCGCTTTAAGTCGGGCAAGCAAAACGTTCCTTTTTAAACTTCGCCGTTCATGTCTTCCAAATATAGACGACAGGATGACGACAATGCACTCGACCAGTCACACGAACAAATTGAGTGGTCTAGTCGCGTAAGTAACGTTTCTCGAAAATGCGTTTTGTTTTGCCAATGCACAAACATTTTTTATGTTGCCAACACACCATATTTTTTGGGGATAGCCACCGCCAAGGACGTACCAAACAGGGACTCAAAAACGGTCACTTTGTTGTCTGAGTTACTTCTTGAGGGGTACGTCTGATGCTCCGATGGTACGATTGGTTGTACACACATGTAACAGGCTTGGAGAGACGTCGATGTGTTTGAGAGTGTATTGATACATAAAGTATTTACAGATGCGTTACATCAAAGTCTGCTGAAAACTTTCCACTATGCTGGCTTTGGTTTATTGATTATTAGTGGTAAAACAATGAAAATCCTGTTTCCTTAACTTTTCTTAATAGAAAGATTCGTTCAGACATTCGATGCTTATTTTTGGTTAGCCATCGACGAGGGTGACGACAATTTTGTTTCAACACCTTATTGAAGGCTTGCACGGACTCACTGCTCGTATTGCATGTCAGTGGCACGACCCATGTAAATTTGGAATGGACGTCGATGACAAAAAGCAAATATTTGTAGCCATGATTGTAGTTAGCGAAATTGGAGACATCGTCTAAATCGGCTTTCCGTTGATTATCGATGACTTTCACTTTTGAGGAACCTCTGAAGCATTTTCATGAAATGTTTTTGTGTAAAGTTTTGTGGAATGGTCTTGTAAACATCGTTGCTCTTGAGATAGTGTAATATGTTTCAGTCAAATAATGACAGAACGATACAATTTATGAACCCGTCCATACGATCAGGTAATATGATGGTTTGGAAACTTTTCTACATGTCCAATGTGGTACAGGAGTAGGCGTGGAGGGTAGTGATGGCAGTGGTGGAGTTAATGGGATGGCTTTGGTTTTTGAGCTATTTTCACATCTGGTTTGCTTTCTTTCTTTTGTCACTTCTGCTGAAGGAGGAGAACATCTTTTCAATCCGAGCTATGAGTTCTTCCTTTTGGAGAATGGGAGATTGACGCTTCAATCTTACTAGGTATACAAGCTGGGAAGGATGTTTGCAAGATTTTCCGTGAATCATCTTATAAAAGTATGCGTCTCTCTTAACCGTTTCATTACAGCCTTACAATCTTTCAGATTAGGCTGAGCTGTTTGGTCTAAATCTTTTTAGATCACGAGTTACAGTCGTTGCAATAGTTGACCGTACTTTTGCGATTATTATGTTTCGAACATTCGTTGCTATCCATGGACGATTGCAATTTGTGTTGTAATTGTGATATGTCGGTCAAATGGGGATTGGCAGGTAAATGTGTGGTTTGTTGTTCTTGCCAAGGAAGGTATTCGATCCATTGTTTGCAAGCAACTAATGTCAGTTTGCGTTCTTTCATTCATTTCAAAGGGTCACGTCTGAATACATTTGTACTCCAGAAGCTCCTTGTTTCTTTTTAAAACAAAATGCCTACCAGGAACCCTCCCAGCATAGTTTCGGCTATTCCTTTTGATATAGGTCCTAACTATATAAGTGAATGACCTACACGATGAACCAACTACTTCTTTCCTCTACAGATGATCTTGTTTGAACAATTTATCATAGAACGTGTTGATGTTTCTTTTAATATGGAGACAAAAGTATCGTGAATTCAAGACATTTAAACAATATTCGCACATGCTATCGATGACGTCTTAGGAGGCTGTTTAAATGTTGTGTTTACGCCACGTACAGCACTTAGTGAAATATCTCGGCTATATTGAGGTTGCTACGTCATTGTGTCGTAATTTCAAGGCTGACAACATCTCTTTGTAATTATAAAATCACTTTCATGACAATATTAAATCATCGAAAGATTTTAACAGACACACAATCTCTGACGCTCTTAGTGATGACTTGTGATTTCAGTTTCTTCTAAGTAACAATGAGAACAGCTGTTCGCCCGTCTAGAAAAGACATGTCCAACATTTAACATTAATCCCTTAGCCAATACACATGCACTCTAACAAAATCAAGCATCTATTCAGATATATCTATATGATCGTTTTCTCAGATTAGCGTTTTATACACTTGTAATTGTCGATACGCACTTCCATTGGGAGTTCAGACTGATGGCGTTTGCAATGGGCGATATACACTCTGATTTCGTGTTCAGATACATTATATATATAATTGATGTGTACAGATAGAAAGCACATGTGTATATGTGGTCCAATATGGTATTCTTAATGGTCAATGCACACATTGTGATTGGTTGTTCAGATAGATTGAATTTATAATTAATATGTGTAAAGATTGACAGCATTCTTGCATTCGTGCATAGTTGTTGAAATAGATTGTATTTGTAATGATCAATGCACACACGTTTGGTTGGGTGTTCACAAAGAAGGCATTTATAATGGAAGGTGCACGCACCTTTGAGTTCCAATAGATGTCGAAGTGTTCTGAAAGATGTCATTTGTAATCATTTGGTTTTCTGATCGATGGCAATTATAATACAAGATGCAGTCACCTTGAATAGGAATTCAAACAAATGACTATGTGTTCGGATGGGTGTCTTTGGTAATGATTTGGTGTTGATATCGATGTAATTTGTAATAGCCAGTACAATTTTGATTGTTGGTATTTTTTTTAAAGTGGCATACTTAATGGTCGATACACAAACATTAAATTGGTGTTCAGAGGGGTGTCATTTGCAATGGCTAGGTCTTCCGATAAATAACATTTGCAGGGACTCTAGGGGTTCAGATGTCATGTGTAATTACTAGACTCATATAATATATCGTCCATATACACTACGGCTAGATATTCTATATTTGTTTTTTGTACTGATTGATACGGACTTTGACAAGGATTAAAGTGAGATGGCATTTATAATGAATCGGTGTTCAGACAGATGGTATTTACTATTGGCAATATGAACTTCTGCTAGATGGTCACACACTTTGACTACGTTTTTAGACACACAGCATTGTGACGACTAGGTGGTCGGATTTATTTTACTTGTAAATACTATGTCTTCAGATAGATGGAACTGATACTGATTAGGTGGTCAGATAGATGACATTTATAATTACTAAGTGTTCCGATATATGGAATTTATTTTGATTACGTGTTACGTGTTCATTTTTAATTTATATATGTTAAGATAAATGGAATGTTTTAATAAGATCTGTTCAGATGGATGAAATGTATAAAGATAGGTCTTCAAATAGATGGAATTAATAATGATTCGATCTTCAGATAGATTGAATGTATCATGATGAGGTTTTCAAATACATGGGATGTATACTAATTAGATGTTCAGATTTATGGAATTTATAATAATTAGGTCTTCATATAGATGACCTTTATAATCAATAGGTCTTCAGATGGATGGAATTTGTTAATGCTGAGATGTTTTGGTAGATGGAATTTATAATGATTAGATTTTCAGATAAATATAAGTTATTATCGTTTGGATTTTAGATAAATGGATTTTGTAATTACCAGGTGTTCATATATATATATATATATATATATATATATATATATATATAGTTACGTATATTTGATTTAAGTAATTTAATTTTGTTAGTTGGGAGAGATTTTCTAGAAATGGATGACCTACATACTTTGCGAATAAATACCAGGTGTTAACCTCATTTTCTGACCTTGCTTCAGAGTGTAAACAAGCTTCTAAAATGATTGGTTGATTCCAAGGACATAAGAGCTTTATTTTAAAAATGATTGGTTGATTCCAAGGACAAAATGGAGTAAATTATAAACATCTTTTTAATTTAGTTATATATATATATATATATATATATATATATATATATATATATATATATAAGGGGCTGTTGCAATAACATAAAGTACCAACATTAATATGCGACCTAACACATTATTTTAGTATACTGTATCTAATAACATTATAAAGATCATTAAAAGTTGTTATAATAGTCTAAATAAGGAATATTTATATGGGAATTGGCACGTAGTATCCTAGTAAATTATGCCTAATAACATTATGTTTTTTCAAGAACACCTAGAACACTAAGTAGTGTATCTCTTGATTCGTACTATTGTCATTTGATATTTCAATCACGAATAATAATAAATCATAGCACTATAATTATGAGAGACATTTATAAAGAAAACGAAATTTAGTATTAGTAATACAGATTTATATATAGCTTAATTTGTCTACAATGGAAAACGTACATACCTCTGTCTCTTGATTCGTACCATTTTTTTCGGATATTTAAATCACTGCATACGAATACTAATTCGTAACACTATCATCGTAGAATGGCTGGGTGGTCAGATTGATTTTACTTGTAATGACTACGTGTTCAGAACGATGGAATTTATACTGATTACATGTTCAGAGAGATCAAATTTGTAATATCGAAATGCTAATATAGACAAAATTTGTAATGACAAGGTTTTCAGATAGATGGAAGTTTTAAATAGTAACTCTTCAGATAGATTAAATTTATAATGATTAGGTCTTCAGATATATGGCATTAGTAATGTCTAGGTGTTCAGTAGCTGGAATTTGTTTTGGCTTAGTGTCCAGACAGATGAATTTAATAATGATTATGAGTGCAGATAGATGAAATTTATAATGACAAGGTGTTCATATAGATGAAACATATAATGGTTAGATGTTCATATAGATAAAAATTTTAATTCCTAAATATTTATATAGATGTTTGTTATAATTGGTATGCGTTTAAAATTCATGGAATTTATAATGATCAGGTGTTCAGATATGTAAAAATTGTAATTACTAGGTGTTCAGGTAGACGAAATTTGAAATAGGTAGGTGTTCAGATAGACGAATCTTGTAACTATTAATTTTTCAGATTGACATAATTTATTCTGATTAGGTCTCCAGATATATGAAATTTGTAACGGTTAGGTGTTGAGATATATGACATTTTTAATTAATATATGTTAAGATAGATTGAATTTGTAATGGTTGATACAGAGGCATCGTGCTTTAATTCAAGACATAGATTCATCTCAAAACCTGTGATTGAACTCAAATAGTCACGTGCTAAAAGTTATTTGACTTTTTCGTCTACTGTTTCGTCTGACAAATAAAATATTTTTTTTATATGGAAGATGGCTATCACATTCTATTTCAATCATTTTATTTTACAGTAAAAGTGGAATGTATGTTTTAAAACTATTTGGTATTCTAGTTTGTTGACTTGTGTATGCTTGATACATATCATGTAATGATTTTTATCCCGTATAACACAGAGCATTTATCAGATGGTAAAACTAACTAATGGTATTATATAACCAGAGGGCACCTCAATTTTAAAGAGAATGTGTTAGTAATGAACATAATTAATATATCTCCGTTTAAATTTACACATCATAGAGACGATAAGAGACAATCATTTCATGTTTAATGATGTTGAATAAATAAATACAAAATTTACGAATGACTACATTAAGATAACACCACACGTCTACGGAGAAAAGTAGAACAATATTTTTTAAAACAAAATTTAGATAGAGGGAACACTGGGCCAACTCCCTAAAATTTAAATGATAAATACAACACAACGCATGGCTAACGTGGGTAGTATCCTCTAGGAGGCATATTATTTTTGTAGCACCAAAATGCCCAACGTACACACACACACACACACACACACACACACACACACACACACACACACACACACACATATGTGTATATAATTATATAATAATCACCCAGTGTCGCACCAACTGTACGCTGATGACACCCAAATATACAAGTCTAGCCACCCAACTGAAGTTGATGCTACCATCCATGGAGTAGAGAAGTGCATTTCGGATGTGAAATCATGGATGACATGTAACAAGCTGCAGATGAATGATGATAAAACTGAGGCTATTCTGATCACAACACAAAGACTTTCTCATCCACATCCTTTACCTCAGATAATAAATATCAGCAACACCAACATTACATTCTCACAGTCAGTACGGAATCTAGGTGTTACTCTAGACAGTACTCTCACATTGCACCAACATGTCATGAACATCTGCAGGGCAGCAAATCTTGAATTGAGACGCATCAGTTCCATTCGTAAATATCTTTCTGTTGATGCCACGAAAACACTTGTGTGATCATTAGTACTTTCAAGACTGGACTATTGTAACTCAATTATGTCTGGTTCGTCACAATATTTACTCCAGAAACTTCAAAAAGTTCAAAAACACAGCTGCACGGATCATCTTTAGAGTACCTTGATCAGAGCACACCTCACCACTGCTCTATACCCTACACTGGCTATCAATTCGATACAGAATCAAACACAAAATTTGTTCTCTGTTCTATATTTTAATGAGAGACTCCAGTCCAACATACCTATCCAGCCTCACCCATGTGTATACACCAGCTAGATCCTTACGCTCTTCTTCTGATAATCGTATACGCATTGTTCCCAAGGTGAAAACAAAGTCATATTGACAACGTTCGTTTGCATACCAGGGCCCGGCGACGTGGAACGAATTGCCCATTGAAATCAGACACAAAGACACAGTGGTCTCTTTTAAGAGTGCTCTCAAGACTCATCTGTTTCGACTTCAGGGACAAACTTAGCGACCTAATCATGATTTGTATCTTATATATTTTCAGCATGTTTTTATGTTTTCCAATTTCATTGTTTTTGTCATTTGTTGTTCTGTAGTGTAGTCATATCATTATTGATGGTGTAAAGCGCTTAGAGCTTTTAAAGATTAGGCGCTATACAAAGTCCTCATTATTATTATTATTATTAATAACGAAACCAATGGTTTTTGTTATGTACACAATGAACTTGATTTAGGTCAAGGTCAGCTGAAGTATTCAAACTAACTAAACCAACATATATCACAAAATATAAAAAGCAAATAATAAAACCGACAAGCAATGCAAAGTAAATGTACATAACGCTCTTTTTACAATTTCGACTAAACGGTGTCCCATTATACTTTTGACTAAAACGAATATGAATTGATCATTGAACAAGCTGAGTCCAAATATAATCTCAAATCGAGGAATGTATAGGTGATAAGTTTGACGTGTGCTAATCGAAAGATTGGAATGTTATTTTTGCCAAAAAATAAATATGAGAATCACAATGAAATGAAGGGCTATTACAGATACACAGAGAGAGAGAGAGAGAGAGAGAGAGAGAGAGAGAGAGAGAGAGAGAGAGAGAGAGAGAGAGAGAGAGTTCATATATACATGGATACATAATACCGTTTTAATTGCCGCTGTTCTGTAACGATATTTAGTGTTTCAAACATATATTTCGTGGCACATGTTCCTTTTCGAACGTTTGTTTAATATATTTGATTTCATTAACAGTTTGTTTCTTAATATTTCATTTTGTTTAATCAAATATTTACTTATATAACCTTTGTTAAAATTATTGTAACTTTTTTGACTCTTTTCTTTTGAAACATTCATGATTTGGACAAATTGTTTTTTAATACTCTCTCCGTTTTTGCTGAAGGAGAGTTGAGGTTTCATCGCAAGATATGCAGTTGCTCTTTAGCATTCAAAAAACAAACTTCCAGGTGGAGGTGTGATTTAGATCCCCCAATTAATATTTCATCTTAAATTTACATAAAGTTGGTCTTTCGTTACCACCCCACCCCCAATTTAACTCAGGAAGCTCCAGTAATGAGACTAATAAGTCATGTGATGAGATCATGCATAACGTTCCAGGAACATCCCAATTATATTTACAAGGATTATCCATATTTATCATATTTGTGGTTTTATCATTAGTAATTATCATAGATAATATTTTATATTAAAATTTTATCATTAGTAATTAACACAGATTATATCTTATATTAAACTTTTATCAGTAGTAATTATCACAGATGATATCTTATATTAAACAGTTATCATTAGTAATTATCACAGATGATATTTCATATTAAACAAGTATCATTAGTAAAGAAAAAAATTTCATCTTTATTACAATTTTTTCTTATATTGTAATCTTATGTAATATATAAAATGATCAAAAACTAGTTTTGTTCATCTTAATATTATCATTAGTAATTATCACACACGTATAAAAATGCCTGTATTTTTATCATTATAAATTATCACAGTCGATGTTTTCTGTGTATTTTTATCATTAGAAATTATCACAAGAAGTGATCTACATATTGTAATATTACAATTACTAATTGTCTTTGTAGATATTTTATATTGAATAATATTCAGTAATAGTTATCACATAGAAGGTTTAATATTGTATTATTATTATTAGTAAGTATCAAAGAGGTGGTTTTATATTGTATTGTTATCATTTTAAATTATGCCAAACGCGATTGTATGTTGTAGTTTTATCATGAGCAGTCCCAGTCGAGTCCAATCTAGATGAGGCTAAGTAATATAAAAAAGGCTGTACAAATGTCATTGGAGCATCACCGTTCCCCGTAATGATAATGTACAAAATGTCTTGGGTTTTAACGCGTGGATGTAATTAATATAAATGTGCTGCAAAGTTGTTTTCGGATAGACTAATTAATTGAGTTCAATTTCAGTAAAGATACCATGTTAACGCTATAGCTGAATATGAAACCAGTCAATGTATAATCTTTCTTAGAAAATAGAAACATGGACTCTGATTTTGCCCTATTTGGAACGTTAATTTAGATCTTTTAAAATCGACCATATGTTCATTTAAATAATGGCCACATTTTTAATACTTACAAATCCTTTAATATTTTTTAACAATATTCCAAAAGCATGCGTCATAAAATATTAAATCCGTCATTTAATGATATATATTTTCACTTCTGATTTATCAGAAGCACATGTGGAGTTCAATCAAATGTTACTTGATACGACTGAATGGCCTAGAAAAACACAGTATGCACACATGCGGTATACAAATTAGATTTACAATGAGATGTTTGAAATGCATAATCCCTGTGGAAACTTGCTATATTAACATACATAGTTATGTTAAATATTTAATTCCCAATATTGGTCAGACAAGGTTTTAATTCTTTTTCATGCACCTTTGAGATTTGAGTGCATTTTATTTAAAATCTAAAATAGTTGACACCCCGAAAACAATAGGATGTGAAGGTATGCACACTTAATTATTTAGAAATAATTAATAATATAAGTATTTCCTACTAAATTTCAAGTGTTTTTAATTTGCCTCCAAAGTGGTTTGCAAATATTTTCTGAAACAGGTTAAATATAAAAGTATGCGTAAAACATGGCAAACATATTAATTCCTATTGTTTTTGTCTCGGTAACCTAACTAAACCTGATATTTAAGTGACATGTTTCGTTTTGTCGTAAATTGTTTTTTCTTTTCTTCTAACATCATATACATTGGAGTTGATTCAATAACACGAATATATTTGAATTGACACATAGTATCTGAGTATTGAATCGAATAGCATTGTAGAATATTTCTATGGTACTTAACACATAGTATCTGAGTATTGAATCGAATAGCATTGTAGAATATTTCTATGGTACTTAACACATAGTATCTGAGTATTGAATCGAATAGCATTGTAGAATATTTCTATTGTACTTAACACATAGTATCTAAGTATTGAATCGAATAGCATTGTAGAATGTTTCTATGTTAGTTAACACATAGTATCTGAGTATTGAATGGAATAGCATTGTAGAATATTTCTATGTTAGTTAACACATAGTATCTGAGTATTGAATGGAATAGCATTGTAGAATATTTCTATGTTACTTATTATCCTAATATAATGTGTTTACTAACATTATTGATATATATATGTTACAACAGCCTAAATTACCAATATTTGTATGCGACTGGACACATTATCTGAGTATACTGTAGTAGTAAAAAAATATACAATTTCAATTTTTTCTACAAAATTTAGTTATCATGTGCTCTGATTAAAATAATCAATGGGTGACTTAATTAATGTGTCAATATAAATTTGTGAAACCTTTTGTAAAAGTATTACTGATATGTATCACTCTATTTATTTAGAGATTGTTTGTAACAATCGTATATGATAGGCCCTATGCAAAAATAACCGTTTGAATGGCAGCCAACGTAGTCCCTTCAATCACATTCAGTGTTGTATGTATGGATGCATGTATGTATGCATGTATGTATGTATGTATGTATGTATGTATGTATGTATGTATGTATGTATGTATGTATGTATGTATGTATGTATGTATGTACTTAGGTATCCAAAAATCAGTATTGCAATATAATTACTTTTTTTTCCAATTTAAGGCTATCGATAGCCAACTCGTAAAAAGTATAAGTTGCTTAAATTAAGAAGTCTTTTTGCACATATAGTCCAGAAGGAAATACAATTAGTTGTTGTGGTTATTGGTTTATTGACGTTGTTAATTAAAATAATATTTCATGAATAAACACAGCATGGGTCAGCAAGGTGTTTTTAATAATTTGAAATTCTAATGTTCCGTTCACCATCATCAACAGTTGTTAACTTCATTCGCTGTTTAAATAGCCTTTTATTAATTTTAAAATACTTTTTCTTTACATTTCATGAACTGGTCGTTGTTGTAAATTAATATTTTGTTTATTTTCAAAATATCAATAATTGATTACTGAATCATTTAATCTTTGATTTAGATTAAACATAATGGCACATTAATTACCTCCAGTTTTATTTTATTTGATTTAGAGCCATCTGTTGATAAGTAGTATATCACAGTCATGATATATCATTATAAAGTTAGTATTTTGACTGGTCGGTCCAGTATCATGATGATGGAAATGAGTGACACATCATGCGGCCTAATGCCCCAGTACTAGACAACACAATTAACTGTCACTCATAAGACAACGTAGCGGTACTTGCTTAAAGCTACATTAACACACACACACACACACACACTGGATTGAATATTCAAAGAGCACTCGAAGAGACTTGTTTGATAATGATAACAATATAACACATCATTCGTTATAATTGCAAATAACGTTCCTAGTGATATATATATATATATATATATATATATATATATATATCTATATATATATATATATATATATATATATATATATATATATATATATATATATATATGCTTGTGTGTGTGTGTGTGGGGGGGGGGGTGGTTTATATTGAACGTTACGCATGTTTACACTATCTAATCTAGTACAACGTTGATATCGTCACTCCCCTTTATAACAAATTTCGAATTTCTGGTATTTTAACTCATGGATTTCGTGGTCACATAACATACTGCCTAAATTGTTTGGGATTGACTAGCGTACTGTTTATAATCATACCACGTTAGCGCTCTAACAATATCAGGACACAACTCGTTCGGAATGTTTAACTTTAGCAACTTGACCGTGCTGTGAAAACGTTTATAATTTATGACAAGGTGCCTGAATGCTGACTTAATTCAGTTTAGGCTACAATATGTATTCAAATATTTAGCGATATTTATTGACACTTATATATTGACAAAAGCGCTGATGGAGTTCAATGAAATGTCAGTTGATACGACTGAGTACCTTACTGGAACATAGATAACACAAAAAAGGTATAGAAATATTTTATTTAAAGGGTGAAACGTGGAATATAACTCACTGACAAAATTTGCTATATTACAAAGATAATTTTGTTTAATATTAAATTGACAATATATGTATGCTATGCATAATGCATTTCATTCTATATTTTGAAAAATTAAAAATCCTAATAAATCAGTTTCAGAAAATATCAATTGTGCTTAAAATAGTTATTCATCAGCAAAAGAAAATGATTAATTGGGACAAATTTACCAGGCGAAATTAAGAATACAATTTGGTCATAAATTAGTTCCGACATCAGAAAGCATTGCTTTGTACAGTAACAAGCCAGCATAAGGTAAATAAATGCGTCTTGGAAATCAAATGTTTTTGTTTTATCAAGGCACACAGAATAGTGACAATATAATATTTAACCAATGCCGATATGTCTCAATTTTGACAGGCTGCCACCTTTTGGACAGGCTGATACGCTCGTGAACGGTTACGTGAGCAATAATTGTCAATTGTCAATGTCTTGTACATCACATAACGTATCATCAGAAGTCACATGACTTCCATGTCATTTCCAAATGTATTCAATACACAACGGAAGTGAATGGATGCTTTGCTTTTTTTTTTTTAACTTCGCAACTTAGTTATGTCCGCCAGCATGAGAAAAAGCAAAAAAATAATTTATAAAGAAAGTAATGATAGACGGAACACAATAATGTGTACATGCGTTTTTAAGTATCTAAGTATGTAATGTATTCAACTGAAAATGGCACCCTTTAATCTCCAGTTAAATTGTTAATATTCTGTAACCCAAGAAACATCAAACAAATCCATGATAATATTTAGAGACAAAATACTATTTAGAGACAAAATACTATTTAGAGACAAAATACAAATTGAAGAGGCAACTCTTCTCGTTTCACCGAAAAGCTAAGTGTTATTATGTTACATCATGTTTTTGATGAAACCCAATTTACGCATTCGATCTCCGAGCGCTAGTCTAACTGTGTAGGCAATGACCAACAAGTCAACTAGTTTCCAAGCCTAAATCAAAGTAATTATAAACCACATTACAGATTTAGCTTATGTGTGAACCGAAAAATGCTAGGATGGTGATAATTAGGCCCATCTCTTCTACCTTAAAATATTAGGGAGGTGTGAAAATGCGATACTATTCAGTGAGACCTAAGTACCAACATCAAACAAAATACTATTTAGAGACAAAATAATATTTAGAGACAATATTATATTTAGAGACAAAATACTATTAGAGACAAAATACTATTTAGAGGCAAAATAATATTTAGAGACAAAATACTATTAGAGACAAAATACTTTTTAGATACTTTTTAGAGACAAAATACATATTTAAGAGGCAAGTCTTCTTGTTTCACTGAAAAGTTAAGTGTTACTATGTTACATCATGTTTTTGAAAGTTTATTTCCTTTTTAAAAATAATAATTCCACCTTAATTTTAGCTATAGCTAAAAAATCAAGCCAGGAAAGCAGATGTGTAGATCAGTTATGGTGAATATATTAGTTACACGTATGTCATATTAAATTGTAAAGAGATCTGTTTGGTTTTCATTATAGTATTTGTAGCTAAAATGTTATTATGTACAATTAATGTTCAACCCACCAATGTGTTCCTAATAAGCGTCATACTGTTGTGGAGTTTCTTTCTAGATATACACTGTTTTCATCAGCATGAAATTCGCCGAATGTTGGCTGTGATGTTTCAGCAGATGAAGAATAGAATATTGTTGTTGGAGAGTAAACCGTTTCTACGTCTCTGAACAGAATAGGACAATCTGATCCTCGTTGAGCATGATGTATACAAAATAACTGGTGCGCTTTTTCCACGATAGAAACGCTCATTACGTGGTTTTGTTAACTGTTTCATGACTTCAAACCCGGCGGCACTCACTGTGATTCACTTTATAGATATTAAACAGTATGATTCAGTTAAATTGATTGATTTTATTTGTCTGACTCGTCGTAATCAAACTCAGAAACATTTAGGACAACATTATATATTGGTGTTGTAGGTATGGTGTCAGATTTTAGCAGATGTTAAACTATACACAATGGTCATTATATCTGGTGGAGGAAGAACCAAGGAAACATCCAGGGAGAACCATCAACCCTTGTGATGTCAAGCTTTCTCACAAAACCATGCTTGCGAGCCGAGACTTGAACCGACGTGGTCTGAGTTAAGGCGTTATTTATCTGCAAGGGACGAAAGCCATATACCATTCGGCCAACTGTGAGCGTATCATGTTCCAAAGAATAAAGACGTTTGCAGCCAAATCAGCATAATTGTATTTAGATAATAATTTATGAAAAGAAACCAGGTATGACTTTTATATACAAATCATGGGTTCTTCAGGAAATATAATATGAAAAGATATAATTGACACAATAAATATTACAAAATATTAAATGATATAATAACGTTTGAGAATATTAAGATACGAAAGTATGTTTCCGTTATACTATGGTTTCGAAATAGCATGTTATTGTAAGGGGAGGGGGTCGGTATCAAGCGTTATTGGTCAGAGGTATTGCGCAACTTGGAAGAACAACACTCGAAACCACCTCCCGCTAATACTCGTTATCTTAAGGATGACCGCTACGGTGTGATATGCCCGGTTATAAAATTGGACCACTTTTTACATTCACAATGACCTGTTCGTCGATTGGCTTTTCCTTCTGCTTGCGTCGACTTTATTTTGCCCTCTCTGGGTGAACGTGGGATTCCACAACTCTGACTTGTAACCTCTTTTTCCTTCTTTTTCTTGAATTCCAATTCAAACTATTTTCCCTTGAAAAGTAAAGGGTAAAACGCCCTTAGTATCTCGTTAGGTTAAAGAGTTGAGATTGTCCGTCTGTCGTTCTGGTTCGAACAATCAGATCTTACTATCAGTGTTAACTTTTATACGGCTAGCAAATACTACACAAGTCTTCAGATCAATACAGCTATACCGCTAATTATCGACATCAGAATTTAGGGAAGTCACATATATTCCCGTAAATCATTACGTAAAGTGAGGCAATATATCATAGCCCACAGTCAATATTCACTCATATGATAAATTCAAATTAATGTAACACTTTCCAATCATAAACGTATACAGCGGGTTTTCTACACCACCCATTAACCTACCTAAGTATGTAAGGAAAAAAAAATGCTAATTCAGAATTCACAAGTACATTACTAAATCACTGTAAAACCCAACCTATTCATTAAAAATCAACACGTCATGCATTTGTACCGACGAAACCTCATATAAATTACATCATGACAAATGTGAATTTGAGTTAAATACCTTGTGTTTCTGGCGTCTTACAACCGTTCCAAATTGAGTTTCCTGGAACCCAATTTTACGGACGTCTTTCTCTAAGATACCGCCCGGAGTCTTCTCCTATGTTGGAATTAATAATACTGACCGTCTCTTGCAGAGGTCTTCGTAGACTGCCCAAAATCATTTGATTCGTAGTATATATTCCCTCTAAAATTCACGAATCGACCCACCTCTGATTCCACATTTGACCAATCAGAATAAAGGCTATTCCTACAGACATTTGGAAAGCTGCCTATCATTGTGCCAAAAAAATGCCACCTGCGATTGAAATAACACCCTATCATTTGTCTCAATCACTTTTGTCAGGTCTACGTGCGAAATTAGCGCTTCCTAGCTGCCATATTCCCAATTCGTTTTGACTATAAACAGTCTAGTAATGGTGACCCAGTTAGGAAAACATTCCTTCGTACAAAATCTGCCATAAGTTATCAGTTAACTGCAGGCTAGAACTAAGAATTAATTAATGGATTTCACTGACGACAAATTTGGTACTTCACAGTTATGTATCGGGTTTTCAATTGCGAGTCCATAATAAACCACTAACAAGCACGTTTTCGCACTGCTTCACATTAGATCTGAACCTGTTAAAAGTGATTGTCAACACAAAAGTTTCACCTCATAAGTAGTTATTTGGTTCCCCGACTCCAGTTTTGATTGTATAAACATCTTGCCCGTTCCACCACTTCCATTCTCGATTCACACTCATGGTACTTAGTCCAATGAACGCATTAGTTCCAGCTTGTAAGGTACTGCTGTTAATTTTAGGTAAAAACTAATTCAGTAGGATTGAATTACCTACTTGTTGGATTAAATATACACACGTATGACAATGGCTGAAAAAAAACACAAACTTAAAAAATGATAAATAAAAATACAACCGGAAAATCTATGCATACGTTCACTTATTGTAATCTTTACGCTTACATGACCTTGACCTTTCCATGCTTTCCAAAGGCAAAGTTAAAGAGAAACTTTGCATTGGCAATCGGTATTCTGAATGGTTTTTCAGCAAGCGTAGTTTATCCAAGGCTTTCGTATAAGATTTCACAGTTGTATTCCGACTTTATTTGAGAATCATTTATTTAAATTATTTCTTATTACTAAGTCCTCATGAGCATGGGATAAACAAACTATTTTGGGATTATCGTGGACGCATTGAGCATCATGCTGGATTGCATTCTTTTGGTAGTTCACGACATTGAAGAACATTAGAATTCATTCAGAACATTGTTTGTTTTCGGAACACCTTTTCTGATACTAAGACCATTTGTTAAATTCAATAAAAAATGAATCTTTTAAAGAATCATTAGCAAACTGGTTAATAAGATCTGCAATGATGGGTAAACTAGTATTAGGGGCTGGTAATTAATATTAGGGAGTCCATTTTATTATAGTCCAAATGATATTGGAGGGGTAAAGGAGCAACTGGTAAATTCACCGAAGCAGCAGGTGTCAAACGTTCTACTGCCGCATATTGTTTATCACGACAGGCAATATGGCAAATTTATCTACCACAGCCTACACGAAATAACTAGGCGCACTTTAATGTCAGTGTTCCAAATGAGTTCATCAGGCTAATATTTTATTCTTACCACATGACACTTGAAGTCAAATAGCATACAAATACGCATTGACTGTTTTTGACGGTGCAAGCAGACACAAAGAAGCAGCGTCATTATCAACAAAGGCAGCAGCAAAAGATCCTTTTGCTTCGCAATGAATTTATTAACGTGGACCTTTACGATGGCCACAGTTTTTACAGGTTGATCCTGGCAAAGGATTTCAGGGTGTAGTATCTCCGCTTATGAAAGAACATAATGTCAAAAAACGACGATAACATACTGCGATTTACCAGTCAATCATTGAACTATTTAATCGAACTCTTGCTGACCGGTTATTTGGATATCAATATGTGAGGAAAATAATTCTGAATACAAGATCTCTAGATGGTTTGCAACATTTCCAAGTGTAATAGATACAATAAATAATGACATTACTCGAACGACTTTAATGAAACCCATTAATGCAATCACAAAAATATATACCCGTACAACGAAATGATTTTTCGAAGCAGAGAGTACTGGGTAATGTTACTGTTTAGTATTTATATGAACATATAGGAAACTCCAGTATCTACTCCAAAGAAAACAGATGAGAAAGTAGTTGATAAATTACGAAATAGATTTACCGAGGAATCTTCAGCGCGTATCGATAAAAGTGATTCAAGAGATCTGATAAATTTTGCTGCTACTAGGTATTATGATAAAAAATAATATTAAAAACCCGAACATAGAAAATTTATCAAAGATATGCAACATTGGGTTGATGTGATTTATAAAATTAGAACACTGAAAAAACAAATTAACAGGGATGATCCAAGGTATATGTTATATTTTAATGCTGATGGACAGGAATATATTAAAAATGAAGAAGAAAACAACAATTAAAACAATAACAACAACAAACACAAAAAGAAGAACGAAAAGCTCAACGAAAACAGCAAACACCAACACGAAAAAAACAAAAGAAAAAAAAAACAAAACAAGAGGAATCTCACCCATATGTTGCACAGGGCGCAGCAGGTACAACTGAAAAGGTCGGAGATGGAATTTCTTCGTCTAAAATCCATGGTAGAGGTATCATTCCTTGTTCAAGAAGTATCCTCGATGATATATCACGATTGGAAGTTCTCATCGGGGGAAAACGAGCTGGAAATAATTCTCCGGAAATAATTAACGAAGCAGCTGATATCTTTCAAAGACTATTTGAAGGATGTATAATGGATATTGGTTTATATCACAATTTCATCGATGAACTCGTTGATGATTATCACAGTGACTAATCACCGATTAGATAGATAACATTTAAATAAAATGATCCTATATCGTACTCACAACAGACCAACTCCTGTTAACGTCATACACTCGCGGTTACCCTTATATAAAGCATACTATGGAGATGTATTAGGTAGTTTTATATCGGGATTATCTACTAGAATAGCTCCGAAGATTATTCCAACTGGTAAATAATTAGCATCAAAAGCTATTGGTGTTATTCGCGATAAAGGTATCAGCGTGGTTGGTGATCTCTCTGGTAGCGCATTTAATGCCGCAATATATAAGCTTATGTCATTAGTTCGAAGAACAAAAAAGCCAGTAAAACTATCGTCTACGGAGCAAAAGCCACCTCAGGTAAGTAAAGTAATTACTGACATAGAAAATCAAAAATTAGCTCCGCTGGCACAATCATCGGATGAGTCTCAAATAAATTACGGTGCAAATTTAATTGCCGGTTCTGGTTTTAAACGATCATGATTTAGATCGACAACTATATAAAATATTCCAATTGATTTCAGATGAGTCCATTAATTTGGATTCTCCTGTACAAAAAAAAATGATTCTGTTCGCGATTATCAATTTTTCTCATATAACGCGATAAACCCTAATGAGATATCACGAATTGAACTTTGATTTGATGATACATCTAAGTATTTCGTACCGTGTGAAGCTTGCATCGAGGTGGAGGGGCGACTAGTACAAAATGATGGTACCTCATATACTAATCTTTCAACTACCCCGATCGGTTTTGTCAACAATGGTATAATGGCGTTGTTTAGTAGTGCGCAGTATACGATTAAATTTAACAGAATCGAATCTATTCATAATGACGTTGATGTTGCAAGTGTAATACTGGGTTTAGCTAGATACTTCGATGTTTTTAACAGGTCTGCAGGTCATTCAATGATGTTCGCGAAGGATCTCATTGACAGCGCCAATAATATTCAATTTGATATAAGAAGACCAAAAAAGGTTTCAGCTGATGATGATGTTGAATCTGTTATTATCAAAAATAATAATGATGAAAATCTAGGATTTTAGGCACGAGAACAGATGTTAAATTCCGATGGAAGATTTTCATGTGTGATCCCATTATCTCATCTATTTTGATTTTGTAGACATGTCAGAAAAGTTATCTTTGGAGCCAGTCATACTGTAGTTTCAATAAGAAAATCTAATGACAATTATGCGCTTTGGCGAGCTGATGCTGGTGTTGGTGATGGTACAGTAGATATATAAAAACTAGCTTCATAGATGCCAATAATGACCCCATCGTTATCCGTAGAAACACGGTTGCTATCTTTTATGGATCATGGAGAAAAATCATTATTGTCATGGTTGGATGTTACAACAGCTACCACATCAGATAATGTGGTTGGTACATTTACCTGGCAGGTCGTGCTAACAAAAAATATCTCCGCGCTAAGATATTTTTTCATCGCGTTGCAAGATAAAAATAGAGTAGAAGGACTTAAAAAACAAACACGTAGCCATATGATATTTGACAAGTTGAAGGTCAGTGAGGTATCAATGCGAATAAGCAATCAGCTAGCACCCGCCGAAAGTATTATCATCGACTCTTCTAACAATCCGATAGGCAGTGTGTATCATCGTTAATGGTCTTTCAATGTCAGAAACTGCTATAATTAATCTCGATGATAACACCGGACCTGAAACTCATTGGATCGCGTACCCGATCCATCCTAAATCAATTATTTATTTTGACTCGTATGGATTAGCTCCGCCAAAAGAATTTCTCAAATACGTGTAACAATTAAAAACTCCTATCTGGTTGTCAACGTTGCCCACACAGACATTAACTAATCCTCCGATATGTGGTCCAGAATGCATTAACGTGTTAACTGTGATCTCAACAGCATCCAAACTACCTCATAAAACCGTACACGAGTACACCAGTAATAACTTTTTAAAAGAGATCATATAACATAACATGGTAGACATCTGGGGAAGATCATTACCGCGTATAAAAAAAACCCGAAGGGGGAGTTTCCCTCGAGCAAGTAAAAAACTTATATCTCAGGAGTCATCGGATACATTAAAACTGGAAGGTGGAATTACACAAAAAAAATTATATCGTATTTCAATATCGTCCGGGTAAACTGAAAACCATTTATTTTAGTAATATTTTAGTTAAGCCAACCCCGATAACAAATGATGCTATTGCGATTTCTGACGCCCAGGGTGTACTCAAATCCGGCGATCTTATTACTACAATCAACGATAAAATAAAAGCATTGAGAGACGATTATCTAGGATTTGTAGTAGGGTTTGATACTCACGTAAATGATTATATTGGCCTAATAAATCAATTTTCAGATTTTCAAGATAATTGTGATTTTCATATAAATCAATTTGCAGGGTTACAAAAATCTGTTACAGATGTCTAACTTTTTATTGTTTTTTGTCTTGGGTTACCACCTGTAACCAAGCCAACGTTCGCAGATACAAAAACCTCTATCAGCGAATGAGCAACGATCCAATCTTCATAGGAAGATCATGTAAAAAATTCCGAAATTTTCGTAAAAACGTCGTTAATAAATTCTTTGGGGGGCCAATCCAGTTTAATATTTCATCGACGAGTTCAACCGAAGTCAATAATACAATATCAACGATCATCGATAAAGATTCAACTGGCTAGGGTATCAATAACATGGTATGTGGAATTTGTAGCAGATTTGAGTAAACAACTGAATTGGGGAGAATCCTACAACTTTTTCCGACAAAATTGATTGAAGCCCCAAAACGGAAAATAGAGCCTTCCTACGAAATCTCATGTTTTAACCCCCCCCCCCAAAAAAAAAAAAGAAAGTCCCCATTTGGCAAGCGGAGACTTAGCGATGTTTCAATCATCAGGGTCGCAACGATGTTGTCATCGCCCCCCCCCCTGCTGCTACAGGTTAACAAAAATCATTTATGATTTTTCACAATGGTTTTTACGATTTCAACCGAATATTTGATCAAGTCCGAAACGATATCGTGTCCGAGGGTCATGCAAATTTATTGTTATAAATCCGTGTGGGGTCGACTGAGCATGACTAAAGAAATTTCGAAATTGATGTCCATATCAGAGCACCATGTCTGCCAAATATTTCGTAGCGTATGTGTATCAACGCCGTTAAACACAGCAAGAATATTAGTTATCTCTGATCACTTTTGGAATCTGAGTGTAGCGTTGAGTGACATATATCACGTCGGTGTTTTTATGCCTGCCCCAGGAAAATATTCTAGTTGTTTGTTTTTGTTTATCTAACATTTCATCATCGTATACAACTAAATTGTTAATGCTCCCATCATGGTCATCCACGAATGGTGCCTCGTTAATATCAGTTATAAAATCAATGACGTTCTCACCTTTAATTTTTGATGCATTCTCGTTAAAATCCTTTAACACTTCATAGCATCGTTGATCATCTACGCTAGGAGCAGCTAAATATAACTTATCCCACTTCATTCATCTCATTATTAAATTGAGCAACAATTGCGTCTTGCCGGATCCAGATGGCCTGATTATAATTGCGCGGATAGAGTTTGGTAGCGCTGCATGATGCTTAACTGGTTCTCTTGTTTTAGTCGCTGAAAAATCAATTATATTCATATCTCTATACATAAATTATGGATCTATATTGTGTGAAGTGTAAAACGCGTACTAGCACAAATGATCTGACGACGATTACAACTAGCAATAACAGATCTGCACTTACCGGTAGATGTGCAACATGTGGTATAAAAAAAGTTTAGATTAGTTTCTATGAAATCCGGAGATGTTTTAAAAAAAACGAGGAGGTGATATCGCAGCCAAGTTAGTAAAACTCCCTGGAACGCCGTGGGCAAAGTATCCAGGAGAAAAGCACCTTCCAGGATATAGCTACTGTGACCCCGGAACACGATTAGATATCAGACTTGATGATCAAAATCAGCCACGACCCGGTGAGTATCCGATAAACGCCATTGATAAGGAGTGTCATGCTCATGATGTTGCATATAAAATCAGCAATTTGCAACAAAGGCATCTCGCGGATGTGAAATTAATTCATGCGTTAAATGCTATTTCTGATAAATCTTTCAAAGAAAAATTGGCTTTGTGGTTGGTAAAATCAGCTATGAAAGGCAAATTGATGATGGGCGCTGATAATTAATAATTTGGAATCTATTTATTATTCTCCAAACGGATACAGGAGGGATAACGCTGCAATCAATAAACTCGCCAACGCCGCAAAAGTGAAAAAAGCCACTGCGGCTAATTGGTTATCAAAACTGGCTATATGGCAAATTTATCTACCGCGTTCTAAACAAATCAATTTCTCGTATTTTGATGTTACCGGACCCAATGAAGTTCATCAAGCTGATTTATTGTTTTTACCACATGACAACGGTTACAAATACGCGCTTACCGTAGTTGATGTTGCGAGTCGATACAAACAAGCAAAACCGCTAAAAACAAAATCATCACCTGAAGCTGCTTCTGCATTTGAAAGGATTTATCGACGAGGCCCACTACGCTGGCCAAATCTGTTACAAGTTGATCCCGGCAAGGAATTTCAGGGTGTGATTGCATCTACAATGAAACATCACAATGTCGCCATCAGACGGGGGCATACTGCACTACTTTGCGATCAGGCAATTGTCGAACGATTTAATCGGACTCTTGCTGAGCGGTTATTTGGATATCAATACGCAAAAGAATTCATCCAAAAAAAGCGTTCCCGTGAATGGGTCAATAGGTTACCACGGGTAGTTGCAGCGCTAAATAACGAGATTACCAGAGCAATCAATATGAAACCTAACAACGCAATAAAAAAAGTATATACCACAACCACACCGGGATAGCGTTTCTCAGCCAATTCTCAGCAATGTCACCGTGAGATATTTATATGAACCAGGAGAACTTAAAGGTGGTAAAAAAGGGCTACTGATCCTATTTGGAGTGTCACTACGCATAGCATATCTACTATAACACGATCAACTGGTAGACCACCAATCTATAAATTAGATTCAACTGCCCCTCAACGGGGTTTTACACGCGAACAATTACAAGTGATTCCTGACGATACTCAATTGCCACCGCATGGTCTTAACTAGCGCCTTTGCGTCTATTACACTCAAGACAAGTCAAGATCACATTTTTTCTGACATGACCGAGACTGTTATTTTTTCTGTCTACGGTAAATTGGCGAGGATCTTTATCCGAATAACGCCAACGCATTATACAATTGCAACTCGCGCAGTGATTATTCTGTTGTTGCTTTAGTGTAATTATTAATTCAGCATCAATATCAAATTCTCGTTTTTTTTTGTCTTGTTGTTTATATCCGGAGAGTTTTTTTATTAATGATGCTAACATCAATATCATCCATTGTGGTGTCATCATCGAAAACAAAATTCTTCGAAGTTGATTTATTCGCCGCACTCTAGACACTGCAAGATAGACTAAATTTGACCACTCAATGCGATTATCAACTATGTAAACAATTGTATCCGTGATGGTTAGTCCCTGTGAGGAATGTATTGTTGTTACATAACCCAGTGTCCATGGCGATTTATCAGCACGCAATGCGTCTTCGACAACACTGATATCAACCAGCACAATATCATTTAACACTAGTGTTTGTCTTTCGGGTCCTGACGAAGTCACACGTCCTGGAATTTCAACTTCAATATTCTGCCGCCGTGTATCACAGGGTCTATAACACAGCGGCACTGGAAGCGTTGGGAATTTTTCTTTGTGTAATTCAAATTACTTTCTCTGAAGTGTATCTCTGACTATCTTTCTACTTGCCACTAAAAAATCATTTGGTCTCCATTTTTACCAAAATTCCTCCATGGGAGTTTCAGGAATTATTTCTCTGATTATTTCACATTGGATTCTATCCGGTTGTAATCTAATTAATTTCTTGACTTCACGTAATTGTTCGTCAAGTGCTCTATAGTCAGTATCGATTTCTTCATAATAGTCAACAAACCCTTTTAACCAATCATGTGGACCCAATCCGACAAATGGTGGTGGTTGGCCATAATCTCCACACATTATTACCGCAGTATTCTTTTGTAGCAACCAATTAAGAAACATTTTTAATACATGTAACGAAACCGTACATATCTCATCCCAAATAATAACCGCAGGGATGAATTTTTCACCCATTCGTTCAGGGTTCCATTTGTCGCCGTTGTATCGTAAAAACCTGTGCTAAGTGCAAGCTTCAACGTTTCGTTGTTTTATCTCTCGCGCTAGTCTATGGGTCGGTGTCAGCACAATCATGTTTGTGAAATCCGTAGGATTTTTCCCACGATATAATTCAATCGCCCGAGTCGTTTGTCCTGACTCGCCACAGCCGTTTAAATAAACTGTTTTATATCTACAAATCGGATCGGATATCGGTGGTGCATTAGAACGCTCTGAAAAAAATATCACCGCGTAAGTAATTACTTTTAGTTTCAACGTCTGCTGAATCAGAATAATCACGCATAATTTTTTTTAAATTCTCCATGATCCCCAACTTTCATCCGGATTAGTGAATTCAGCAACTGCGCAACTGTACTTGCTGTTATTGTAAAATGAATCAACGGCAGTGTCAGGAAATCTATTTATCATTGAAATAAAATTAATACAAGCATAACCCAGCATCGACGACCTCAAATGTGTATACGGGGATCTGTAACCGTCGCTGTAAGTAACGACTGTACTCCATTTTGTTCCATCGGACAAGAAAGCATTCTTACGATCCACATATATGTTTTTAGATACAACATCCGCGATTACGAAGTCGTATTCGGTGTTATTCATGATCAGCCGTGAACAATATCGTTTACAGTCGCATTTTTTTCCTCCCTGAGTGAATTTTCCGATTATTCTTCTACCGAGATCTTTTGTTTCGACGTTTCGTTGATTAAATACCCGTTCGGACCACTCAATGATATATTCTTCATCGGCATCAATATGTTTTCTGGATTCCTCAATTATACTATTAAGACGTTCCGGTGTTGGTAACCAGACATTGGTTTGTTTCCGATATGATATGATTGCTTCACTGACCGTCAGCGAAATTTACATTTTGTATCAATCATGAACCGTAATAACGCTATTGGCAGCCACTTCTTTTCAGACATGTGTCTACCAATCCAAATATAACAAGCGCGATGAACTCCTGCTGCGAATTCAAATGATACTACACGAGCGAATCCAGTTAAATCAAAATCAGGCAGCGGCCCATTAATTGCAACACGAGTCATTTCATGTACGGGGTGTCCAAATCGTTTAAAATACTCAGTACACTCTCCATAACCAAGAAAACTCGCTGGATAACAAGCAAACATATCAATTGAAATTATATTATCACGGTAGTATTTTGTTATTCCATAAGCCGCCATGACTGAATTCTAGACAACTAGAATCAATGGCTGGCAAGAATTCTACGCGTGTTGGTTTCCATGCGTTTTTGATTCTTGCAAACTGAGCTGCAACCGACGGGGTTGTAAAACAGCTTGTCAATAATTGTTCATCGTTGATAATTTCATTTTTTATGGCTTCATCACTGGTGGCTTCGCCACACGCCGTTAAAAACCCACTAGCTGTTTTTTTCATTTTGTTGTGAAATGCTTCAGTGCGGTATAATTCACCGTTTGGTCTTACAAACTCATCAAACGTATCCGTGTCGTTTTCAGTGCTGCGAAGTAACCACACCGACACGGGGTCGTATTTACTTAAATGCGCAATAGGATCGAATAGTTTCTCTTCAACGAGAAAATCATCTTCTCGTAAGAATTCGTCAGGTATATACTTTATTGTTCTGTTTCGTGGAAATATTGTAACCGCGGACGTCCATGCGTGTTCGTTATGATCAATAATTTTGATTGGAGCTCCATTTTTGTTATATTTCGGTTCGTATAAAACGGCTCCGGTTATCGTCATAACGGTTATTGGAAATCTCAGCGACGTTTTTAATTTTGCTATATCGCTAATAGTTGCTCCGCGCTTTTTGACTGTTAAACTCCATTGAGCTATTTTGATACACCGTAGATCGGTAAGTTTATTCCCTCGGGATGCATTTGTAAAATGTTCTGTTATTCGTGCTGCTACGCAATTCAGCGACAAAGTCGTCGGCGACGACTGTTTTATCGGCGCTAGTTTTCGTATATCAGGTTTTTCATTTAACGGATATATCCCATACACAACTGCTGTTTCAGGATATGCTCGTTCATAGTATGGTTTGTCAATTCCAGTTAACAGACCCGGCTTAGAATCACGGCTAACAACGACTGTTTTCTTGTCTTTGAGAATCGGTTCAAATTTGTCTCGTATAATCCAACCGCCTGATTCCACACGGAGAACGAATTTCACTCTAAAAAAATACTTTTTGTTGACAAGTTGTGATAACATCATGGCTGCGTTGCTGTCGTTCATGGTGGCATCAACAACGCCATCAATTCGAAATGTTGACCAGCTATGAGATGCACCGTCGTGCTTGAATTCATTAATACAATCGCGAATTTTATTTATCAGGGCTCTATCCGTTATTGCCCGTTTTGGCACATCTTTGAGGGTTCTATCGAGATTGAATTTAACATTTTTGAAAGGCTTAATTGCTGATAATCTCTAGAATTCATCATTCATATAATTAAAACAAGTATTTAGATAGAAAAGTATAGTATAATGAATCACTGCAAGTGGCTTATAATTGGATCAGCGACCCCGTGTAATAAATCATGTAGAGGCGAATTCTGTGGGTATCATTTACAAAGCGTTCGGTGGGGAAGTGTTGGCCCTCTCCCATGCCTCCGATGTGGGGTGGGCGTTAGGGGAAAATCACAATTATGTCTCAGTTGTGGCGCCAAACGATACAGAGAACTTAAACGCTACTATGACAAACGAATTAATTACCCGTTCAATGACAAAGTCATCAAAAAACCCCTCAATACTTCATTGATAGACTTATAATTAAAGCAGATAATAAATTAGATAAGTAGTATTATTATACAAATGAGCCAAGATTTCAGACCCCATCCAGTGCTTGTTAATTATGAAGCATCCCATTATGGTGTTGACAGGCACAGAAGACTAAAGAAACCGGTTGGATTTCTGAATAATATGGGATTTTGCTGTTCAGTGTTAGAAATAAAACATATCTCTGTCATAGAATTATTTTTTGAATGTCATAACGGATTGATTAAAGATGGCTTTGTGATCGATCACATTGATGGATTCCCTCAAAATAACAAATTGGATAATTTACGAGTTGTTACTCAGCGTCAGAATACAAAATTAGGCAGGACTGGGACATGTAAGTCAGTTGGAAAGAGACCCGTAAAATCATTTGATTTAGAAAATAACAAAGAAACAATATTTAAATCATTGAATGCGGCTGGAAAATATTTCGATATTTGTAGGCATTCAATACGATTTGTTGCAGAAGGAATTTGTCAAACAGCTCACTCAAAAAAGACAGGTCACAGGATAAAATTTTCATATATCAAGGGAGATAAATCCTTTATGGATAAGTCCGCCTACCCCTCATAACACTCTACTCACTGAGTTCCCTTGTATTATGACCGTCAAGGTATTTGTGTCGTCTGCTATTCTCACAGGTAGAGAGAGAGGTATGATTGACGTGTGCGCGCCCACGTGACTGTAATGGAGTACAACTTGATTGTGAGTTTCGGTAGAGTTAAATAAATACAACTTTTAAAACCTTTTATTGTCGCTTGGCTAAAACTGCATCATTTAAACAGTTGTATTTATTTTTTTAAACCCTTATACAACGTTTTTTATAATCCAACGCGTTACCTATGTTCGCTCAGCCGGAACGAGCATGAAACACTAGTGTTTTCAAAAACGCCCCATTGGATTTCCCATTCATTGAAGTAAGTTGGCGTGGTTAAAATCACTATGTGAGATTGGCAGTTATAATAAGTAATTAAAGGAAATAAAATAACACACCCGTGAATCAACGCTGCTGTATTAGTCACCTTATATAGCATATAAGAGGTATTAATCTTGGGGCTTTTGAAAGTCGATTCGACCGATCAAAACTAACCCACGCTATTGACCCGGGCGTGTGGTTGTCTTTTGTCAATCATGCAACCGGGTTAATTTAATTGGGTTGCTTTTGATTGGTTGGATTAGCCATAAAATCCGCCCCGTCGTTTCATGTTTGTGCTGTTATGTGCCGTCCAATCATCACATTACAAATTCCATTATCGTTTCATTGTAAATATAATCCATCCTTAATTAAGTTAATAAAGTAACCTCTGCATCTCTCTGACGTCATAGAGCGCCAACAATATTGCCAAATGAGTGTTTTATCATTTTTTTTTAAATTAAAGATAAAATGTATTATAAAAATAATGGATATCCAAGATGTAAATGCTATAATCGCTGAAATTTCAAATTTGCAGAATCGAGATATAGTATTATCTGAAGATCTCGACTGCGACAGGATTACCTCGGAATATGAAGACATTGAGTATCAGTCTAGTAAGGGTCGTTATGTTTTACCTAAGATGTACAGGCTCGTGAAAGGAATTCAAAAGTCCATCAATGCTTGTTTGTACGATAACGACATTAATGCATTTATAACGCTATTTAGCACCGTTGAAGTAATACGTCAAAAGCTCGGCCAAGAGTATCAAAAAGGAACTGAAATTAGTTATAAGGTTCGTGATCTTAGAAAAATATTAAACGAGAAAAAACCCGTATCCTAACCAAGTGGGCGTTACTATAAAAAATAGGCTTTCAGTAAAAAAAATTTAGCGTTTTTTGTAACACTTTACTTGTTACATAGGATTTTTTCCTGAAAGAATTCTCATCAGTTTGCGTTTGCTCATGCAGTTATGTGCGTACTGGATGATCTGGTCGTGGTAGCAAGTAATCACCGCGATGCCTCCATTTTCACGTAGTTGTTGTTGTTGCCGCGTAGTTAACAAAAATCGTTCATCGCCGCGCTCAGATACTACAATTTTGAAACCCCCAGCGATGTTATTTCTGAAACATTCGCGGATAGCGTCGTACAGTTTAACCTTGTCGGAGATGAATACTCTACCTTGATGGTACATTATTTGATAACTCAGCTTTTAATTGTGATATAGTCTTCACGTGGAAATACCCTCCGAGTGAAAACGCAGGCATTGAAACCTTTTGGGCTTCACATTTGAAAACTCAGTTCAGAAACAATATATGGTAGGTGAATCGCTTACAACTAAATTAGCCCGAGAGCGGCTAGCAGCAATTAAAAAGTTTATACCGTTTCGAGACAGACTTCGCGAAAAACTTCAACAACGACAACAAATGCAAATTGACTTTTCTGTGTCAAGTGCACAACTGTTTACTCCGATAACAAGTGCGACCAAAGATGTGAAAAAGTTAACTGAAGCAGCGATATACGGAGATATTCCTGAACGAGAACGAGCAAAAAAGGCGCCGCTGCTTGATACGCTTGAAAAGATAGCAGCAGAGACCGAACAAACACGCGCATGGATACAACAGCTATCCAGTGATATAAAAAGCCAACGAGAATATGAACGATTAGCTGATATTGATGATTCTGCACCAGCGCCTGGTCCACCCCACCCACAAGTATATCGACCGGGCGAAATGGAAGAACGCGAAGAAGAACAACAAGGTGCAGCTGCAGGAAAAGACTATTCACCTGGAAATATATTTACATCCGCAACATTAAATAGAATTAGAAGACTCGGTACGGATTCCGAATTAGCTGATTTTACTAGAGAAAATTTTTCAAAGGGTAAAAGAGAATTTATTAAAAGACGGGTTTGAAAGTTTTATAAAAACCAAAGACACTTGGGCATCAAAAATATATTTAGCGAAAAACGGCGGAGATAGAATCTCAGCGTCACAGCGCCCTAGTTATGATAGCCTTTCTAGCTGCGGTTATAGGCGGTCCACTACTACCACCTTATACGGAGGATCCAATCATGGAACAAATAGACATAAGAGCAGAAGCCGGTTCTAAGAAAACAAGCGGAGAAGGATATGTACGACGCAGCGGTGTTGGTTTCACCAACGCCATTGACTCCAGCGTGACATGCCCTGGTAATATTCTCTCGGTTATATCACGGCTGGAAGTACTTATCGGGGGAAAGCGAGCCGGAAACAACTCCGTCGAGATAATTAATGAAGCAGCTGATAGCGGCGGTATCATGGGCATTGATGTATATCGAGAACTCATTGCTGAATTAGTTGAAAATCACAGAGACGCCCATGGTTATGATGAAAATCCTATGGATTTTAGCGATTGATCGAAAGCGATTACTCAAAGTGTTTCAATCGAAGGCGGCTACGCAATTCACTATGCTAGCGTTTCATAATTGAAAACACTAGTGTTTTTATAACAAGATGATTAAACATTACAATCATGATAAACCTGTATGCGTCTACGTGGTGAACTCACGATTGCCTGTTTATAGAGCATATTACGGAGATGGTTTCGGCAGTGCCATTGCGTTTTTTTTTTACAAGAATGGCTCCCAAGGTGGCGCGCTAGCTAAACAATTATCAATCAAGGCCATTGATGTTATTCGTGATAAGGGAATCAGCGCTGTTGGAAATATTGCCGGAAAGGCATTTTCTGCCGTGAAAGATAAAATAGCATCATTGGTGCGAAAGAAACCAACAGCGACGAAGTCGGTGGTGAAACCAACAGTGCTGCCGTCTACAGCAGTGATGCCTGCAAAAATCAGCAAAGCAATAAATAGCGCAGTGGAACAAAAACTAGCGTCGTTGGCTGCTTCGGTGACTCCGTCAACATTGACGGCTTCGCCGGTAAAAGATAGCGTTATCATGAACGCGATAGCAGGAAGTGGTTTGAAACGAAAACAAAAACGACGATGATTACAAAGAGTTTCAGAATTGAAAACACTAGTATGTTAATAAAATGTTTAAACGACAGGCCGATACCGCGTTTGATATAGAAGCCCCAGTACCCAAGGACGATTCCGTCCGCAATTATCAATACTATTCCTATCAAGCAATACAACCCGACCTACGATCGCGAATTGAACTTCAAGTTCAAGATACCAGTAATTATTTTTTGCCATGTGAAGCGTTTATCGAAGTAGAAGGAGAACTTGTACAACGTACTGATACTCCTGCTGTACCAGCACCGTATCCAGATGGTGCCAAAGTCGGCTTAGTCAATAATGGTATCATGGCGCTATTTGAATCCGCGAGATATCTCATTGACGGACGAGAAATTGAATCAATAGAACGCGAGGCTGATGTTGCAACAACAATAATCGGACTAGCAAGATATTCTGACGATAATACAAGGTCTGCTGGCCCATCTATGATGTTTGCTAAGGATGCTTTTGATCATCCTGAACCCGTTCAGTATTCTAAGGTAAAGGCAACACGAGATACCGAAGCTAATCCAGCACCAGCCGGATACGTAAGACCGGTCGCAGATTTTGATGTCATAAATACCACTCCTAATTACAATTTAATGTTTGGAACACAAGTAGCAATGTTGCACGGGGAGCGTCGACAATTTTCATGTGCGATTCCACTCCATCACATATTTGGATTCTGCAGAAATGTCAGAAAAGTCATCTATGGAGCCAAACACACAATCGCGTTAGTGCGAAAGGGTAATGACAATGACCCAATCTGGCGGGCTAATGATGTTGATGATGATAAAGTTATTTTATTGTGGATGCCATTAATGACCCCATCAATCGCCATAGAACAACGACTACTCTCATTTATGGGCACAGGCGGCAAATCATTGCTAAGTTGGCTAACAACAACAACTGATGCCAAAGAGTATAATTTTGCTGATACATTTACATGGCACCTGGCATCAGAACAAGGCGTTTCAGCTCCACGTCATATATTTAAAACGATGCAGAATCGGAATCGATTAGGTTCCCAAGAACACAGTCATATGATATTTGATCGATTAGGGGTCAAGGAGGTTTCGCTGAGAATAAACGGACAACAGGAATCAACCGAGGATATACAACTTGATTACGACAACAACCATATAGCACGTGTCTATCATCGGATGCTGTCATTTATGGGTCCTGATCAAAACGTTGATACCGGTTTGCAAATATCGCAACTTGATTTTAATAAATTGTATCCAATTTATTACTTTTCGCTGGAACATCTTGATTTAACAAGGCAATCCGTCGTTGACATACATTTTAGGGGTAAAATAGCCCCTGGTGGTGTTAATTATAGAGCGGTTGCTGTCATTCTCAGCGACAAATCAATGCTACTTGAAGGTGTCGGTGGACGAATGAGAATCGTTGATGCACCAGTGGAAAATATGTAAACGATTCACAATTGGATCAATTGAAAGCATAAATAGTTTTACAATAAAATGCCAAATAGTGTTGTTAGTGTCAAGCTGACTGATGGTCAGGTCAAGAAACTGCGATCAAAATCCGCTAAAGAATGTGGAACAACAATAACGTTATAACCAGCGCAGATGTCCCGCGGTACACATAAAATATCATTGACGGATCGTCAAATAAAACATTTCAATGATGCGCTAAAGAAACAGCGAGGGGTTCAAATTTTATTTTCAAAGGCTGCAATCGCCAACATGATAAAATCAGGTGGTATATTTCCATTGTTTGCTGCGTTACCAGCATTGATTGCAGCGGCTGCCCCAGCGGTGGCGAAGGCTGCGGCGTTGGGAGCCGTTTGTACCGCAGCAGGGATGACGTTGAAAAAGGCAACTGGGAAAGGATATAAAAAAAAAGGAAAGGGTCTAAGACTACCAGGGACCCCATATTCATGGTACAAGGGAAGCGGCTTAAGAATACCAGGAACGGTTTATTAGTTGAAAGCCCAATTCTTCCCATGTCCAATTTTGATTTAATTGATGCTGATAAAATGCTAGCGATAAAAAGCTTCAGAGGTGTCTTTATGAAAGTTCAGTTGCCGAAACAACCTAAAAGCGTTGAAACCGAAATAATCAATCTTGATAACAGCAGCGGATCAGGTACTCACTGGGTTGCATACGCGATTGATCCGCGTGGGATTGTCTATTTTGATTCATATGGGCTAGCTCCGCCAAGCGAGTGTATGCGGTATGTGAATTCAAAGAATCATTCAATTCCGATTTTTTATTCCACGCTGCCAACACAACAATTAAATGATCCACCGATATGCGGCCGTGAAGTATTAAATATCCTCGCGGAGATATCTAGATTTCCGAGGAAACCACCTCATCTGGTTGTAAATGAATACACGAGTGCGAGATTACAAGGTAATTTTAGAGAATCAATAAATTGAATGCACAAGTTGCGCTAACAATAATGATTGATATTTGGGGACGACCTCTGTCAATGTCGAAACCCACCGCGGAAACATCTGCGGGTTATATCGAGGATGTAAAAAAAATAATTGAAGATGAAATAGCTGAGACGTTGAATTTAGCAAGTGTTGACCCAAACGAAATAGTTGTATTTCAAGATCGCCAGGGTAAATTGAAAACCAGTAATATATCCGCGGATGACATTTTGATACGACAACGTGACGCCGCTGAAAACTCTATTGCGCTGTATTCCAGCGACGCACGACTTACACCAGGCGCACTTTTGTCAACGATTACCGACGCGGTTGCCGCCCACGGCCGTGATCTGGATGATTATATACGAGGTTATAATACTTTTCGCAAGAATGTCGTACATAAATTCTTTGGAACCCCGCTTGTGGTTGGCATGACTCTCGCTGAAATGAAAGACCTTCTGAATTTATTCTTTTTTAACACGGATAGGGGGAGGATAATGACGGCTGCCGAAATCAAGGCAAATTATCTCGATATTTACACGGATATTTCTAAACTAATAGAAAATTTTGAAAAGGTACAAAAACCAAGCAACGAAATTGTTAATAAGTTATTTGAGGGTAGTAAACCCAAAGATATCACGACGAAATTTTATGACATCGACTCTTATATTAAAGACCAAGAACAGCTTAGAATCAGAAGCCTTCTATTTTTATTCCTTTTTAACGCGAAGGAGGGGGGGGGGGGATAATGAGTCCTGACGAAATCAAGGCAAATTATCTCAATATTTAAACGGATATTTCTAAACTAATATAAAATTTTGAAACTGTACAAGAACCCATTAACGACGTCTCTGTTGGGTTTTTTGGTACCTCACTTGTGGCAGACATGACTCTCGCTGAAATTAAAAAAGCTTTTGACGAACAAAAGCCCATCAGAGAAATTGTTAATAAGTTCTTTTGAACCCCACTTGTGGCAGGTATGACTCTCGCTGAAATTAGCGAGTTTATTGGCAAGCATACTCACAATGCCTACGTCGCTAATAATTTCTTTGGCGTCCCGGCTACATCTACGATGACTCTCAAAGATATTAATATATTTATGGTGAGACAAACAACACTTAATACCATCGTGGATAATTTCTTGGGGAGAACACCCGTGTCTGGAACCACATCTCTGACAGGCCCGACCCTCGCTGAAATTAAAAAAGATATTGACGAACAAAAACCCACCAGTGAAATTGTTAATAAGTTCTTTGAGGGCAGTAAGATATGAAAAGATATCACGACGAAATTTTCTAACATCGACTGGTATATTAAAGACCAAGAACAGTTTGGAATCAGAACCCTTCTGATTTCATTCTTTTTTAACACGGAGGCGGGGAGGATGATGCGTCCTGGCGAAATCAAGGCAAAGTATCTCGATATTTACACGGATATTTTTAGACTAAAAGAAAACGTAAAGATTTCACATCCATACGCAGGCATTAAAAATATCGTGTATACGACCGATCATGGAACCATGGAATGCATAAGAAACAGTTATACTACATTGTCCGTCGGTCTTTGGGGAGGGGACGATGTGGGGGTCCATGGTATCTAAAGGCTAACGTTGATCTCTAACCATCAATTTAATATCATCGTGAACAATAAAACCTACTCTGGTGGCACGGCGACGTTAATTCTCAAGGGTGACAGACAGGAATTTAATGTCGCCGCGGTTGATAGCTCCATCACTAGATCAAAAATAGTCTGGTGTTTAGAATTTGTAGATGATTTTCCAGTTGATATACCTACAGAGTTCTAACTCATCTACTCACCTGGCCCACCCTGGCCCCTTAACGATGGCGAATAATTGAAAACACTAGTGGGTTTAAAATAGTAATGACATCGATGAAATCAATTGAACCGATAATATACCCAGAGGTATCACAATCGCATCGATATCGATACGATACCGTGAAAGAATTTTCCGCGAACTTGAAATCACTTTCTGAGCGCTATCGTGAAAAAATAAAAAAGTATCGCCGCAATGTAACAATCATCGACATCACCGTGTACTCGGTGTCAGGTGTGATGGCCAGCGCCGGGGTTATTTTGTCGACGGTGACCATGATGACTTCGATTGCAGTTCCAATCGCTATCTCCGCGGCAACAACAATCGCGGCAGTAGCCACCGCGATAACTAAAAAGTTATCATCGTGTTCTCAGAAAAAATTCAGCGATTATACAGCTCGGTACCGGGTGGTATTTGACGCGTACTCGAAATTATCCGAGTTGATCTCGCTGTCGTTAGATAATTCGTTCATATCCGATGTTGAATTGTCCGCGATGACCCAGTTGTATAACTCCGCGATGTTGAAATTGGAAATTGAAGATAACGTTAACAATAATGTCAATCGAACTGCTTCAACGAATCGCGGAGAATACCATTCCGATACGAACAAGCATGATATCAATAACATCAACAAATCCTGAACTTCCCTTCTCCGATTCCAGTGCGCGAGATCGCGCTGGCAAAATTACGAGTATATCATAGCTGGCCCAATATCAGATCGGTTGCATTTGGCGGCCAGCAACCGAATAACGCACTGATGTTCTCGTATAAGAATAAACCCGATGGCACCCCAGACTGGAACGTTATTTTGTTACCAACTGGGTCGTACCAAATTGAGCAAATCGATGCTGAAATTCAGCGTAGAATAAAATCAATCACTGGAAAAGAATCAAAAATAACTATTAAAGTTCATGAACCGACGCTCTCGTCGTCGATCGAAATAAGCACACAGGGATACATTGTAGATATTTATAACAGCTCGTTAAGAACAGTGTTAGGATGGCCTGAAAACCACCGGAAAAATCCCCCACCGACTTAACCACAGACGTACAATCAGATCATGAAATCAATCCCATATATCGAGATAATTTATCTGACATAAGAAAAGTATAAATCGCCGATAGATTCATATTTACCAACAAAAACACGTTGCAATGGGATTTTATTATTAAAATAACAGTCGACTCATCTGGTACTATTTCATTTACGGTAACTGACATCACTGGTTATTTTAATGAAATTAATCAGTTACATAAAACACAACTAGAACAACTAAGGCAAACAAATTCACAAAAACACGTTGTAATATTAAAGCAGCTCGTATCTGACATGGAATATATAAATGAACTAATTATTCAAACAATAACCAATGATAACAGCGACAATAAACAACAATTCCTAACCGGTTACAATATCACAGAAGCCGATCTGCGTAATTTCAAGTTTCCCGGATATAACGCTGAGGAACTAAAAGAATCTGTTAGAAATGTTATCAAGGCATTTCAAGCACGAGATTCAACTATTCTCAAATATAATAATGACCCAGATGGAGGCGGAAGGCATATTGCCCCGCACAATGTACATATTTCATCGGTGGTTGCGCTCAATTTAACATGCGATGCAATTGAAGGAAGCTATCAAATAAATCTAGAGCAATCAAATCAAGCCCAACAAGGATATATTCTTTATTCGTTTGCACCAACAGCTCCTCCAAGATTCCTAATTATTGAAAACCCAATTAATCCTGTCTATATGCGATGCCATAATAATTTACTAACGAGAATTAATTTCCGACTCACCGACCAGTCAAATAATCTAATTGATCTACACAGTGAGATGTTAGCGATTAGTTTGTTTGTGAAATCATAAATGATTTTCGTGTTCGAACACGATATCGTATCGGACTTGATCATATATTCGGTTGAAATAAATTGTTAACCTGTAGCAGCAGGGGGGTGGGGTGGGCGATGACAACATCGCTGCGACTCTGATGATTGAAAAATCGCTAAGTCTCCGTTTGCTAAATGGGGACTTTCTTTTTTGTTTGGTTAAAACATGAGATTTCGTAAGAAGGCTCTATTTTCCGTTTTGAGGCTTCAACCAATTTTGTCGGAAAAAGTTGTAGGATTTCCCCCCTTGCTGCTTATATTGTAAATAAAAATGTCAACATCGATGCAGACATCACAGCAGTTTCGCTATGATCATGTTCGTGAACTTCAAACTAAAACTCAAAACATTAACCGAGGAATACCATATAAAACTAAACAAAATATCGAAGAAGAATTGCCACCGTTGACGTTATCGCTTATTCGGTTTGAGGTGTACTTACCAAAGCAGGTATTATACTCTCTTTGGTGACAATGCTTGCCCCGATAGCTGTTTCAGTTTGTATATCGGCGGCGACAACCATCGCAGGAGTAATCTCAATAATAACAAAATAAATATCATGGTGTAGTCAACGTATTCTACAAGATTACGTTGTTAAATTTCATACGGTGTCAAACGCGTAATCATAATTATCCGCGATGATATCGTCGTCGCTCGATGATAAGATAATATCCGACGATGAGTTCTCCGCGATGGTCCGCGTTTATGATTTAACAATGTCAAAATTATAAAAACATATAGAACATACCTCGATGAATAGCGGAAAATACCGCCCCGGTAAAACCCACGTTGATATCAATGGTATCGAAAAAAACAGAATTCAGCATTGAAATTTAAGCTTCGATCAAAGTAAAAGAGATCGAGTTGACTCAACTTCGAGTATATTATTGCTGGCCCAATATCAGCTGAGAGCCTTTCGGTGGTAAACCACCCAATTACAGTTTTGTGTTCGCGTATAAAAATAACGCCGATGGTACTCCCGATTGGCAATCAATATTTCTTCCAAGGGGAGCCACCGATATCGAAGATATCAACAATGAGATTCGACGCAGAATAGTATTAATTACCGTAAAAGATATAATAAAAAAGAAGATAAGGAGGTCTCTCCTATTTAGATAATTGGACATGAACCATTGCTATCAATAACCATATAACCATCAAGATAATTTCACACGATTATGCCGTATGTGTATATATATATATATATATATATATATATATATATATATATATATATATATATATAACAGCTCAATCAGAACCATACTAGGATGGCACCAGAACCCACTAGGAACAGTTATTGACCAACCATATTTATCCGAGCCTGAAAATTCTGATTTTACATTTGATAATAAAATACTATATTCCGAAAAGATGAAGAAGTAAATATTAGTAAATAGATTAATCATGTTAAGGGACACTTAAATTATATAAAAGAAACAGATTAGGAAGAGGTTGTATTTTTTAAGAGGAGAGGAGAAGAAAAAAGATATTATTCGTTGAAATTATATTAAGGGGAAAATAAATGAACAGGGTTATCGTGTTTACTCGTGTGATTCTGATATCACTCAAGAATATTTTAAAATTATGTTTTTGAGATATAACAGTTATCGAACATTTCTTAATATATATTTTCAAAACTATATTAAGGGGAAGGTAGGATCATATGATGAAATTATCAAACATGTAAGAATGTTAAATCAGCTTTTATGCGATAATACTTTCATAAACGAATATTAAAAGGAGTCATTAGCATCGAAGGAATCACACGAAAACGAATTTAAAATGATTTGTCGTTAACAGAAGATAATATATCTCAATTTAAAATTCCTGGATACACCGATGTAGCAACGCTGAAAAAATCTCTCGACGATGTCATCGATGGAAATTTCCAACGGATTTACGATGAATGGTTAAAAACACTAGCAGTTATTCACTCGCGTTTACCCGAGCCTCAAAAATCTGATTAATAAACCAGTCCCTGAAATTGAGTTAAATTATTCTGATTTGACAAGAAGTTATAACGTGTTTACCAATGATCAAAATTATGAGTATGTAACACTAGGTGCTATAACATGACGTTTTGACTAACGTACTCGCGGATGTTGGTTTATTACATTTAATAATGTATCTGATACATTTAATAACATTAAAAAATAATTTCAAGCAAAATTACAACAATTACGAGAATTTTTTCAACTCTCTCTCCTCGTTTATGTAACAACACTCCGAGCAGCAGAGAGGGCGAATCGGACAACTTGAAATAGAGACGTCCATTTGCCAAATGGAGCCTTAACGATTTTAGAGCCCTATTTGTCAAATTAGGGGTTTCTCAAAACCAAAAGAACTGTAAGAAGAGGATAAATCGGACAAACACTTACAGGCGACTTTTTTTGGTAATCCAAAGCTTTCTTATAAATGCTTAATAGAAGCGTCCACGGGCAAACAGAATCTACGCCGACATCTTCGATGTTGTCGTTGTTACCCGGTTGCTGCTAACAGGTTAGCCATAAATACGATCCAATCCGACTTGATATCGTGTCCGAGGATTGTGTACGTTTATCGTGATAAATCCATGCGGGGTGGCTCTTGCGCCGAAATTTTGAAATCGATTATAGTCCATGTCGGAACACCACGTTTGCCAAATATTTCTAAGAGTGTGTGTGTCAACTCCGTTAAACACGCGTAGCAAATTACAATTATCCCTGATCACTTTTGGTATTTGTGTGTAACGTTGAGTTACATATATCACGTCGGAATTTTTGTGACGTCCTCTGGAAAATATCCTAGCTGTTTTTTTTTGATTATCTAACATCACATTATCGTACACGACAATATTGTTAACGCGCGCATCCAAGTCTTCCACGGATGGCTCTTCATCAATATCTGTGATAAATTCAATTACGCTTTCACTGTGAGCTTCTGAAACGGTTTCGTCGTAATCTTTTAACACTTTATAACAGTGTTGATCATCTATACTCGGAGCGACTAAATACAATTCATCCCAGGTGAGATATTTCATTATCATCGTTAACAACAATTGAGTTTTACCACTTCCGGATGGTCCAATGATAATCATCCTGATAGAGTTTGGTAACATCGGATGTTGTATTGCTGATTGTTGCTTCTTTAGCGCTGAGAAATCGATCACTTCCATTTGTTGATATAACATAAATATAACATCGATCTATATTGTGTGAAATGTAAGGCGCGTACACCAACGTTAAACCTGACAAATGTTACCACGAAAAATAATCCAAGTGCAGTTACTGGACGATGTGAGGTATGTGGCACAAAAAAATATCGATTTTTGAAAAATCCTCTGAAGGAAAATTCAATAAAAAAGGAGGTGATATCACCGCTAAATTAGCTAAACTTCCAGGACCACCATGGTCAAAGTATACAGGTGAAAAACACCTTCCAGGGTATAGTTATTGTGGACCGGGAACGCGATTAGATATCAGACTTGATAGTCAAAATCTTCCAAATCCTGGTGAATCGCCGATAAACGCTATCGATGAAGCATGTCATGTACATGATATAGCGTACCGAAGTGGTGATTTACAACAACGTCATCTCGCAGATGTGAAATTGATTCACGCGTTGAATGCCATTCCTGACAAATCATTCAAAGAAAAATTGGCTTCGTGGTTGATAAAATCTGCCATGAAAGGTTAATTAATATTAGGTGCGGGTAATTAATAACAACATGGAATCTATTTATTATTCTCCGAGAGGATACTGGAGGGGTAAAGCAGCAATCAGTAAACTCGCTAGCGCTGCAAAAGTAAAAAATACCACTGCAGCTGATTGGTTATCTAAACAGGCTATATGGCAAATTTATCTACCGCCGCCTAAATAAATTAACTACTCACATTTTGATGTTACAGTTCCTAATGAAGTTCATCAAGCTGATAAACTATTTCTGCCACATGATGGTGGTTACTAATACGCGTTAACCGTAGTTGATATTGCGAGTCGATACAAACAAGCAGAGCCGCTAAGGACAAAATCATCCACTGAAGTAGCATCTGCATTTAAAATGATTTATCGACGAGGTCCTCTGCGTTTGCCAAACCTATTACAAGTTGATCCTGGCAAGGAATTTCAGGGTGTAGGGTTATCAACAATGAAACATCATAATGTCACCATTAGACGAGGACATACTGCACTACATCGCGATCAGGCAATTGTTGAACGATTTAATCGGACACTTGCTGAGCGGTTATTTGGATATCATTACGCGAAAGAATTCATCCAGGATAAACGATTTCGTGAATGGGTCAAGAGATTACCAGGTGTAGTTACCGCGTTGAATAATGCGATTACTAGAACAATCAACATGAAACCTAACAACGCTTTGAAAAAGAAGTATATACCTAAAATGGAAATTCGAAGAATTTCACAAAAAGATTTCAAAGAACCAATTCTTGGCAATGTCACTGTTAGATCTTTATACGAACCAGGAGAGCTTGAAGGTGGTAAAAAAAGAGCTATTGATCCTATTTGGAGTGTCACCGTACATAAAATATCTAGTATAACACGATCTACGGGTAGACCAGCAATCTATAAACTGGATTCAACTGCTCCTCAGCGAGGATTTACTCGATAACAACTACAGGTGATACCTGAGGATACTCAATTACCACCGCGTGGTCTTAACTAGCACCTCTTCGTCTGTTGCACTCAAGACAAGTCAGCATAACGTTATCTCTGATATGACCAATGCTGCTTTTCTTTCTGTCTACGGTAAATTGGTGAGGATCTTTATCCGACCAATTCCAACGCATTATACAATTGCAACTCGCGCAGTGATTATTCTGTTGTTGCTTCAGCGTAAATATTAATTCAGCATCAATGTCAAATTCTCTATTATTTTTTTATACTGATGTTTATAACGAGAGAGAGTTTTTTTCTGATTATATCCTTGACGTTGTCAGCGCTGATTTTAGTGTCATTATCATCTTCTGACTCTGTCAGGACAACTCTTCGAAGTTGATTTATTCTCCTCACTCTGGACACTGCAAGATAAATTAAATTTGACCACTCAATGGGATTATCTACTATCCAAACACTTGTGTCTGTGATAGTTAATCCCTGTGAAGAGTGTATTGTCGCTACGTAACCTAACGTCCATGGGGATTTATCAGCACACAATGCATCTTCGACGACACTGATATCAACCAGCACAATATCATTTAACACTAAATTCTGCTTTTCACGTTGTTCAGGAATATCAACTTCGATATTCTGCTTTCGTGTATCCGAAGGTCTATAACAGAGCGGTACTGGAAGTGTTGCAAATTTACATTTATGCAATTCAAATAATTTCATCTGAAGTGTGTCTCTGACCATTTTCCTACTTGCGATTATCAAATCGTTTGGTTTTCACACCTCCCAAAAATCATCCATGGGAGTTTTTGAAGTTATTGCACGAGCTATTTCAAATTGGATTCTATCCGGTTGTAATCTAATTAGTGGTTTAAACTCGCGTAATTGTTCATCAAGGGATCTATGGTCAGTATTAATCTCTTCGTAATAGTCTACATCTGATTTTAACCAATCATGTGGGGATAAACTAACAAATGGTGGTGGTTGACCATGATCGCCGCATATAATAATTTTTGTTGTTTTCGTTGATAACCATTCAAGGAATATTTGTAATATTTTCAACGATACCGTGCATATTTCATCCCATATAATGACATCAGGGATAAATTTCTCACCCATTCGATCAGGAGTCCATGAGTCACCTTTCCATCGAAAGAAGCTGTGATAAGTACAAGCATTTACCCCACGCTGTATCATCTCTCTTGCAAGTCTATGAGTTGGCGTTAACACAATCATATTTGATTTGGAAACATCGTTTTTATGAAATAATTCAATCACACGAGTTGTCTTTCCTGATCCACCACAGCCGTTCAAATAAATAGTTTTATATCTACATACAGGATCAGATATCGGTGGTGCATTGGAAAATTCTGATAATTGGTTGCTTTCAAATATTTATCGTCCATCGTAACATCAGCAGATTTACAAGATTCGTGTAGCGTCTCCTTTTTAAAGCTCCAACATCCCCACGCTTCCTTCGGGAATGTGAATTAAGCCACTGCTGATCTGTATTTGTTGTGTATATACATCGAATCAGTGGCCACTCTAACCGAGTTAATAGGAAATTTATTTATCATCGAAAATAGATTAATAGCAGAATAACTAAGCATAGATGATCTTAAGTGTGCATATTGGAACTCTATCCAACACAGTAGGTAACAATTGTACCCAACTTAGTCCCATTGGATAGAAAAGCATCTTTACGAGTTAGAAGTTTTCCATGTTTCGTTAAATCTGCTATGATTAAATCGTATTCAGCGCTGTCTATCATCAACCGAGAGGAATATTTTGCATTGTCATATCTTCCACCTTGAGTAAATTTACCGATTATTCTTCGTCCAAAATCTTTTGCTTGTCCATTTACAATTTCAAATAACTGCCTCGACCAATCCATGATATGTTGTTTATTGAAAATCTCCGATTTTCCTTTCGAAGAATTTCCATCAGGAAATCCTTTCAGTTGTTCGCTAATTATACTATCTAGATCGGGTTGTGGTAGCCAAACTTCTTTCTGAGCTCGATAACACACAATTGCTTCGGAAATAATCAGCGATATCAGCATACCACAATCAATCATGTATCTCAATAACACATTAGGCATCCAGTGTTTTTCAGACATATGTCTACCAAGCCAAATATAACTACACGGATGCAATCCTGTAGCTAATTCAAATGATACCACACGAGCAAATCCAGTTAAATCAAAATCAGGCATTGAACCATTAACCGAAACTCGAGTCATTTCATGTGTGGGGTGTCCAAATCGTTTAAAGTATTTAGCACATTCTCCATATCCTAGAAAACTCCCAGGATAACACGCATATATATCAATTGAAATCATACCCTCGCGGTGGTATTTTGTATTCCACAGTCCTCCATGGCCGAATTGAAGACAGCTTGATTTAACATCCAATAAATAATCACTTCGTGTTGGACGCCATGAGTTCTATTCTCATGCAAAATGAGCTACCACTGATTGAATCGTAAAACTATCCGTGAGTAGTTTTTCATGGAAATTATTTGAGTTTTCACATGAGTATTTTACAGCGGTATTTTTCATCCTTGAGTGTAACTCTTCAGTGCGATATAATTCACCATTCGGTCTTACAAATTGATCAAATCCTGATTCGAAATCTTCAGCGCTGCGATGTAGCCACACTGACACAGGATCATCTTTACACAACGCATGAATAGCATCGAATAACTTCTCTTCGTGAAACACATCCTTACAAAACTCCTCAGGGATATATCTTATGGTTCTATCTCGTGAAAATACATTTAATGCAGATGTCCACGCGTGTTCGTTATGATCAGTAATTTAAATTGGAGCTCCTTTTGATTTATACTTTGATTCGTGTAATACTTCTCCGGTTATCGTCGCTACCGATATTGGAAATCTTAATGACGTTTCTAATTTGATTATATCTTGAATTGTTGCCCCGTGCTCCTTCACTTTCAGTCCCCATTCGGCTATTTTTTTACGTCGTTGTTCAGTTAATTTATTCTCCCGGGATGCATTCGTGAAGTGTTCCATTACTCGTTCTGCTACACAATTGAGTGGCAAAGCCACTGACGACGTTTTCATAGGTGCTGGTTTTTCAATACTTGGATTATCATTCAGCGGATATATTCCATAAACAACTGCTGTTACAGGATAAGATCTTTCGTAGTATGGTTTGTCAATTCCAATTACAATTCCTGGTCTGGAATCTCGACTAACAATGATTTTTTTTTATCTTTGAGAATCGGTTCAAATTTATCTCTGATAATCCATTTTCCATCATCTACGATAATGAATTTCATTCTAAAAAAATACTTTTTTTCACAAGATGTGAAATTATCTCAGCTGCTCTTTTGTCGTTCATATTAGCATCGATTATGGGTACATTGACATCATCATCAATAATTCGAAATGTCGACCACGTATGAGATGCTCCATCGCGCTTAAATTCATTAAAACAGTCGCTGATTTTACTCAACACGGTTCTATCGTCTATTAGACTTTTTGGTATATCAGAGATTCTATCGAGATTAAATCTAGCATTTTTCCAAGGCGTAATTTTCGATAATCTCTCGAATTCCTTCATATTATAATTAAAACAAGTATTTAAATAGAGTTTTTTATATAATGAATCATTGCAAATGGCTCATGATTGGATCAGTAACCCCGTGTAACAAATCATGCAGAAATGAGTTCTGTGGGTATCATATGCAACGTTTTCGTCGAGGAAGTAATGGCCCGCTACCTTGCATACAATGTGGGGTAGGGGTTAGAGGAATATCACAGTTATATCTCGGTTGTGGTGGTAAACGATATAGAGAGTTGAAGCGCTATTACGATAAACGAGTTAAAAATGGAAAATCTATAGGATTTTTAATCAAAGATTTCATCAATGAATCTGACAGCGTCAACGACAGGATCATAAGATCTCCACAGGATTACGTTCAGAAATTTTCCAATATCATATTTCAACCAAATAATGAATTAGACAAACAAAGTACTATCTATATATATATATGAACCTAGAATTTCAACCGCATCCAGTGATCAGTGATTACGAAGCGTCTCGAGACGGTATTGTCATAAATCGTAGTCTGAAGAAGTCAATTGGTGCTTTGACTAATCAGGGATATTTGGTGTTTGGCACCAGAAAGAAAATTTATCATAATCACCGATTCGTCTGCGAGGTGTTTAATGGATTGATCAAGGATGGTTTTGTTATTGATCAAATAGATGGGATTAAGACTGATAATTCTTTGAATAATTTACGAGCTGTTACACAAAGTGAGAATACTGCATCTGGGAAAACTGGTACTTATAAATCAATTGGGAAAAGACCTGTGAAATCATTTAATGCGGCAACTAACGAGGAGATAATATTTCAATCAATGACTGCAACCGGTAGATATTTCGGTATTTGCGAACCCTCAGTACGACTCGTTGCAGAAGGAATAACCAAGACGGCGATTTCCAGAAAAAACGGACAAAACATTCAGTTTTCTTATATCTAACTATCTGTATTTTGATAACATCAAAGGGGAATAACTCGTTTAGGTATATTACGAACTAACACAGTTACGGATCTTAAACACTGTCACCTAATTTCGATGGTAGTATCTGATTGGTTGGTTTCGCTATCATGAATCTCAACAGGATATAATCAATTTTCTCTTTTTGTAGAAAACGAATACAACTGTTTGTAAACACTTCGTATTTGATTCGTTTCTTAGTGTCTTTTTCAAGTATTCTGTCTTACTTCAACGTTGTCAATGATCCGTATTAAATACAACAAAGAATAAAATCACCACACCTTTATAAGCTGTTTTCATGTATAAACAGCTTATATACTATATCGTCTCTTATACTATTGGGGGTTTTAGCGGTCGAAAATCATACATGTGATCACATTACAACCTATACACTTTCCCAGTGTTTGGGTACCCTTTTGGTATTCATACAACCTAGGATTTTGTCTAGGTTGTAATGATCACGTATGAATGTAGACCCGCCCCCGTCATTGTATATATCCATCCATTATCATTCATTGTCATTGAATACAATTCGCCATAAGACTCGATTTGGGAATTGTACAATCACGCCATTGACGTCATTCATTGTATATAAATCCATTAAAATTCAGTCTAATGTATATATGTAAATATGTATATATGTAAATATGTATATATGTATATATGTATATATGTATATATGTATATATGTATATATGTAATTGTGATGTCATTCCCTAAGCGTACCTTCTTAGATTTCTAACCCGTTGTTTGACGAGTTAGATATCTTCATAGGAGATTATGTTTAGTGGTGCATGTATTGTGACGTCAATTCCCTAAGCGTACCTTCTTAGGTTTCTAACCCGTTGTTTGACGAGTTAGTGATCTTCATAGGAGAATATGTTTAGTGGTACCTGTATTGTTATAACCTCTATGTGTCTCCGATATGAAGATACCTGAGGCGCATATGGGGGTCATCATATATAATCGCTTATAATCGCATAATAATCCCTATGCGTGAGTAAAATGATACAACAATTTACAACGAACGGGTCCATAACGCATACATATCTCTGGACGTGCTAAGTTGACCATCATCTTATCACGGACAGAGTTTATTTTTTACGTTTTCAATTAAAAGTATATAATTATATATAAAAAAATATATTTTTCAAAAATGAATCATGAAAATATTAATAAGATTATATCTGAAATAACAAAATTGAAAAATATTGGGATTAAACTATCAGAAAGGTTAGATTGTGATCAGATTCTTTCCGAGTACGAATATATACAAGAAAATATGCAACGAAATCGGTACATATTACCTAAGTAATATGCATTTATTAAGCGGATTCAACAGGCGATTTATAATTCTTTCAAAGAAAATGACGTAGATAAGTTTGTCCCGTTATTTACTATTGTGGAAAAAATTAGAAAGAATTTAAGTCTTCAATATGAGATCAATCGCGAAATTAATTCAAAAATTCGAAATATTAAAAAGATTTTCCGCGAATCTGAAAATACCCAATTGTTACCTCGGAGGAGTTATAAATACTTCAGCGTACAGGGTAATACCTGGAACACAGCGCGCTTACTCAACTAGAAGAAATGTTTTTTTGAAAAGACAGGTATACGCGACTAGGAAGTAAAATTGTATGACATGTATAATACCTGTTGGTAGATTAACTACACGGAAGTATAATAGTTTATGTAGTGGGTGGGGTTAATTTTTAGTGATTTCTTTTTTTTTATTGGAAATCCGTTGAAATTACTATTTATTTAGCTCATGTATAAAATCTTTTTAAGATTTTCCACGGATATACATGAGTGAGCGTATTGCATTATTTGATCACGGTTTAATCGTGCCGCTGTTATAACGTTTTGTTGAAGCTGTAACAGTTGATAATCCGTCAATAAAAACTTCTCATTACCCAGGTTATCTATGACTATATCCACGTAGAACTCGCTTTGTGTTTTTTCCGCTGTGTATCTCTCTGATAGCGTGTTCAAGAAGATCTTTATTATGAATTGATACTAAAACATGTTGATACATTATTGAAATCTTATAGATTTAATCTTATAGATTTCTAATTAAAAACTTGAAAGTCCTCAGAACTTGAAAATCGTTTACGATGAAAAAGTTCTTTAAGAACTTAAAAGTCCTCAGGACTTTACATCTAGCGTGATCTGTAATATTTCCCCACGAAGGTCAATCAAAATGAAATCCTGATCGGTTATTCTAAAATTCATCCTGGTTATGAGTCTATTAGTGATTTCTAAGTAGGTTAAACGAGGTGGAGTTTTCACTATGAGACTTCCCAGAGAAACATCGGGAGAAAAAGTGTATAGGATATATCCAAGATCGGCGTGGTCTGATTTTGAAACATTAACTGCGAAGCTCCCTAAGATTGCATCACATATAACGTGTATCGCAATAACAGATGATATATCAACGTTGCCGGGGGATTTGTGTTTGTTGTTTTTATACGGCGATTTAATCGAAGTTAGAATTGCTTCTGGAGGAATCAATTTAAACCATAACGCGTGAATCTGTGGGAAGAATTCATCGATGAGTTTACTCATTGACGCTTTCAACGCTGGTACATCCAACCCGGGAGATTTCCAGTTAGGTAGAGTTTTATCTGTCAGTGAAAACAATTTTAGAAAATCTTGTTTATTAATACTTTTATCATCATCATTGATTATCACATCAAGTAATGTCTTATTTAACAAATTTCGGAAATAATTTGATTGTTGTTGTTGTTGTTGTTGTTGCTTGATTGAATCACGTGTAATTGTTACACTTGTAAAATTCAAATAATTTCCGAGAGATCCTTGAATAAGATTTCGAAGTTGCTGTAAATGAGTTTGATATAATTTTTTCATATTGTTGAACTTCGCAGATATATTCTATACGTTACGATGAAACTTTTTTCTTGAGACTGATGTAAATGTCCAGGTTATAGGACCATTTCTGATATACTCGGAACTCTGGTCGTTTGTTATCAAATGATAATGTTTTGTTGCATCTGCCGCCGTTACAGTACGAAAAAAGCCATCATCGGAGTAATTTAGTTGTGGATCAATAGCTGGTAATTTATCATCGATGAAGTCATCAACGCGTTTAGGTTCTGGTAATCTTGGATGAACCGCAGGAAGACTATCCAACCACGTTTTGTGAATCCGTGGGAAGAATTCATCGATGGTGTCGTTGAATTTTCCTCGCATCCATGGTACGTTATATCCGGGAAGCTTAAACGTGGGAATATCTTCAACGCGGATCTTATGTTTTGCTACACCATTCTTTAATATATTATCAACAGCAATCTTATTTGCCCTTTCCATCTCGCTGATAAGAAAATTACACACTTCCATGTATTTGATGACTTTATCGCGGTTAGGTGGAATTGAACTGATATTCACATATATCAAATACTTAAAATCATCCAACCATTTTAATTCATGACATTCATCAATTATATAAACCCCATTATACTCTTGTCCATAAAATTCTTTCGTGGTAATAAAATCAGATTTTAATGGCTTGCGAGGTAGATCTTTTATGTCGACGGTGCCTGGAATAAATTCAGGATAACCCAATAAGGTTTTAATTGAGCTGTTATAGATGTCAATCGAGTAGTCAGGTGAATTTGTCTCGATGACCGTCGATAGCAACGGCTCATGACCTTTTATCTCAATGGGGTATTTATCAGGTCCATCCTTAACGTCAATGATATTTGGCCCTATGATTGCTTCAATGGATTCTATGATTGTTTCATTGATATCTTCGATGTCATATGCGCCCGTTGGTAGGTGTATTGTATGCTTTTCTGGTTCACCTGTAGTACCTGCGGTACCACCATCTGGTTTGACTTTTCTATATGAAAATGTAAAACTGTTTTTGGGGAGTTTACCATTAAACGGTTCTGATCGTACATTTGGCCAACTGTAAAAAAATCTTAATTGCGTTAACGCTATCTCAGATGCCGCCAGCGGAGGATTAAATTCAACGCTAAACTCTGGTGTTTTCGTTACCAGCGAGATTATTTTTGTTTTTGTCGTGGTAGTATTTGTTGCTATTTGTTAAGGCAGTTCTTGTGACGATGTCCCTGACATTGTTATTATTATTATTGCCGTGCTCTAATTTTGACATCGTTAAATCATACAACCGAACCCCCTTTAAAAATTTATTTCGTCGTAAATCGATGATGAAATCAACGATGTCAATTCAGAATATGCAGAATATGCATTTGACGCGGTGATAAAATTAACCGCGTACTCGTGTAATTTACGTTGAAAGCACGGGGGTATTTTATTTTTTATCCCGGTGAATGCCCCTGAGGTTGCTGCGGCCGCAGATATACAAATTGGAACAGCAACCGGAGATATCATTGTCACCGATGATATTATTCCAGCGCCGGCAATTATACCAGACACCGAATAAACAGCTATGTCAATAGCGGAAATTCTTCGTTGATATTTTTTCTTTTTTACAGTATATTGTTCAATCAACGTTTGTAATTTATGTTGAAATTCTTTCACGGTATCATATCGATATTGAGATGTGGTCATCATATTTACTTAAATTTAATTTAATTAAGTTGTTTACTTAAATCCTCTACGAATTCAACATACCATGACATTGAAACCCTGGCTAGGGTGTTATCCGTGGATGTTATCGTGAATTGTTCAATCGTATCCTTGTCGATGATCGTTGATATTGTATTATTGACCCCAGATGAACTCAACGATGATATATTAAACTGAGTTGGTGTCACTAACGTTATTCGATAAATACCTTTGACGGTTGCAGTGATATTTAATATGTTATTTAGTGGAGTCCACGTAAATGATCCGTGTTTAATCGTGTATACTACGTTGTTGGTTTTCTCATGAGGAATTTAAACTGAGTTGGTGTCACTAACGTTAATCGATAAATACCTTTGACGGTTGCAGTGATATTTAATATGTTATTTAGTGGAGTCCACGTAAATGATCCGTGTTTAATCGTGTATACTACGTTGTTGGTTTTCTCATGAGGAATTTTTGTTTTCTCAACGATTGCTATCATTCTTGCAGAATCCGCTATGATGGCATCGCTGGTCGTTTTGTGATCATCGATGGATTTTTTAATAACCGCGATTGAATCTGAAATTGATCTCTCTTCGCGAATAACACCTAACCGGGAAATAATCGGGGTTATTTCATCGAGTTTTGTAGTAATATTTGAAAGAGTTGTTTTAATATCTTCGGGTTTTGCATCCTTCCCAAAGAACTTATCTACGGCGTCATCTGCTCTTCGAAAATTTCTACGTAAATTAGTAAATTGTTCAACATGCGTATCAAAATCGGTCCTCAATTTTGTTAGATTATCCACGGCAGCTTTCACATGCGCGATTTGTAAATCGGGGTGTAATCGTGGAACCCCAAAGAAGTTATTGATTGGGATTTCGATGCTATCAATGATATCCTGTTGAAGTTGATTAAACCTAGTTATATGGTCATTATAATCATCACGTAGTTTTTTCATATCAATAGCAGAGTCATCAACTGTCTTTTGTAAATCTGATATAGTACTTAATTTTTTTAATTCATCTAAGTTTGCCATCGATGTGATAGCTTTATTGATTATTTTTTACTTGTCCGATAGTAACTGTTTCTGCAGAAGGACGTGTTACTGATCTTCCAAAAATATCTGCCATGTTATATATTACAAGAATCTCTTTAAGTGAGTTTTGGAAAATCTTTGTTGAAAATTTGTAGAATTTTTCATCATCGTGTAATCGTGGATAACTTTGTGAGGTAATTTAGAACTCGTCGAGATAGCTGTTAGCGCGTTAAGAACCTCTTGTCCACAAATAGGAGGATTTGTTAATATCTGTGTGGGTAACGTTGAATACCAAATTGAAACTTTAGTTTGGATTGTCTTTGAAATCATAGATACATATTTGATAAATTCATTTGGAGGTGGCAATCCATATAAGTCAAAATAAATAATCGATTTTGGATATATCGCGTAACAAACCCAATGAGTTCCAGGTCCAGTGTTGTCATCGAGATTAATTATACCAGTTTCTGGTACTTGTGGTTGTGCTGGTAATTGATTTTTCATGAATACACCTCTTTCATGAATACACCTCTGAAATTTTTCATTAACGTCTTGTGAATAGACTTCCTGGTAGTCTGAATCCTTTTCCTTTTTTTTAAGTTCTAACTGATCCACCAGTTGCATTTTTTAATGCCATTCCTGCCGCGGTGCCAACAGCTTCTAGTTCTGCTGCTTTAGCCACCGCTGGCGCCGCCGCTGCAAGCAACGCTGAAATTGCAGCTAACAGCGGGAATATTCCACCGGTTTTAACCATGTCGCTGACAGCATCTTGTGAAAAAGTCAATTTGACTCCTGTTTTACCCTTTAATGCTTTATTGAAATGATTAATTTGAGTTTTCGTCAATGATAATTTATTTGATCCACATCTGTCATCTGTTCTTTTTTAAGCGTTATCATTGTGCCACACGCAATAGAATTTTTCGATTGAAGTTTCTTTACCTGACCAGGTGTCAAGGTGACATTAACATGATTGTACGACATTTTATTTAGATAGTGATCATCTAATTGTCCCATTGGAAAAATCCAAAGGTGAAATTACAAAGCAATTTCCAATTACATATTATCTACTGGTGCGTCAATGACTCGCATTTTTCCACCACCACCTTCGAGAGTCATAGATTTATCACTGAGAATAACAGCAATTGCTCTAAACCCTCTAGCAGGAGGAGTCTCAACACGAGCTTGAAATGTTACATCAACGGTCGAGTATTTAGATAGATCAAGATGTTGCAATGAAAAGTAATAAATTGGGTATAGTGTTTTAAAATCCAATTGTGATATTTGTAGTCCAGTATCAACGTTTTGATCACGACCCATAAAAGACCACAATTGATGATAAACTCGCCCTACTTGATTGTTATTATAATCGATAGTAAGTTGCTCTGTGGGTTCTTGCTGATTACTTATTCGCAATGATACTTCATTGACACCACATTGATCAAATATCATATGAGACCGCAATTGTAGACTATCATTTGCAACCCCAGCTATTTTTTGAGTTCTATTAATATTCTGTAACGCAATAAAAACATGTCTCGGTGCGGAAACATTTTTTGCTAATGCAAGTTGCCAAGTAAAATTCCCAGCAACGGTACTGGTTGTTGTAGCTGTTGTGACATCACACCAACTCAGCAATGATTTTCCTCCTTGATCCATAAAGGATAGCAACCGAGTCTCAACAGCCAACGATGGTGTCATCATTGGCATCCATAGAGCTAATTTTGTCAATTCTACATTACCATCTCTAACAGGATCAGCACCATGATGAAGAGCATAATCGTCAGTTGATCTTCGCGTGAGTACTACAGTATGACTAGCACCAAAGATAACTCTTCATACATCACGACAAAATTCAAATATATTTGATAGTGGAATCACACATGAAAATCTACCAAGTGAGTCTATGTTCCTTTCTCGTGCTGCAAATCCTGCTTTGTACTCGGGATCAGTATAAATAATTACAGCTTCAACATCGGCGTCATCAGCAGCAGCTGAAACCTTGTTTGGTCGTCTTAACGTAAATGTATTATGATCCGCGTGATCGGTAGTATCCTTCGCAAACATCATTGAATGGCCCGCAGATTTAATAAAATCATCAGAGTATCTAGCTAAACCTGTTATTGTGGTTGCAACATCAACATCGTCATCGATGGATTCTATTCTATTAGAATTAATCATATACTGCGCACTGTTAAATAACGACATTATACCATTGTTGACAAACCCGATATGGATAGTTCCAAGATTATCACCGACGACAAATGGAGTATAATCATGTTTTGTTAGTTGCCCCTCTACTTCGATGTACGCTTCACACGGCAAGAAGTATTTAGATGTATCATCAAATCTAAGATCAATTCGTGATCTTACATTTGGATTCTGTGCTTGATACGAAAAATACTGATAATCGCGTATAGAATCATTTTTTCCTACAGGAGCATCTACATCAACAGCATCATCGATTTCGTATTTAAACATTTTATTCTATAGTCGTTGATCTAAATGTTTAACTGTTTCAAACCGGAGCCAGCAATTAATCTCAATCTTGCTTTTGATATTTTATTAATTGCGCTACCTTTTTTAGGTGGCATTCGTTCCGTAGACTGTAATTTTACTTGTTTTCTTCCTCTTACCAACAACATAAGTTTTTCTTTTGCAGCATCCAATGTATTAAATGCTTTATTACCAATTTCTGCACCAACCTTATTACTGAAAAACCCAATAGCCATTTGACACTATTTCTTTACCGATCGGTAACAGCATTGGAGCAACTCGAGTAAATAATCCAGTAACAATATCTCCAAGTCCATTTCCATATGTAAGTTTATAAACTGGCAATCGTGAATTTACGACATTAACAGGCCTTGCTCTGTTCATACTACGATGTACTATCATTTTATTTGAATGATATATATCTAATCGGTGATCAATCGCTGTAATAATCATCGGTAAGTTCATCGATGAAACTATGATATAATCCGATATCCATTACACCACCTTGAAATAACCGTTGACAGATTTCAGTCGCTTCGTTAATTATCTTTGGGGAATTATTTCCAGCTCGTTTTCCTCCAATGAGAACTTCCAACCGTGATATATCATCGAGGATACTTCTTGAACAAGGTATTGAATTTCTCGAAATTTCACCACCGTGATATCCCATACCGGTAAATTCTTCTTCTTCATGTTCTTCACGTTGAGGATCTTCCACAAGAGGATCTTTTTGTCTTCGTCCTCTTCGCCATCGTCCTCGTGGACTTGGTTGTATACGTTTTCGTTTTTCTGCTCGTTCTTGTTTTAATCGTTCTCGTTCCTCATTCTCTCGTTGTTTTTGTTCGGTTTTTAGTCGTTGTTGTTCAGATACTAGGAAACTTCTTTTATCCTGATTTTCAAGATATTCTCGTTCAACAGCAGTTAAATATGCCTGATATATGGGATCATCATTATCAATTTGTGGTAGTTGATTTTTAATTTTGTAAACTGCTTTAGTCAAATCACCTACGTTTTTTATTTAATCTTTTTGTCCAGGTTTTAAATAATTTTCTTTAGTGTAATATCCCATCGCAGCAAACTTTACTAAATCAGTTATATCATCTTTATCAATCTTTGCTAAAGTTTTCTCAGTAAATTTATCTCGTAGCTCTTGAACTCTATTATCTGGTTTTTTTAGGAGGTTTAACCTCTAGTTGTGCAACCGCAGGTTGTGATTCTTTTATCTCGGTTACAACTTTTCCAGTAGCCGCAGTTATAGGCTTAAATAACTGTTCAGTATCGGCGGTAAAATCTAATTTTGTTTATTGTCGAGCTTGCAAATTATCTCTGAAAGAATCTCTCACCGGGAGAAATTTCTTAATCACAGCCAACCGTTCTCTAGTTAATCTAGTTATTTGTGCTTCTCCGATATTTGCCATTTATATAAATAAAAATCGAAGATTTTCAATTGCTAATTCATCATTGTATCAATAGATAATTCGGTTAACCCGTTAGCAGCAACGGGGTAACAACGACAACATCGAAGATGTCGGCGTAGATTCTGTTTGCCCGTGGACGCTTCTATTAAGCATTTATAAGAAAGCTTTGGATTACCAAAAAAAGTCGCCTGTAATGGTTTGTCCGATTTTTCCTCTTCTTACATTTCTTTTGGTTTTGAGAAACCCCTAATTTGACAAATAGGGCTCTAAATTCGTTAAGGCTCAATTTGGCAAATAGACGTCTCTATTTCAAGTTGTCCGATTCGCCCTCTCTGCTGCTCCCCGCGATAAAATTATTAAACAGTTTGAAGTATTAAATCAAATTATAACAGATATGAATATTTTCCACGGATATATGCACTGTGGTTTAAAACACCCCACCCCCCGTCTGCAGAAATTCTTCGATGGAACAACTCCATCGACGGAACAGGTAGACAAATATCACCGGGTAACGTTGATATATTAACAACCATCGCGATACATCTTATTTGTGATGTTGTACTAGGTACCTATAGCGTTAATGTATTATCAACAGCGAGAGCAGATCAAGGTTATATCTTATATACGTTTTCCCCAATATTTCCCCGATATGTTTAATTGTACAAAATCCGGTTCATCCAGTATACCTAGAAACTAGTAATCGTTTGATATAAAAAATGAATTTCAGATTAGTTGATACAAATTTTAACTTGGTTGATTTATCAGGGGAACATCTACTAACTGCCTTCGACGTAAAATCGTAATTGAAAAGTCAAAGATTTTCAAAATAGGGTAAGTCGGTCAATTTAAAATGGTATTAGACTTTTCCTGTTTCGCTCAAAATGATAAAAAACAAAAACAAAAAAATTGATGAAAATTGATAAAAATAAGTATAAAAAAATGGGCAAGAAACGATGAAAATTGACCAAAAATCGTTGAAAAATGTTAAATGTCCACGAAACAGAAAAACCATATGTAATTCATATGTAAAATTGACCATCTTACCCTATTTTATTTACTTAAAACGGACCAAACATGGATGAAAAATGAGCAAAAATCGATGAAAATTGACCCAAAATCGATGGAAATGTTTATAAAAATAAAAATAATTCATTGAAAATCAAAGATTTACAATTTATAAAAAAAAATATTTTTTCATTGCTAGATAGCAGACCATGAATGTTTTCCATTTCTCAATTTAACAATAACATATCACAATAATGTATCAACATGCACGAATATTCGTTTACGAGAAAGATAAACTTGAAACCGCTATTAGAAAATCTTTCAAGGAGCCACTAGTTGGTAACTTTAAACTCGGCATAGATAACCTCGGCACTGAGAAATTTCTTCTGACGGATCTTCAGGTGAAGCAATTTGAGCGGAATTTTATAACGATGATTAGCTGTAATCGTGATCAGATAGTAAACTATGCTCATTCGTGCATCTCCCTGGAACGTCTCAAGGAAATATTGAATGATCTCACCGCAGAGACAGAGTCTCCGGGATAAAATCTCCGAAAATATTTCCGTGTTGAAATCCTATAGATGCTCCCTATAAAATTGTATTTATTTACTCACAAAAATCATGTATGTGACAAGAAAACCGAACAACAACTAAAAGATTTAATCGAGCAGCAAAAAAAGGATTTCTGATGATGAGAAAATATAGATGTGCTCCGGAAATTCCTTGAATGAAAAATCTCTGATTGGAAAATTTATGATTGGAAATGCTTGGAATTTTACAGATGGTTTGTCCACGGAAAAAAAGATGTTAACGCTACTTGGTTCTCAAAATTCTAATCTTGAAATCAACAACAAATTTTTACTCCATCAACATCTTTTTGAATTCATCAATGACAAACTTTCTTCAACGTTCTTCAGCAAATACTTCCTTGATATTTTTGCCAATCCTTTTGATTAGTTTGGAAGCGGGTACCAATAATTTTAATTCATCATAATTTTTATAAATGATCTTATCACGTGCTTCTATCATCAATTTTATGATTCTATATTTGTTTTTATGCGATGGAATTCCCTTCTCTCGCATTGATTTAACACATTCATATTCCTGTGTGATAAAAACACCGGTGAATGTTTTATTGTCACCGACCAAATCTTTAACTCGGTCAAGTTAAATTATACACGTTGCAATATTTTCGTCGTTCATATTCCTATAGGAAAACCTTTGTTTAATTGATTATATGTCTCAATCAATTAATCGTAATATTAAAAAGAAACCCAACCAATGAAATCTTTTTGAGTACGCAGCTAGTTGTATGTCATCGGCAACTCATTGTATTGATAAGGGTTTAATATCATAATATCTTCGAGTAGAATATAATGATGGAAACGTATCTATGATTGCTATAACAGGCCTTCTTGTTTTTGATTTAATTTTTGGAGCCAATTTTCTTGTAGAGTAATTACACGTAAATGTGATGTGATCAACAACTAATCCTTCACCGATTGGACCACTAAAATATTCCTTAATAAATCTGTGAGCTCGATAATCTTTTTTTCGTCCATGTTTTCAAACAGTAATCAATATATATCCATTTTTATTGATCCTGCCTATTTTCTATTAGTCGTCGATGTCTGATGATTCCGCATCTACATGCTTCGTAATCTGTGCAAATCGAAGGAGAAATGAATTTAATCTGATCAATATATTTCATAAATAAATTACTCATTTAATTGTTTTCTCTGATAATCTCAGGTAAGATAACCCATTTCATCGATTGGGATGACATATGTTCGTGCAATGTATCTAGCTAGTTCACGGAACCTTATTCAACCGAAAGCAAGACATAATTTAGTCCTTCCTCGTAATCCAAATCCACACTTGATACCTTTCACGAGTCCAATAGAACCATTCTTGATTTGTTGATTATGAAAAGCGTAGTACTCTCGAACACATATTCGTGCACATACTCCAATATTTGCTTTTCATATCTATTTACAATGATTTTGCGCCATTGCTATATTATACATATAACAATATAAAATTTAATTGAAGATATATTTTGCTTCATATATATATATATATATATATATATATATATATATATATATATATATATATATATATATATATATATATATATATATATATACATATATATATACATACATATATATATATATATATATATATATATATATATATGTATAACATACATGACATCGATGTCATCGAAACATACTCACTAATAAGAAAAAGATTTGACCTCGACGATAAAATAAAACCACGACGATGGAAATCAAGAATCATAAATACTATCAAAGCATCAAAATATGAAAAATTCTCAGAGATGGTGATGATTATACTTTTTTAAAGTATCGAACATCGTCATATTACGATAAAACCATGACGATGAAACGCGCCAAGAAAATCTTATCGATGATGAATTTCAACGGCATCAAATATTTCATGCTGGTCAAGTACACACAATTTCAACAAGGAGATAAAAAACGCGTACTTGATTCAATGGGAAAAGCTGTAATTTTAACCGATTAAACCAAACCAGGTACACTGGTCGGAATTTATAACCAATACTATAATCAATTGTATCCATTTAATACAGCAATATATGGAATATTTTCAATAAATATTCCAGATATAAACAAATTATACTAGATAAAGGTTTAAACGGTGTTGAATTGTGCTGCTGAACGAGTAATAGAACATTTTAAAAACACCAAACGAGGTAACGGATTAACCGATTTAAGAAATTCTAAAATATCTGAGTGGGGAAAATCTGTTAAACAAACAGGAACATCAATAAGAGAAGAAAATAAAAATGCCAATAATTATAAAAACGATCACAGGAGATATTTTACATGATTCTGACCACTATAAGAAAGGTGGAATCCCAATCAAAATCATAGACCACAATTCTCACGCATGGAGTAATTCCGTAAAAATATTTCCAGTATCACGGACAATAAAATATTATCACGGAGATATATTTGATTTTATCCACGAAATAATTAAAATAGATTCTGTTTTAGTATGGTTGTTTAAGAGTGAAGAACAGGGAGGAGGATATGATCAGTTCGTCAGAACCAACAAGGATTTATATTGAACAGAAATTCTTCAAACGGAAATGAATAATCTTGCCGCGATGTACACAGAGCACGTCGATGAAATTACAAAAAATTGTTTTACGGTGCCATCGGTTGCAGACCATTTACCAGAGAAACGAATTAATGGAAACCGACCCGATACGATTTTTTCAAAGATGTTCAGGATAGTTGTGTAGCATATGGTCATGGTGGTCTATGGAATATAACATATAACATCGATGATATGATATATGTTGACATAGCAGCATGTTACCAAGGAAGCTTTATCGGATACGGAGAATGCGGTGAATACTTTAAACGATTGGCCATCTAACACACGAGATGACAAGGTTTGCAATAAATGGAGAATTACCTGATTTTGATCTGACCGGATTTGCCAGGGTGACATTGTTTAAATTCGCAGATAATCTTCATCCGGTAACTTATATCTGGTTCGGAAAACATCTTCATGTAAAGAAATGGGATCCGATAGCGCAACCAAGGTTCTTGTTAGATAAAAAGATGCTGATATCATTGACTGTATCTGAGGCAATAATTTCATATCGGGCGCAAAAAGATGTATGGTTACCAACACCAGAAAAATGTGATGATAGGGACATTAGCATATATCTAGAACGACAAGCAACAGATCAAGGAAGAAAAATAATCAAATATCTGACTTTATTGAGTGTACCTTCGTTATCCGATCCAGTATGTATATATAAGACCGTTTACTTGAATGGATGTGGTGGCTCTGGAAAAAGCAACACGATATTGTTCGAATTATTTCGAGGGAAGTCAGATATGATTGTCTTAACACCTACACACAGACTTGCGAGAGAGATGAAACAGCGAGGGGTTCATTCTTGCACTTATCACAGTTTATTTCGTTATAAGAGTGGCGCATGGATTGCAGAGCGAATGGATGAGAACTATATTTCATAAAACATTATTTGAGATATGCACAGTGTCGCTGGATATATTAAAAATGTGTTTTGATTGGATATTATTGAACAATACAGCTGTGTTTAATGGGTGGCGATCTTGGTCAACCACCGTAATTTGTTGGTTTGTCTCCACATGATTGGTTGAAGAATTTGTAGTTTATTACAAAGAATTTAATACTGATCATAGAGAGCTCGATTCAGAATTAAGCGAGCTCAATAAATTAATCAGATTACAGTCGGATAACATCCAATGGGAAATAGCGCGTAAAATAATTCCTTAAAGAAATATAAATTAATTTTGGGAGGCGTGGAGACCAAAGGATTTGATAGGGCAAGTAGAAATATATTCAGACACACTCTTCAGCGACACTTATTTGAAAAACACACATTAAAGTCCATAACCTTGCCAGTGCAGTTATGTTATATACCAGCTGACACAAGAATATATAATATTGAAGCTGTTATTCCTGGGCAAACAGAAATATAGAATCTCGTATTAAATGATATTGTTCTGGTCGATATTGATGCTGTCAAAGATGCAAAACGCGGTTATATATCTCCCTGCAGGCAAGGATACGCATTGACGATACACTCATCTCAGGAGTTAACCATCTCTGATACAATTGTTTGTATAATAGATGATCGCATCCAGTGGTCGAATTTAGTTTATCTCGCCGTGTCACGAGTTAGAAGAATAAATCAACTTCGGAGAGTCATTTTAAATTCAAATACCACCAGTAACTAAATTGTCATTGATGATATAATAAGAAAAAATATTGCTGGTTATAAACGAAGCGAAAATATAAACATAATCGTGACTTTGATATTGATGCTGAATTTATAATGATGCTGCAACAACAGCAGAATACACACTATGCGAGTTGTGAATGTATAATGATATGGTCTTGGTCTAAAGATAAAAATCCACGCCAAATTACCACAGACAGAAACGATAGCAGTGTTAGTCATACATGTGAAAATACTATGCTGACCTGTCATGAGTGTAATAGACAAAGAGGTGCTAGTTAAGTGATCTCAGTGATAATTGTGTATCCTCGGGTATCACTTGCAACTGTTCACGTGTAAATACATGCTGAGAAGCAGTTGAATCTGGTCTGTAGATTGCGTGTCTACCCGTGGATCATGTTGTTAGATATGTTGTGTGCTATTTCCAGATAGGATCAGAAGTTCTTTTGCTACCTCCCTCGAGCTGGTATATATATTTTTTTGGTCGTGGTATTAGGTTTCATATTGATTTTTCGAGTTGTTTCATCATTGAATGCATTTATCACACTTTGTAATCTTGCAACCCATTTACGAGATCTCTAGTCTTGAATAAATTCCTTCGCGTATTGATATCCAAACAATCCCTCAGCAAGGGTTCCATTAAATCGTTTAACAATTGCCCGATCATTTTGCCTATGTTTCGTTGTAATGGTTGTTAGATCGATTGTTGGGCAAGCGTTCTGCATTTCGCACAATATTGATCGATATTATTTTATATATTTTCTAAATGGAAATCTCTGACTTTTCGGTGACAAAGAAACGAGAAGCAATTAAACATCACGCTGCGCTACCAAATTCTATTCGTATGGTTATTATAGGCCCGTCTGAAAACGGTAAGAGGCAGTGGGATAAATTGTATATGTTAGCTCAGTCTATTGATAATCAACGGTTTTATGGTATAATAAAAGATTTTAATGAAAGCGCGAAATCAATAAATGTACACGGTTTAGGATGTTATTGAGTTTATAACCAATATCGATAAAGCACGGACTGTCGATGACCTTGATGGTTCTATTAACAATTAGGTGGTGTACGATGATGTGATGTTGGACAAACAATCAAACCCTGCTCTAATATTTTCACGTGGTAGGCATAAAAATACATATGATTTATGTTACTCAGCGTTATACCGAAATACCAAACGTAATCAGCGACAATTGTAATCTTCTGGTGGTGTTTACCGGAGTTGATACTTACACGCTGAGAAATATTCAACAGACCTGGTGTAGAGGTGATATGGATATAATCAGGTTATAAAGTTTCTTTAGTCGTGCTAAATCAACCCCGTACGGGTTTGTAACAATAAATTTACGTGATCCTCGGACAAGATATCGAATCGGCTTGAGAAAATGTTTAATTGATAGCAGCAGCCTTGGTTTCATAATTAGACGCCCCTTAAATTATGGTCTGTTCACCCTCTCTGCTGCTACCTTTTTTTACTGTTAACATTTGTTCCTGTAGAATTGTAATTGTTGCCAACCCTCTCCAAATTAATAAGAGAATAAAGTTGTAATATTTATGACAACACAGTATTTAATAATAATAATAATAATAATAATAATAATAATAATAGTGCCGAATCTTTTGAAACTATAAGCGCTTTACACCATCAATAATGATATGACTACACTACAGAAAAACAAATGACAAAAACAATGAAATTGGAAAACATAAAAACATGGTAAAAACATATAAGATACAAAACATGATTAGGTCGGTAAGTTTGTCCCTGCAGTCGAAACAGGCGAGTCTTGAAAGCACTCTTAAAAGGGACCACCACTGTGTCTTTGTGTCTAATGTCAATGGGCAATTCGTTCCACGTTGCCGGGTCCTGGTGTTAAATCGAACGTTGTCCATATGACTTTGTTTTCACCTTGGGAACATTGAGTATACGATTATCAGAAGAAAAGCGTGAGGATCTAGCTGGTGTATAGACATGGGTGAGGCTGGATAGGTATGTTGGACTGGAGTCTTTCATTGAAACATAGTACAGAGAAAAAATTTTGTTTTTGATTCTGTATCGAATTGATAGCCAATGTAGGGTACATAGCAGTAGTGAGATGTGCTCTGATCGAGGTACTCTAAAGATGATCCTTGCAGCTGTTTTTGAACTCATTTCATCATTCCATCGCTATTCAATTGCATTAGTGGCAAATAAAATTAGAACTATTTCACGACACCTAACTAGCAAACTAATAGCGTTTGTGATCCTTGTTCCATAGAAAAAATATACTGTAAAATTGCATAATTCATGAAATTTAGACTTCGGTTTACGAGTTAATACTCGTAACATACATTGATTTTAGATGTATTTGGAGTGAATGTCATTTTGTACTTAATCTTTAGCTGGTATGATCAACACTTCCCTATGTGCCACTCTGTCCAACACAAATTATCTTCTTTAAAACACCTGTCTTTGATGACATTCTCAAGTTCCTTCTTCAAGTTTCACTCTCTCACGTATTTAGGTGTAATATATCTTCTTAAGTTCACTTCCCCTTCTACTATATCTTCAAGGAGATCTCTCGCTAATTTCAAACTGCTTACAAAGTCTAGACTACCTGCATACTTCAACATTTTCCACCACATATACTACATTCATCATCTAAAACCAGCCGTGGGTCTTAATTATCAAACAAAAATATTGCCATCTTTTTAAACTATTTGATTTTGAATGGTGCTTGAGTTTATATATGGCAGGCACTAACATGAAGGAAAGCATCCTTTCAACTCACTTCACATAGTATAGACTATCCGTACAAGAGGAAAGATAAATACACGTATATTGTATCAAATCTCATAATATTTATGATTCGTATATAACGGAAATGAATAAACAGCTAATCACAATACACTAAGAGAAACTCCTACTATCCACACACGGGAAAGAGTAAAAACCTAACCACATTATACTATTAAAGAAAAAAATATCTGTTATTATCACACGGGAAGGAGTAAAACAAATAACCACAATATACTATCAGAATCCAATATCTAATCTCCACATAAGGAAAGGGCGATATACCCATACTATGCTATCATAGCTACACATGTAAAGAGAGACAAAACAAAGTACAAATATACTATCAACACACGGGATGGATCGATAACTGTAATATCTATAATTGGCAAGAAGAGAAAACAAACGACAAACAATACTCTCCATACAAAGAAGGAAGTGAACAAACCCAGAAATATGTAATCCACCCAAGGGAAGGAGAAAATATCGTGTGATCGATAACTGCAATATCTTTAATCAATACACGGTAAAGAGAGAAAACGAACGAGAGACGATAATATCCATATACAAAAGAAAGTGAAAAACCCAGAAATATACTATCAACATACGGAAAAGAGAACACAAACACAATATACTATCAAAATCCACAATATCTACTAATCACACAGTAAGGATAATTAAAACACACTCTACAATACACATACACGAACGCCAACTCAGACAAACAAAAATCAAACACACTATTTGCTCTCAGTGCTACATTTCACTGACGGACTCTAGTCAAACATGTCTATCTGGCCTCACCAATGTGAATACGCCAGCACGACACTTACGCCCCTCTTCTGACAATCGTATACTCATTATTCCCTCTATTTAAAAATAAGTCATATGGACAACGTTCTTTTGTATACCAGAGCCCAGCAACGTGAAATGAATTGCCCTTTGAAATTAGACGCAAAAACACAATGCTTCATTTCAAGAGTTTTCTTCAAATTCACCTTTTTCGACTGCAAGAACAAACTTAAAGACATAATGTTTCCTACCTTAAATAATTCAGCATTGTGTTACGTTTAATAATTTCATGGTATTTGTTTTTTTATTATTGTTTAGTCATATCATTACAGACGTTGTAAAGCGCCCAGAGCTTCTAAAGTTCTCATTATTATTAATAATAATATATTACATAAGGAGAAAACGCATGAGTGTTTATAATCACACTACTCCACTTTCACTGCAATTGGCAATTTGAATAGTTTTTTTTCTAGACATTTAGTTAGCCTTGAGAAGGGGTGTTTTTTTAAATTACGATGCACCCGGTAAATGGTTGTGTCTCCCAGGCCTTAGCACCCCAATCTTCTGTCTCTGAAATTCTTTTTGCTTCTCTTATTCTCCAGTTCCACCTTTTCAGATGATGTTCTGGTACTGTGTGTGAGGCTGGTGGAGGCTGAAGTGGTAGTTTTAGCATCTCTACTATTTGTTTGAGGGGTTGGAACGTAAAGTTTTGGGTGAGAGATATAGAAAAGTCAAAGAGCATGAATATCCATTTTTTAAAAATCATTTGTAATGATAAGTCATCTATACAATCCTGACGTGTTGCTATAAAATGTCTGACAAGTAACAGTTTTTTTCTTTCGTCTCTGCACACTGAGACTACTGAGCTTCAACGTGATGCGTCTCTCGATCAATAGACATGGAGAAGAGGCATGATCACGCACGTCTTTATACCACTGATGCAACAGGACCAGGCATCTGCCAAGTTCAAAAATGCAGTCGTCCGGATTTAATAGGGTGAACATGTTGACTGTTGCATTGCTAAATATACCAATGATTAAACGTTTTGGTAACTGTCCTCGGAAAATATGATATCGATCATAGATTGGAGCTCAGCACCGACGGTGAAAGTTTACACTTCCATGCATTTCACCAAATAGTTTGTAATCGTTCTACTCAAAGTGCTACTGATGTCGTTTCCCACTTTATGTAAAATTTTCATAAGATGCACGTATACACTGGCTTCTCGGATAATGGTTTTGTATTTGTTAGCTGTCGAATAGGTTTCTAGCAGCAGCATTTCCAAATGCGAACGATGCAAAAATTCTAAATTACGTCCTTGAGGAATTTATTCAACGGTCGTGAAAATCCAACAATGTTAAGATCGTCGTCGCTGTTAGGACTGTGCCGTAAACACTTATTCTTGACTGATGTATCTTGTTTCTATACCACGCAAACATCCAAATGAGTGTTCTTGGCTTCCTATTTTTACGTTTAGTGATTTTCCTCTCGGTAAGGGTAAGTATCCAAGCTACTGCTGACTATTTTGTTATTCAAGTACAAATCCACCTCTCTGAGCAAGGAATGCATGAAGATATTAACGGGAGCTACTCTAGGATCGGCTCACGGATTGGTATTGTCAGTGCGCATCCCTTATACTTTCAAATACAAGTAAATGCTATTCAGATCAATATAATCCTTGGGTTGTCCTTTGATTTCCAATTCAAGATGAGTTCATTCCGTCAAAGAGGAGATGCTAAATGGGATCCAAACATTGCCGTTATAGTGGGTGGCATGGCAAAGATATTTCCGACTTCAAACAGGTACAATACTCTAGGTGCATCAGTATTTTGTCTCAATGATTTTGTAATAATCAAAAACGTCTGAATTTCGATAGGTCTTCTTTTCTTAGTCGTTCTAGCTCCAGCAGTATGAAGGCCTCTGAAGGTGTCTCTTCGTCGTCTCTTTCTAAATTGTTCTTCGTCTTGCCTCAGGGAAGCAGGAATACCTGATAAGATTTAGGAACTCTATAGGAAGTTCTCGTCTGCTTAAAATCTATTTACCCGTTTGAAGCGAAACATTCTTGCTTGCTTTCAAGAAAGATGTTTTGGGGTTATGTTTATTATTGCTGATAGTTGAGATATTTTGCCGTGCTTCAGTGCATCATCTTTCATTGCGTGCAATCCTCGTGTCATCATTTATTTTAAATTTGAGCTGCTTAGCGAAAGATCGATTCAAACATGTCTCCTAAACCATGTCGTCGTTGTAGAGAGAGTCCTCGGTATACTGAATACATGACTTATGAGTCGTTAGAAAATCATTTTCGAAAATGGAGTTTCACTGTAACTTTTCCTTTTATAAATGGAACATTGTGTCCCAGATCTCTTTTTTTTTGCAGTGTTGAAACTCAAAATATGACTTACTGTCAGCCATATAATAGGGATGTACAAATTTGCGGTGAACTTTATAATTATTTCCACCTTCATCGTTTGTGTTCGTGGCAGAGTACACTTAGAAAGGAATGACACCAAACTATACTCCACCACATCGGAGTACAAAAAATCAAATTGTGTCCTTGGTTCATTTATAAAGGATATCTAAAATATTTCCCAACATCCAAACTACTGGTAACGGCTGTTTTTTTGTTTTAATCTTGCTCATATTAGGGATGGCGCCTAAACTTTCATACAGTTCGGAACAAAATTAATTTCCACAATTTGTCCTTTTATCATTGAATCAATAGGCGACAAGCCACATGATATTACTCAAGGGTGACACTTTTTCTGGATTTGTTAATGGTTGTACCAAACACTGCATTAAATACGGTAGATATCATTGTCACCAAATGTTGACCTCTAAAACACTAGCCTGCATGAATGGTTAACATACAGTTGGACCGTTTAATTGTGGAGTTCTGTGTTTTCATATTGTTACATACAATGGCGAGCTCGTCGAAGTAGTTTTGCAATTTGTCATCATCATCCTTAATATTATTTTTATTTTCGAACTGTGTTCGTTGTATCATTTACACCAAGGACACTTCTCAATTGGTTCCTTGATCAACTAAGATTGCTTGAGCTAATTTAGCCATGTAACAACACAAGGTGTTATTAAGTAACACCTCCATGAAACTGTTTCGATAACATTAAATGCAATATGTTATTTTAGTTCATAGTTTCAAAGTTCTGTTGTCTGAGGGATCACTCAGATAGAAAAAGTGTCTAAAAGAGGATTGATGTTGGCTATGTGACTGTTGGAAGAATGACTGACATTGGACTCAAGGTTTCTGCTGGATGTGTATTTCAAGGAAGGATTGGGAAGACGGTAACCGATGGAACTGATCGGTTCATTGGTCCGCAATTGTTTAACTCCTTGTTGCGAGCTCATGCAACTGCTGCACCGATGACGCAATACACCACAATGAATTGGCAGAAAAAAGCGATTTGGGTTTTATGTACAGTTTTCCACCCCATACCCACAAAGTTGCTTTAGTAGATCTTTCAGAGACGAACTGGATGAAGGCGTAGTCACAGTAGAAGCTGAGGCTGTGTTGAAGGGCATGATGGTCGCTTCATTTATAGTTGGTCAGTTGCAAAACGTCGATCTAAGAATAGAAACTGCAAGTATGCCCATTATAACATACTTTTATTTCTTTGACACAAAGTTGTCCCACCTTACGGGTTCGTGAATGGTTTCGATGTTGTACACTTCGTACATCATTGGTCACTCGTTGTACATCAGACAAGTAAAACATTCTTTTAACACTTCCCCTTTCATCATCATCCAATGTGTTGCCGACGCACTCATCCAGTAACATGAAACAGTTCGGTGGTTCAGTTGGGTAAGTAACTTCTGGCGAAAGTGCATTCTGTCTCAAATATTGTGTTAGCAGTCCCAAGTATCCACTTGTGAAGGCTAAGCTAAATTAAGAGTTTATTATACTAATTTTGTTCTACATCAATGACCAAATTATTCATAAGAAGGGATATAAAACTGACAAGTCCGTACCATTTCTTCCAGTCCATCCTCCCCTAAAACACAGAAAACGTAATATGGCAAATATTCTTATAACTTGTCATGATGACAATTTTATGGGAACCAGTCTTGAGGTAAAATGGTTATCTACAGGAAACGGCTGTTTGATCAGAATATATACTTACATTAGATTATGCCGATATTATTGTATATTACACATTTAGAACAATTCCAGTGGCCAACTCCTTTTCCAGACAAAACTTAAAAGTTGTACAATATAGCAAACAATAAACGACTTGATATGTTCATTTTAATATAAACGTATGGCACATTTAATAACTTAATCTCTTAGATGAATTTGCTGATTTGACAAGACATAAACATTTGGCTTAGAAAGTGGATAAAAGCAATATTAGAAAAATAACATCTAATTTTTAAACCTATACGTTGTCACTAACTTCCAAACAATAAAAAATCTACACAGAATTATATGTGAAGATGAAAAATGGGAGACGGATGGTTAATGATATTGATATGTGAAGGTAATATCATTATTTATTAATGATACCAGTTAACTTATATCGAAAGCTTGCTTTGAACGAATTAATGTTACCGTTATCGCGGATGATAATGTTGGTTCATGAGCCGTTATAGCTATTTTTGATTCTTTTCCTGTAATGGATTTTTTTCATCGCGCGAAATCATCATTGATTTATTCAATCCAATAACTCCTCGTTGGAATAGAACCATCTCGCCAAGCTATAGTTCTTTCTAGTTTTTTTAAATTTGCGAATACTTTTTAATTTTTCGCGGGTAATCCACCAAATGATTTTGATCTGATATTAAGCCAACTGTGATATACTCATAACTGTGCCAGCGCGATTTCTGTCACTGTAATTGCAATTGGAAAGTTAACGCTGAATTCAGATTTAATGGAGTTGACTGATATCATAGTTGTCTTTGGTGCAGTTATATTTAAGGCAATCTGTTGAAGTAATTTCAGCGATATTATTTATTTAGTATCTTTTAAATCAGTGTTTGTCATTGCTTCGCTGTAAATTTTAATCATATCAGTAAATTCAATATTTGATATTTTCCCATCATTTAGGCTAGTTGATATTAACGAGGATACATTAGAATACGCTTGTGTCGCTGTGTGTACTTTTACAGTATAATCATGTAACTTTATATATGCGCACGAACACAATTTCTTTGCAATTATATTAGCAACGCCAGCTATAGTTGTTGCCTTTGAAACACAACTTTTGATATCACTGTTATCGCATCGGTTCCAGCAACAACCGTGGACGCCGACTTTAAAAACACGACCACGAATATTATCTGATATCATTGACATAGTCACATTGAGTTTAATGTTTCCGCTAATATCAAAACACAGCTATGCTATTTTCAGTTACTTCGTTAATTTTAACAATGAGATCATTCAATGAAAGATTACTGGTTTTTAATTACCTTGCAACACAACTACTTCATTTGGATCCATATGTGAAAGATGTAACATTTCTGATATTCATTGGTAACAATCTTAATTACGTCTTCACTTGATATTGCACTGGCTTTTTATTTTTTAGAAGATCGTCCATAAATGTCAAGCACTATATATATATATATATATATATATATATATATATATATATATATATATATATAGATATATAGATATATATATATAATATATATTGTTTGTATATAAATGAATCGTTTTGTGTGGAGGAAAAAAATATTTTGAAATAGCATCAAGTACATTAATCAATTATCTGCCACATATCGGTGTATCCGTCTTTGGGTGCGTTGGTAGCGTTGAGTACCAGATTGTAACTCGAGTAACAAAGTGCAGCTGTTTTTGCAAGGACAGGTGCGGCCGCGGCAAGTAATACAGGTAATGCAGGAAAAAGAGGAAATATTTCACCTGATTTAACTATATCCTAATTTGCACCCGCAAATAAATGTGAATAGACTTTATGTCTTTTTGCATCATTAAAACGCTATATTTGAGGCATTGTCAATGATAACTTATTTTGACCTCCAGTGGTATGATAGTACTTTAATAGTATTATTGTTCCACATTTCTAGCTGAACATGATTGTATCTTTTTAATGTGACCATGAGTCAGAGTAAGATTAACATGACTATATGACATTTATAATAACACGAGTAATCAAATTGTGCTATATATTTAGAAACATTTACATATTTTCATACCGGTGCATCAATCACTCTCATACGTCAACCAACACCTTCGAGTAACATCAATTTGTCACTAAGTATAACAGCTATCGCTCTGTAATTAGTTTTATCACCCGGAAGAGCCACACGAGCTCGAAAATGTATATCAACAACACTCTGTCTTGTTTAATGAAGATGATCCAACGAAAAGTAATAAATCGGGTACAGGCTTCTAAAATCTAATTGTGATATTTGCTGACCAATATCTACATTCAGATCACGTTCCATGAATATCAACAAATGATGATATGCGCGTGATATTTGCGTTTGTCCGTAATTATGTAAATTATCTTCGGATGGTTCTTGTTGATCGTTTATTCTTAACAAGACCTCGGTAACTCCCAATTGATCAAATATCATATGGCTGCGTATTTGTGTATTTAATCGCGTATAATCATGCAGCGATACAAATATATGTCGCGGCGCAGAATCAACTTGATGTGATGTCATATGCCACGAAAATATACTGTTAATAGTTCTCTGATTTAATAGTTCTCTGAAAACTATCTGTCGTTATTGCTAACCATGATAACAATGATTTTCCACTCGAATCTATAAATGATAGTATTTGTTTTTCTGGGATGATCGCTGGCGTAATTACTGGCATCCACTATGAGAGTTTTGTTGTATTTACTTTACCATCAGCAACACCATCACCATGCCAAATTGTATCAATATCATCACCTTTTCGCACGCGGACTACTGAATGTTAAGGTTCAGATAATTATTCGTAGATTTACATCAAGTCCAAATATATGAGACAACGAAATTGCACATGAAAATAATCTACGATCACCTGACACCATTGTTACGCGTGTTGCAAATCCTAAGTTATAATTATTATTAACACCTTTTATAATATCAAAAGCAGCAACTGGTCTACCTTCATATCCAGATGGTTGTGGATCAAATACAGTCGCTTGTGGTGTCAGTAATTTGATATATTGAACAATATTAGCGTTATCAGTAATATCGTTAGCAAACATCATTGATGTACCAGCATTGATGGCTATCGTTTGTTGCAACATATATCGTAGAGAAGTTGAAGTAGTTGCTTTAAGTCTTTCCGGTGATTCGAGTAAGGGGACAGATATATGTATGCATATGTAGGTGTTTCCATATTTATTTATGCAGTTATGATTATATGTACGCTAGTGTGCCTGAGTGACAAAAATATCTTGATTGAGCAACGATTACCACATCTCTTCGTTACAGAATGGCTGAAAGCATATCTATACGTTTCAGAAATTTTTTGATGTCATCTGTTTATGATTTTTATATAAGGTTTATAAATTTAAATCAGGATATATACGTATCGTGAACTAGGAAGAGATAATCAGGTTGTATTTACATAACATTAGGCAAATAATTTGTATTTTTTAATGTATTGCAACTTTATCCTTTAAGAATTCAGATAATAAATAAATGCCACTATTAAAGTTCCAAAGGCAGAAACCATGGAAACAGTTATATACAAGTGGACGAATGTACTTGCATTTGCAATACGATCTGAAACACTCGAATATAAAGATGTGTAAAGATCGTAGCGAAAGAAATAAAAACATTTCAAATAAGGATAAAACAAATGCATTGTGTTGCTTCTTTCTTAAATGGTAAGAGTTTGTCTACATGAAGCAAACAATTGCTTTTACATAATTAGTGAATAAAGTGAACAGATAGTTTTCGAACGTGGAATGAAACTAATCAAATGAAATTAAAAAAAAACAACTAAAAGAAAATTTGTGATTTAAGAAGATGTTTGGTTTGAATATTTACCCAGTTAATACACTTTGTCTAAGATAGATTACAGTCTTGTCCCGAAAAAGTTATAATGATATGTGTTCCATATAATAAGCATTAGTGAACATTATTATTATGAAAACGTGCACTAGGTGCAAACAGTAATAACATCAACAACATTAACACACTATAAACTAACGTTTGACTGGTTGCGAATTTTCACACTACACTGATAGACTAAATTTGCTATTATATTAAGCTTACACTAAGCGAAACAGACGGACAGACAGTGCAAGACATGCAAACAGAGAGAAGTGGCTGACGGGTATTTTGAATTTGTTATGGAAATCGCGATGGTTCAGAAGAAGAGAGTTGCCATCTTTAACGACATACAAAATGGAATCTAATTAACTTTTAAAGTACCATTGATAATAAATGAACTAACGAAAAGGCTTCATTAATATTCAAACCTTTCGATTTAGAAATTTTACAGGTTTAGCCTGGAAACATGCAAAAAGACAACGTCATTTTCAAAATCATTTCAGATTTAATTTAGACACAAACAATGTTTTAGATACAAAACAAGAATTGTATGTCCCTATATCCCGCAGTATAAGTGCAGTATTAAATAGCAGTATTCACTCAACATAACAATGATCCAACCTGTATATCACATTTCCGTGCCGATTGTATCCTTGGTAAATTCTGTTTTGTTGTATAATCGTATTTATTTTATGCTCAGCAGTGAATTACTTGATTTTCTAGTTAAAATAATATTGATATTTCACTGCAGTGAAAAAATAACAGCGAAAAAATAACAGTGAAAAAATAACAATATTTTTTCACTACAGGAACTACATTTTTGGGTCATTTTTTATACATTGATGAATTACTTGTGGTTTTTTTATTATTAATAATCACTGTCTGTTATCCTTGAAACTTGTAGTTTATTATTCTGGAAATAAAAGTTATTTTTTTACCAATCTGATGTGGAACTAATTTTGTGCGCAGGTACACATAGAACAACAGAACATGTACGGTAAACAGCTGACATTACCGTAAGAAATCTGCTCTTTCACTGTGTCACAAACTTGAGGTAGCCAACGTATGCGAGCATAAAATAAAAAGAATATTTGCTTGAAACGAGTGAATAACGGATACATTTCATCTCTTGGATAAAAAACTCTAGTATATTCACTCGTGGCTTCGCCACTCGTGAAAATACTGAGTTTTTCATCCACTCGATGAAATATATCCGTTATTCACTCGTTTCAAGCAAATATCCTCTATATAATGGACATTTTCTTGAATAATGTATCAAAATCAAAGCAGTCAAAACAAAGGACAAAAGGTCAAACGTATGTGCTTTAAGAAATATACGTAAAATTGTCAAAGTTAGAACGAATATTGCATAATACTAGTGATCATATGTTCTGAATTAAATATTTTGATTGCGAAGATACATAGTTATATTTTTAATTAGCAAAAAATGTTTTTTATTAGTAATAATGGAAGTTTTACACATTTCAATGCATGTTTTCATCAATTTGTCAATGATTGCGGGAATTAAATTAATTGATGACACAAATTAATTCAATTTCTATGCAATTTCAAGGTATACAACCGATAGTAGCTCTGACCTAAATTGTATATGCAAGATTAAACGTCTGAAAATAATATTGCTTGTTTTAAACATTTAACAACTTAAACCTGCGTGAAATCTTTTAAGATTAAAGCCAATTATTGCCAACACATTATATGCCAAACATATCTCCCACATACTGACATAATAATATAATATAGCTTTTACACATCACGTGTTATTTGTTGTACGAGGGAGCGTTTATTGAACCCAGTGATTAAAATGATACTGAAGTGAAACTAAAGTGATACTGAAGTGATACTAAAATTATAACGAAGTGATACTACAGTTATACTAAAAAGGAGCATACGTATAGCTAGAAAATACACCAACAAGATCGTTAATACTAGACGTATTTATTGCCATGTTTGGGTAAAAGAAATTTAAATTTCGTAAAATGGTCATAAAAACATGATAACTCGAGTTACTTATTCAAGAATTATAATCCTCAAAACAAAGACTGGTGCTATAAGATTGCTCAACCATTAAACCAATCTAAAAAAAATTAAGAGTATCTATGTATACTTCCGGCATCATTTAAAAAACAATACATTCCGAGAACTTTAACTCAACGGTATGTTGTATCTTGTTAAAACCCATTTGGGAGAATACTAAATTAAAACACAAATTCATGTTTTTTTTCTAGGAATACTCCTCGGTTGATAGCATCAACTTCAGTTGGGTGGCTAGACGTGTATATTTGAGCGTCATCAGCGTACAATTGGTGAGGTTTGGGGTGATAATCTATGACACATGAGAGCGGTTGAAATGCGCATCATTAATGGTCGTCTGAAATCCTGTATTGTAACTGTATTGTGACAACATACCGATTGAAATTGTGTTGTCAAGCGTATCTCTAATGGTTCTTAGTTTGTCACGGAAGACAGTTGTAAATCGTCCCGGAATTTCTACTGGATAGAAGTACTTGGAAGTGGTGTACATTTGTTTCTTTATATTAGTTTGTTAGTAATCTGTATGAGCTCTTTGCAGCTGAAACTATCCATGATCTTAGTACTGTAGTGGACTATGTTTCTGACGTTCGTCTTAGCGGCTTCATACATTTGTTTATGAATAGTGAGTCTGGTGAAAATCCAAAGCCTCTTTGCTTTACAGTGATGTCTGTTAGCAGTGCAAAACTGGTCCTTAATACTGTTATACCACGTAGCACATATGCATTTATTTATTAAAACTCTGTACTTGGTGACTGGAGAATGTTTTTCACGCCATGAACGCATGTTGTTAACGAATTGTTATGCTGTAAGAGGTAAGCATGTTGTTAGGTTTCCTTGAATGGCATGCATTAGTTTGGTTCTATTTATCATACAAAGATTTATCTTAGTAGCAAATAAAGGTGGACTGATACGTTGATAATGTATTAACGTAATAGTGTTAAACTGTGTTGAAACGTATAACGTTATTAAAAAGTTTTTAAAAAAAATACTAAACACTCATTGACACAGGTTTGCTCTAGAATAACTATCTAAGAGAAGAAATCAATATTTATATTTAACATTTAACATACAACCAAGTGAGTACATTATTGTATTCATGATTGATGAAATACTACATCGGGAATGTAAAATGCTGAAGACGCCGCAAACAATTACTGATATATATATATATATATATATATATATATATATATATATATATATATATATATATATATATATATATAGAATATATGTATAGTATGTACGCTGTATCAATGATATACCACGAGATGTATAAATTTTTCATTAAAAGGAAACGAGGCTTGCCCGAGTTTCCTTTTAATGAAAAATGTATACAACGAGTGGTATATCAATGATACAGCGTACATACTATACATATATTTTATTTATATCACATACAAATACAAATATTTGCAAGTTGGAGTTACGATGTGCTCCTGATATATTGCCCGAGTAAATAACCTCCTCACAACCAAGTGGCTGTCTGCTACAAAATCTAGTTCTACGATTTTTCTTGTTATTCACAATCACATATTCAAATTGATAAGTTGATTGTCTTCTTTTTCTTTTTTTATTCACATTTATTAAATCAATATAAGACACACGCATTATTTAAACATAAAATATGTTGTTGTGTTGTTTTTTTTAATGAAGAAAGTAGTGCACTGCAAACACGGTGATCTTATTATAGACTATGCATGTACTGTCAATGACCTACTGTCGTATGGAAATTCGCGTGGAATATAAACGATTGGAATCACGAAACCAACAAGAGGTAATTAAAATATTTAATATATTGACAGTTCAACTAAGTCATCATTTTGATTAATTAGCGATTCTACAGACTAAACATTCTCTCTCTCTCTCTCTCTCTCTCTCTCTCTCTCTCTCTCTCTCTCTCTCTCTCTCTCTCTCTCTCTCTCTCTCTCTCTCTCTCTCTGTACGTCTTGACTAACATTGCCATCATTCATAGGTCCAGAGACATCGTCGTATGACACAAGCAAAAATCCACAACGCTTGTATTTTCGTGTATTTTTGCTCCAGAGAGGGGGGGGGGAGGCTGGCGAACATTTGGACAGTTTTATATTTAATTATTAATACTCTATTAAAACGGGTTTCAGAAACAACAACAAAGGCTTAAAACACAATACAGTATGTGCGCATCGTAACCGACAAATTTAACATGTAGGCCTTGTGTGTCGTCTGACGATTGCAACTATGTATCATTGATATTAAGAATACTATAGATAAATCCTAAGGAAAGCGTAAGCATAGGTTTACGAGGAAACAGAGTACTGTGGGTTACTTGGTACACGTTCAGCTTTAATGTTTTCTTCCAGCGCAATATATTTCTCTCTCACCCCAGATTTGTGCTTATTTTGCATGAGAGGGGGAGAGGAAAAAGACAGAATTCAGATGAAATTCTGTACCAATTTAATATTTAGAATACAGGGACTATTAATATTTGTGTCGTTAATTTCATGTCATTTATGATTAATGAATGAGTAGAAATTCTTCATATAGCTATAGGCCTACGGTAGAAAGAATGTTTATATATTCGTATTATTGCGCTCTGGGTGGATCACTATTTGATATACCAATAGTATTGGTATATAGATTTGCTTTATACCAACCCTTTAAATGCCATGTTATTTTTAATGTATGTGGTATAAATATATATATATATATATATATATATATATATATACGAGATCCCACATCATTCATGTATCATACTGGACAAGCTTCAACTGTGCATACCACGGTACTGCACCGAACAGATAAATCGTTTCTGCATATTGTTACATTTATTGAATGCTGTTTGAACTAGTATACGTTGTGTTATGCATCAAATGCTATATCATAGCTGTTAACAGCCACATTTCACCCTTTAGTCGAATGACACAACTGAGATTTCCACATCAAGTTTCTGAAAGCAAACACTTGTGATGTTGTTAGATCTGGTTCTTCTGCGGTTCGTCTTGCATCAGTGTCTAGCGTATTGATAGCCAAACGAAAATTAATTTATTATGAACTGCACTAGCTTTGATATATGATCTCGGTTAAAAATATTCAAATAAATTCAATTGTCAAATTGCTCTAACACGAGACTCAGCTGGATGTTCCTATTAGGAGGAGGGCGATAGAGGCAGAGATAATATAGTCATCTTTGATCCATTGGAAGTGATGTTTGGACTAGTTCAAACGATGTGTGGAAGAATGTGTAGGTTGTGTTGTGCTGAAGATGTTTGACAATGGAATTCTGAATGTTGACAGCAAAGAACTTCTAACAGTGGAGCCAGGCAGCTGAGCGAAACTATAATTGTTTTCGGTTCCAAAACACTTACGAAATGAAAAGCCAATGCATGATGAACTTAATAACTTAGACGAAGACAGAGAGTAAGCACAAAAAAAAGCAACAGCTATTTCAACCAGGTTAAGTGATAAGACAATACATGCTATAACATATGACAATACGAATTAGAAACAAAACAATTGTGTACAGAATGGTTGCAGATATATATAAATTAAAAATCCAAATTTTCACGAGCTTAAAATTGCAAGATTTCAAATGCAATATCCTAGAAAAACAAATCCTGTTTTTATCCACTGGTACGTTCGTACTACATATATCTTTCCTATTATTCTATAAATTCAGGTGATTTGAAGCATTTTATTTCCCAGAATACTCCTTGGTGTCAACCACTTATTTCCAACTAGAGTTAACAGCAATTCATAAGGTGGGAATTACCTGTTTTCTACTGCAATTATTTGATGAACCTTTGACAAAAGAAAGGATGAAGGATATCGCATGGGTCATCAAAATAGTTTTCATAGATGAGAAGCACACAGTTCTGATTGCCAGTCAAGTTATCAGGTTCGTTGTATCCCCATGGGAGATATGTTTCATTTTCTCCGTTGAACAACTTCCATTCTCTGTTCACACCTATGGCCCGAATACTGATATATATGCGAGTACCAGCACCTATTTTGCTGCTGATAACTACAAAAAATAAAATAATTAAATTAAAGAATTTGTTATAAAAGGTATGTGTTTGTAAAAGCATTATACATTGTACTACAGTAGTTTGGATTCTCTGATGATAGGAAATTAAGGGCAAGGTTAAGGTTAGATTTAAAGTAGGTACATAATAAGGTCATTAATCGCATGCTTTAGCAAGACAAGTTTTCAGATACGGTCAGAAAGGCAATTATAATTACATGACAAATGTAATTGCTATATAATTACATGACAAATGTAATTGCAATATAATATATAATTACTATATAATATGTAATTGCTATATAATTACATGACAAATGTAATTGCTATATAATTACATGACAAATGTAAATGCTATATAATTACATGACAATTGTAATTGCTATATATTACAAAACATTATCCAAACAAAACAATACAAGACAATATTTAGATATTTATGTGAAGTCTACGGAAAGAATCAGTAGTTGTGTATAGTCAGTTGAGTTTTATGAAGTTTATAATAAGTACGTACATCTATGGTATGCAACATGTGTTATATGAAAATTTTTAACGGAAGATAATGATGTTTTCGTTCAAAGTGTTCAGATAATTACGCATTTTTTGTGGTCAAAATACATAATCTCATTATTGTGACTTTATGTATTAAACAGTGATGTTGGGAAACATAAAACTCTTACTTGTCTGAAACTAATGGACATCTATCAATTGAATAATGTCTAGAAGGTTTCCAAGCCTGTTTAAATCTCATAAAAACTTCATGGAGATATTTAATCAACTGTAGATTAAATCTACATGTTGGTGACATAAGTTACTTGTTAGTTACATAAAATACAAGTTGCTGACATAAGTTACATGAATGCAACATATTAAAAGACATTATAATTTCTCATTAGTCATAGGTCACTAAAGATTATAATTAATTGCAAATATTACAATAATTGAAGGTTGCTCTGAAATGTTTCACATTTGGACCTAAACTGAGTTTTATTTTGAAAACAATAAACACGTGTCTTCATGTGTAAAACAACATTGAAACCAATGTATTGAAAAACTTTAGTCACAATTGTTTGACATGTTTAATATGTTAATTAATGCCCCCACTTTTAGCCATTGTCATTACTTCTTAAATGAATTGCCTACTTTATAAATTAGTTTTGCCGATAATTGAAACATTAGAAAGGGCAATTAGGTATAATACGTCAAAGATGACCAGATAATGTGGTAATAGGTTTCGGATGTCTGAGGTTTAACATATAAATGTTTGAACTCATCACATCCCAACGAGTGTGTCCTCTACACAATTTAGTTATACAATGCTTCTTGTTATCCATAATCAGATATGCAACTTAATAAGGTGATTGTTGCATCTTTCAGTTTTTATAAACATGAAAAGATTGAAAAGACATAGCTTATCATTCTGAATTAATTTAGAACATAGGACTATTAATAATCTTTATCATTATTTTCATGTTATTTATGATCCATGGATGAGTAAAAATTCATCATTGATATATAGACCTGCAGAGTGTGTGTAGTAGTAGTAGTAGTAGTAGTAGGATCCTTAACACACGAATTGTATTCATGTCATCAATTCCTACAAGGGTGAAAAACATGTGATCAATTCCTACAAGGGTGAAAAACAACTTGGAAAACTTTTCTGATGGTATGGGTTTAATTGCATATAAATTGATTTTGTTACCTCGTCTATCTATAAAAGCAAATTAGGATCAAATACAAGTGATATTCACGTATCAAATGCTTATTTTAACTTAATATTTAGTGTATGAAGTATATTTTTAATATAAATCTATGGCTAAAAATTTGCCGCACTCGTGGTGATGACTGTGTAAAAGAACTAAGTCATGCAAGGAAACAATTCTTCTCTACAGTCAGGTGGTTTTATTGATGTATACGGGAATATATTATAAATAGTTTAGTTATTTTAAACAAATGTGGATGTCGAGGACCGATTGACTTTTACTTCATGTCGATAAGACCAGTTTTTTTATCAAATGCTTAAGTGTCTTTTAACGATCTTTGCGTGTATGTTTTGAATTAATACAGTACTTTGTTAGAAACAACACATTGAAAAAATACGATGGCTAAATGCTATACCTGTGTTTATGAAATTAATTTCGTTCTGATTTCTTAAGACCAGGATCTTGGCTGCCTCCGCTTCACATGCAGTCATTGCGTCGTTAGAGGTTTTACTCTCGACATGAAGTTTGTAGCACAATCCCAATGACTGGTTGAAAACATAGTCTCCGTCGCAGTATTGTTTTTCTATAAATCAGGAAGGTATGTAAATAAACAAAGGTTCCTTGAGTTTTAACGGTAACAAAAACATGAACTTATTCCATAATGTTTATTTTGCACATGAAAAGGAAAACTATGACTGCAAAAAACGTTTTGTGCATGGAACAAGAAGGTGAATAATGTGTTGTACTCCGTCAAACTCATTTATTTGAGTTCGTGTTCAAGTGAATAATGTTACGTTCACTCTATCAACGTTTTTAAAGAAACATACGTGTGTCTGTACGTGTGTTTGTGAGTGTGATTTAAATTTTTAACGTAGATTTATATTTTATTTGTTGGATTACTGGCCACCATATAGAATGTATTGAACAAAAGTGTTAAACAATACAACAATAACAACCGTCTGACCATTGGGATGTATATAGTAGATCACCTATTAGATATGTTATTAAATATACTTATTCCTATTTAATAATCATATATTTATGCATCTTGGAACATACTAATGTTTCAGTGATAAAATAGATGATATCCCACAATTGACTGTATGTCACCTACAATTGCAGCAATGCTAATATAGATGATATCTGCGTTACATTTGACTGTGTGTTGCCTACTATTGTAGCAATTCTAATATAGATGATATGTACGTTACGTTTGACTGTATGTAACCTACTGTTGTAGCAATGCTAATATAGATAATATCTGCGTTACATTTGACTGTATGTAATCTTCTATTGTAGCAATTCTAATATAGATGATATGTGCGTTACGTTTGACTGTATGTAACCTACTGTTGTTGCAATGCTAATATAGATGATATGTGCGTTACATTTGACTGTATGTAACCTACTGTTGTAGCAATGCTAATATAGATAATATCTGCATTACATTTGATTGAATGTAATCTGCTATTGCAGCAATGCCACTTTATTGCTATTTCTATTACACTTGACTGTTTTTGTGTATGCGTTTGATGTCAAACGTACCTTTAACGGATGTTCAGTCACATCAATGTGATGTCTGCAGCGTGGCAGTTTATTGTGATGTCTAGCAGGAGGTTATCATATCGCAGACACGTAGCATAATGTCTCACCCAATCAAATTATCCTGACACCAGGCCGACTAGTCCTAACACTGACATCCTAATGCTGAGCTCTTAGCGATGCAGCTCTCGCTACATCCCATATCAGAGGCGGACGCTCTAACCATCTTGCCAGCAGAGCGGTCACACTTGATATCTACTTGTAAAGTATTTCACTAGTGTATTATTGCCAATATAGATATGTTAATTACATTTGATTGTAATAAATGTACTTGTGTGTTATTGTCAATTTAGACGTTATTGTAACTACATTTGGCTGTAAAGAACTGTCAAGTGCAGAATTGCCAAAACATCTTTTTAAAATGTTTAATTGGTCTGTAATGAATCAAATAGTGAAGTATTGTCAATAAAGATATGACTTTGTGTCTTATTACAAATAGAGATATTGTAATTACGTTAACTAAAAAAAATATTTTAATCCATTTGACTGTAATGAAACTATTAGTGTAGAATTACTAATTGAGATGTCATTGTAAACACACTTCATTGTACTTAACTTACTAGTGTAGTATTGCCAATACAGATGTTATTTTAAACACATTTCATTGTAAATAACTTACTAGTTAGTATAGTATTGCCATCCTTGATCAACTGATTTACTAGAAGGTAGTCCACGTTTGTACGACTGCGTTCCTAAACAGATTTGCAGTGAGGGAGAGTAGAAAAAAGCCGGGCAAGACTGATCCTGGTTACACAGCAAGGCACAGTCGATCAACGGGCAGTCGTTTTTCTCCCACAAGGTTAGAGATGTGTCCAGGTTATTCTCTGAATCGTGGTCTTCCTCCCAAGTACTGCATCTAGAGACATCTATGGAAACATGTTTACAGTTACATATCTATCTATCTATCTATCTATCTATCTCTCTATCTATCTATCTATCTATCTATCTATCTATCTATCTATCTATCTATCTCTCTCTCTCTCTCTCTCTCTCTCTCTCTCTCTCGCTATATATATACAATATTTGTTTCCTATTCTATATCTTGACTTGCAGAGAGACAATATTTTGCTAAAATGTAAACTTACGCACATATATATTGACAACATTTTGTTTGCTCACAATCAGTACCACTGCATTTTGTTTGACACTCACAATCCACTATGCTTTGGCCGTTGATAAATTTCATGATTGTGTCTGAGAATGGCTAAATGTGCAAGATGCACCTGATGAAATGGTGCGTATTAGAAAGCAATTATTCTGTTCTGACTGACTTAATTTATAAGGCAGTTTAAATTTAAGTGAAAAACATTCAATATACACAAGCCCAAAAAATTACAAAGTAATGCAATAGAGCTCAGTATGTCTGAATATGCATTTAGACATATGGTGTAAATAGAATTCAAATATTTGTTAAAGTTAATTTTGCTTTTCCGGAACGTTGTGAGTCCTTATTGTGTGTACGTATAGCTTATCATTTACATCCTGTCTCTTACAAGATAAAACATGTTTATACTGCTAAAACAAAACACAAACTAATTGGGGAAAATAATTTTAAACACGAAGAAAACGAAACAGTGACATAGACAGTAGAGTGAAAATAACCAACATGATGGAAAGAGGAAACACACACTTAAGGACAGGGGTGCAGGGATTTTCTTGATTTTACACTACAAGAACAACATATCTATTGATACAAATCCTGTGTCAAGCCACGTAGTTGTTTCTAATTAATATCATGATAAAATTACAATTGTCTACAGTCTCCATAGAAAGAGAATATGCGGAACGTCAGGAAGCTTCAATATAATAAGATACATAAATTGTTGGACATATCTGTAACTTTGTTGACAAGCACTTACCAGAATCTTTAGCTTCACACGTTCGTGAAGTCAACATAGAATCCGTCATGATGCCAAACAATGCACTTGATAAACATTAAATATATTGTGCAGTGACAATATTAAACTTTCGGAATATTTTTAAAATGAGGTGACACTAAAATAAATAATAATAGATGACAAAGAGAGAGCGCAATTGCAAATATGATCAAGAGACGAGGCTAGAAAAGTTCGAAAAAAAATGGTATAGAAATTGGAAAAATGACTGAATGTTGACCCAAAGATTTTCATAGTTTCTTGAATCAGTTTAGCAGAAATACCAAAGTGGTCGAGTTACTTCATTCGATGATTGGTGCAGTTTCATCTATCGTCCCTTGAATCGGACATAGTAAATTCCGAACACGAAGCAGATGTATAACTGACTTCTAATTTCTGTAATGTGTATGCGAAATAATTTTCTGTTTAATGTCGATGTCAAAGAATAATAAAAGATGAATTAGAAGCTATACTAACTTCGGTTTGATTTTAGTTATATCACTGAAATTTAAACAATTCAGTAAAGATTTATTGCCTTGATCCTGTGGATAAGTGAAAAATCCCAATATCGAGGTCGGAATATATCAACAACATAAGAGTGTTTTAAAGTATAATATATTGAATGAATTGCTATTGTTGTAGGGTTTAAGGACAGTTTTCAGCACTAGATATGCTATACATGGCGGCCAGTATTATTGGTAGAGGAAGAACCCGGAAAACCCTGGAAACAACCACCGACCCACGAGAAGCTAATGGGAAGCTTTCGCACATATCCACATTAGTAGAATCCAAGACTCGAACCCACGCAAACAGAGGTGAGATGGCATTGATACGTAATGGAGAGCGCTTTAGGCCACTCGGCCACTCGGGGCCCCCATATTGAATAAGACTGTGAAACAAACATCTATGCATATAATAAGTTATTTTACACATGATATTTCAAATATTAGGAACGACTAAAAGATACAAATGCCAACTAAAATGTAATAGCTGTAATTTTTCGAAATACATATTTAGCTGTGCTTGTAGGAACATATTGCATGTTAACGATATGTCACAAATAGCATGGCAGGAAGATAATTAAGGAGTAAAATAAACTTGGATCTTTCAGAGATTCGAATGATGAATTCAGTGGTGTTTAAATACAATGAAAATCGTCTCAAACCTATGTACACGACATTTAAGGTTTGTTCATCCTGCGTGCATGGTCATTATAACACGCATTGCTGAGATAAAAACGAGCCATTGGTCATGACATTAGAGAATTATAGCTGGTTCAGAATGTTCGTTAGACAACTTAATTCGGCCGCCATTTCTTAAATTCATAATATTAGAAATGTACAAAATAATGCATTACACTTAACTTGTGTTGAACTAGGAAAAATCCCAAGGTCATCTTACAATCTAACATTTCTGATAATCTAGGGATAATAAATATAATCTACAGAAAAGGTAAACTCTCACACATACATACACACATGCATATTGCAATATATTTTTGACCAATGAAAATAACAGTTATGGCATTGAGTCAGAATTTGTAAATCTGTCTTGCCCTCCCCAACTGCGGTACTAAAGACAACCACGCACAAGTCTGTTAGATATTTAATATACAAGCAGTTTTACAGAAGGTACTTTCTTACCTTGAGCAAACGAGCCAACAGTCAAGGACAATATGACAAAGGCATAGAGACTGTACGACGTTCCTGTCACTGTCGCGTAAGGAAACATGAGAAGGCCGTTGAATGTTAGCTAAGGAAATATTTGTATCATTCAAAACTGCCAACTGCCCCTTTGAACGTTTGACAACGATCACAATGAATGGTCAAGACTATCTGATATCAGATATATATGTTAGCCTAGTTTAAATAATGCAAAGGCAAATATTCTGCTTGAAATATGACTCGATTATTCATAATTGATCTTTCACTGGCGAATGACATTTCTCTTATCAAAGCATGAGCTGTTTGTGGAGGAAAACTGTTGCTAATTGGTTTATATTGCTTATCAAATTTGGATGAACATATATTTCCTGATTACTTTATAGATGCTGTGTGAGCTGAGAGAAACAATTTAAATGCGTCTGGTATATTGTGAAGTATTTTTCAAGCTGGTTATTTAGTAAGATATTAGCTAACTATATATATATATATATATATATATATATATATATATATATATATATATATATATATATGTTTGTGTGTATGTGTATGTGTGTATGTGTAATATACAGACAGAAACTGTATAAAATTAATTTGTCAGTAGCCTGTTTGCTTTGGAAACTAGTTGACATTCTTGAAGGACAAGAACAATATAGTGACAAGACAACAAATAGTCAAAAAGAGTTCGAATTATAACCTTTTACATTACTACAACTTTAATCAAACATTTATTTCATGTTGAAATTGTTATGTAACGGTTTTTAACTTCAACGGGTTTGTATTGTTAGTCGTGTCTCTAATTTATTTTCGATCATATGTATCGTCTTTAATCGCATGTGTATAAGATGGCAAATTGTTATCTTATCATTATATACTGTTTTAATATGAATAGTTTTGGTCCTTGTATGGGTCTCTTTTGAGATAGGTGTTATACAAATTAAGTCATATATAGACACTATGATCAAGCAATAGAGAAGAAAAAGGAGTGCAACTTTTTGCTGTTTTCAGTTACCAAATTTAGTTGAAATAACTTTTGCGTTTGTCGAGATACTAATTTCACATGTTCTATATTAAGTCATGAATAAATAATATATTGTTTTAAAATGTATTCAAACTGGGACAAACAAGCTAGATTTGGCAACCATATTAGGAATTACCAACATAATTGGTTTAACCTAACACATTATAATATTTAGAACTTGATTGTCATTTACATCGTAATATTGTACAATCACCGAATTAATCCTATTATTATTATTTCATGTAAACTGAATTGCCAAGCCACCCAAGACAAACAAAAATCAATATTTTTTCAGAACTCGAAATAATATGTTCGCCGGTCAACAAATTCAATTATTGTTGTGTTGTTAGTCTATCGTATCTATAAACATTTCAGTTCGTTACTTCCATCAGATGGGAATGAATAGATCACTAGAAACCGAATTTATATGAATTGTAATTTAGGTTTTGCTAGACTCAAGGTACAGCACATACAGTATAAATGATTTTCACAATATCGTTTGCTCAACTAGTGTGGATAATGAGCTGAAAAGGTATTCCATTTCAAATATAATTATTCTGGAGTCATCATTACAGACTGTTTCGACTGCTATTGAATGAAAACGTTGTTATATCTACATGTCAAGGTTGAAATTAAGGACGCGATTACGTGGTTGTAGCTTATTGAATCTATATATTGCGTCGATTGGATAGTGAATGTAGGTGCACAAATCACAAAAAAAGAATAGTACCGACATCGCGTTTATATGAGTACAGAGTTGTATATGTAATCATCCACAAACCCATCCATGTCGCTACAAGAAATAATTTGTTAAATCATGCAGTTAAAATATGTCTTGGTAATTAAAACTATATATCTTGGAATGCTAATAACAGTAAAGATTCCGTGTCATTATAATGGCATTACAAATTTATTTTATATATCTTGGAATCCTAATAACAGTAGAGATTCCGTATCATTATAATGGTCTTACAAATTTATTTGATATATCTTGGAATGCTAATAACAGTAGAGATTCCGTGTCATTATAATGGCCTTACAAATTTATTTTATATATCTTGGTATGCTAAAAACAGAAGAGAGTCCGTGTCATTATAATGGCCTTACAAATTTATTTTATATATCTTGGATTGCTAAAAACAGAAGAGAGTCCGTGTCATTATAATGGCCTTGCAAATTTATTTTATATATCTTGGAATGCTAATGACAGTAGAGATTCCGTGTCCTTATAATGGCCTTACAAATTTATTTTATATATCTTGGAATCCTAATAACAGTAGAGATTCCGTGTCATTATAATGGTCTTACAAATTTATTTTATATATCTTGGAATGCTAATAACAGTAGAGATTCCGTGTCATTATAATGGCCTTACAAATATATTTTATATATCTTGGTATGCTAAAAACAGAAGAGAGTCCGTGTCATTATAATGGCCTTACAAATTTATTTTATATATCTTGGATTGCTAAAAACAGAAGAGAGTCCGTGTCATTATAATGGCCTTGCAAATTTATTTTATATATCTTGGAATGCTAATGACAGTAGAGATTCCGTGTCCTTATAATGGCCTTACAAATTTATTTTATATATCTTGGAATGATAATAACAGTAGAGATTCCGTGTCATTATAATGGCCTTACAAATTTATTTTATATATCTTGGAATGCTAATAACAGTAGAGATTCCGTGTCATTATAATGGCCTTGAAAATTTATTTTCTTGTCCAGTTATTAAATACAGACAATATAAATATTGCTTTTTAAAAGGATTGTCAACAGTGGGTTACCACATGAAAGGATTGAGTCGATAATGTATAAGGCCTATTATGGGAACCCCGCCACAAAGCCAGATGAATCTTGATATTTTATAATGTGATGGCCAATAACCATCCTTTATGTTTGCTTCTGACACTTTCAGAAAAGCAATTATCATTTTATATTTACTATAATGAGGAATTTAGAATGGGATTCGGCTAGGTAATAATCAACTTGTGTTACAACTACCAAAATTGAATATGTATGTTGTGGGCCTTCTGTTCTTCTGTCGTATCCATTAACCTCTGCATGAACTACACAGTCGCTCGTATGAAATCCTTCGGGACGATTAAGACTTGTATACATTATAGAGTTATTATCTAGGGACTATATCCTTCAATGCATCGGTTCTCATATCACTGACGCTGCATAGAATTGAAAAATATATTCTACTTTAAATACACACAATCATTGTTTTCTCCCAGTAAGCTTTCAAATAACTTATTATACACGATCGTGCATACATTGATTCGGTACATACTACAAATGTGTTTCATTCATGGCAAAAAGGACAGGATTGATATTGTGCGACAATTTCATTAATAAAAGAGATAAATAACAATGGCGAAAAGACGAGCATTCTTCGTTATTTCCAATATATGATCCGAAGTATTGAAACACGTCTTCATTGTATTTACTGCAAGAATAAATACCTCGCAAAATCTTTACCATGTTAACATTAAGATCACCTTTTTTCATCAATGTAAACCAGGATTGAGAACTATTAGCATTGACCCAAACCATTGCCAAATCAATAACGGTACAATAAGGTTTATCACTTATGCTCAAAACCTTTGCAATATGAAATGAAACAAAGCAAACAACAATAATTTCACTAGTGATAATATCAAACAAACCCTATTCGGTTTATTGAAATGGTTCAACAGCATTTGTCACCTCAGCTAGAGTAACACGAGTGCATAAATTAGAAACCGTAATAATGTTATCAACATAATTGTGGGATTGCATGGCAGTCCCTGTTTGTGCCACGAGTACACGGTCAGAAAATAAATACGTCATTACCTGTGTCAACGTTGTGGTCGTTAGTTACGTAACTGTGAAGAAAAGTTGAACCCGCCTCCATACCTCATGATATCAGTTATTTCAAATATCGATCCATTAGCATTTTGAGATAGCGAATGGAAACTGAGTTGTAAACCTGTAATAATGCCTATATAGATTAAGCCCAATTTATAAAAACTAAAACCAATCATATATGACGCAGAAAGCACTGTAACAATCAGTGTAAATAAAGCTTACTTATGGCAGTCAGGTATTTCAGACAGATGGAATAGGAAACGCCAACCATATATCAAGTCACGTTTTGCACTAGTTGTGTTAAGGTTTATGTCTAAGCAAGAGATAACAATTGTTGTGTCATGCTGCATACATAAGTCATTAAACTTTAGATTTTAAAATGCACGTGTTTGTGCAGGAATATGAGCGAATGAGCTGTACATGTTTATTCGCAAGTTGTTAAACTACAACGACTAAAAAATTGCTATTTAGCATTCGATATGGCTTTACCATCAAACGCTTGCACGAGTATATAGATGAATAATCTCTTTCAAATAATATCAAATGATAATTTTGAGCTTGTTCTTAATCCAATATTTTATGAGAGTGACCTTTACCTGAATACTACAGCATATATAATACGTGCAACCTAAACCATTTTCATGGCTTCAATGGGGTTTACAAAATAGAAGCGAATAAATAAAGAAATATCCAGTACTTGAAGACACCCCAAACACACACACACACACACACACACACACACACACACACACACACACACACACACACACACACACGCTACCTCTAAATTCAAGAAAACACACGGTCATACTCCGTCTTTTAAAATCCAGCGCGGTTTTTATTACTCTGAAAATTAAAGTAATTCTAAAATTCCTAAACTCATACGGAATTTTTCGCAAACTAAAAAACAAAGCAAAACAAAATGATCAACACAACCATTGTATTACCATGGCTGACACTACAATTATTATAAAATATTTACGATACGGAACATTGAATAGACCTGACAAAACTCGAATATCTCATCAAAATTACCGAGATCAAATTTAATTATGACATAAAACTACCTAGAAACTCAACCTTCTGAACAACGCCATAAATGACAAAAAGATACTAAACAATTACCAATCCCATTAAATTATAATAATATAAAAACTAGAGACAACATTTAGCAATATAATTTATTCAAATGATGGTAAGCGATGTGGTGCTGGTAGAGGCTGGGGTGGTAGTAGTGGCTGTAGTGTTTGTATCTGTGGAGGATTCATCACCTCAGTTTTCATCTCACACAATGGTGTCAGCATGAGCTGAGGTAGGATCCTTTCTTTCTGTGCCTTCTCATCTTTTTCTTTCTCTCCTCTATTTCCTCTTCAGGTCTGGCCCTTTCCTGGATTGCCTCAATGGCCAGCTCGTCCATGAATCGCGTGATATACTCCAGGTGAATCTCATGTTCAAGTAATGTATTAAATATGATAGTTTTTTGTTGAATTGACAGATTAATTACGGTTACCGAGACTGAAGGAACGAAATTTACATTTAAAGTGCACCCGACCATTAGAGTCATTTGGCACTGTTTGCTGACAGCACTTTATTACGTGTAGTAGAACTGTTCCACATTTTAATCGAGAAAATAATTTTAAAGAAGAGTTCACTTAAACGTCTACAATATCTGAAAATCTCTAAAGCCTTTGAGGATTCAGTAGAAAGCATAATATAGCGTATTTTATAAATGATCATAGGATTCTCGAGTTAATGTGGATTACATCCCTTTGTAGGATCAATTAGATCAATGAATAAGCTATGCCGGTAATCCAACAGTATAATGGAAAATCAAATATCAATGGATCAGTTGCTAAAATATGATAAGGGAGAATGAGGTATGGTTAGAAAGGATGAATAAAACTCAATTATTTCATGTCTTTCAAGGAACAAACCAATTAATACAGTACAATATAGAATATAAACCGTAATTGTGCTATGCTGTACGGTGGATATTGTATCCGCTAATTGTCTCAGTTTATTTGATGCTTAAAATATAACAAATACACGCAAAATGCAATCTATATAATGACAAACCTATAAATATCAAATTAGTTTACAACATTTTATTTACATATTAATTTAAAACGGATTTGATATTCTCTGTTACCTGTTTTTCGTTATGCCAATTAAAGAAAAACTTGAATACCATACCTGGTACAGTAATCCATACATAAGACGATGTAATTTCAATGACATATTCCATATTGAAGTCGATTCGGAGTATCGGACGAAGACCAGACTTTCATGTCAAATATTAATAACATGTAGGCTGGAAGATACAATTTGCTTAACAGACGAGTTCTATTCTACATTATTGTAAAGTGCATTTCTGTTTTACCCAACTTAGATGAGTTTCATCTGCATAGATGTCAGTGTAAGAAACTGGAGTACGTAACTTAAGAGGCAAATCTTTGATAAATATTAATCAACTAACAAAAATTCGAGGAGTAATCTGTGGCACACTTACTAATATTTTCTTTTCTTCGGAAAGTCGACCCATTAAAAATAAATTTCGTGCTCGGTTAAGTGAGAAGTAAACAATCTTAGAAAGTTTATATCATATTGATAGATTTTCAATTTTTCACGCGAACGTTTATGGAGTACAATATTAAATGTATTTCTAATTAGTCAGCATGAAACTATGCATCTCAAACATCAGTATGCTTCACTAATAATGAAACGTCTCAGCCATGAACTAATGATGTTTAAAAACTAATGGCTATTGAGATTATAATGTTGACTGAAGATTATTGGGTCAAGGTTCACATGAGAGATTTAGATTGAGAACACCAGTCCATATACACAATAACTGTTTATTGTACCACAAGAGCAATACTGTTGGTAGATACTCATTTAATGCTATTAAGACAATTGCTTTACCAATTAAGGAATCAGCGACTTGGCAGTCTCCTTGTTAATTTTAGTGATAGTGACTGATATTACTTTTCACGCCTCTGATGTAACTTGGACGGATGTGGCTATTACGATAAGTTGGCGAAGTTAGCAGCCACAGATTAGCATTATTTCTTAGTCTAGCAGAGTATAATATAATAACATAATTGGGTACAAAATGGTTAGAAAAACAAAGCCTGTATTTATCCACGGGTACGATCGTACTACATATATCTTTCCTATTATTCTATAAATTCAGGTGATTTGAAGCATTTTAATTCCCAGAATACTCCTAGGTGTCAACCACTTATTTCCCACTAGTGTTAACAGCAATTCATTAGGTGGTATTACTTGTTTTCTACTGCAATTACTTAATGAACCTTTGACAAAAGAAAGGATGAAGGATATCGCATGGGTCATCATAATAGTTTCCATTGATGAAAAGCAAACAGTTCTGATTGCCAGTCAAGTTATCAGGTTCATTGTTTCCCCATGGGAGATATGTTCCATTTTGTTCGTTGAACAACTTCCATACTCTGCTCACACCTATGGCGCGAATACCGATATATATGCGAGTCCCATCACCTACTTTGCTGCTGACAACTATAATAAATAAAATAATTAAATTAACGAAGTTGTTAAAAAAGGTATGTGTTTGTAAAAGCATTATACATTGTACTACAGTAGTTTGGATTCTCTGATGATTTGAAATTAAGGGCACGGTTAAGGTTAGATTTAAAGTAGGTACATAATAAGGTCATTCATCGCATCCTTTAGTAAGACAAGTTTTCAGGTACGGTCAGAAAGGCAATAATAATTACATGACAAATGTAATTGCTACATAATTACATGACAAATGTAATTGATATATAATACATGACAAATGAAATTGCTATATAATTGCATGACAATTGTAATTGCTATATAATTACATGACAATTGTAATTGCTATATATTGCAAAACATTATCCAAACAAAACAATACAAGACAATATTTAAATATTTATGTGAAGTCTACGGAAAGAATCAGTAGTTGTGTTTAGTCAGTTGAGTTTTATGAGGTTTATAATAAGTACATCTGTGGTATGCAACATGTTTTATATGAGAATGTTTAACGGAAGATACTGATGTTTTCGTTCCAAGTGTTCAGATATTTACGCTTTTTTTTTTTGGTCAAAATAAATAACCTCATTATTGTGACTTTATGTATTAAACAGTAATGTTGAAAAACATAAACTGTTATTTGCCTGAAACTAATGGACATCTATCAATTGAATAATTTCTGAAAGGTTTCCAAACCTGTTTAAATATAATCAAAACTTCATGGAGATATTTAATCAACTGTAGATCAAATCTACATGTTGGTGACAAAAGTTACTTGTTAGTTACATAAAATACAAGTTGCTGACATAAGTTACATGAATGCAACATATTAAAAGACATTATAATTTCTCATTAGTCATAGGTCACTAAAGATTATAATTAATTGCAAATATTACAATAATTGAAGGTTGCTCTGAAATGTTTAACATTTGGATCTAAACTAAGTTTTATTTTGAAACACGTGTCTTCATGTGTGTAAAACAACATTGGAATCAATGTATTGAAACACTTTAGTTACAATTGTTTGACAATGTTTAGCATTCGAATTATTGCCCCCCACTTTTAGCCATTACCATTACTTCTTAAATGAATTGCCTACTTTATAAATTAGGTTGGCCAATAATTGAAAAATCAGAAAGGACAATTAGGTATAATACGTCAAAGGTGACCAGATAATGTGGTAATAGGTTTCGGATGTCTGAGGTTTAACATATAAATGATTGAATTCATCACATCCCAACGAGTGTGTCCTCTACACAATTTAGTTATACAATGTTTCCTGTTATCCATAATCAGATATGCAACTTAATAAGGTGATAGTTGCATTTTTCAGTTTTTATAAACATGAAAAGATTGAAAAGACAGCTTACCATTTTGAATTAATTTAGAACATAGGACTATTAATAATCTTTATCATTATTTTCATGTTATTTATGATCCATGGATGAGTAAAAATTCACCATTGATATATAGACCTGCAGAGTGTGTGTGTAGTAGTAGTAGTAGTAGTAGGCACATTAACACACGAATTGTATTTATGCGATAAAATCCTACAAGGGTGAAAAACAAGTTGGAAAACGTTTCTGATGATATGGGTTTAATTATATATAAATTGATTTTGTTACATCGTCTATCTATAAAAGCAAATTAGGATCAAAGACAAGTGACATTCACGTATCAAATGATTATTTTAACTTAATATTTAGTGTATGAAGTTTATTTTTAATATAAATCTATGGCTAAAAAACTGCCGCACTCAAGGTAATGACTGTGTAGAAGAACCAAATCATGCAAGGAAACAATTATTCTCTACAGTCAGGTGGTGTGATTGATGTATACGCATTTGTATTATAAATATTTTAGGTATTTTAAAGAAATGTGGATGTCAAACCGATTGACTTTTACTTCATGTCGATAAGACCGCTTTTTTTAATCAAATGCATAAGTGTCTTTTAACGATCTTTGCGTGTATGTTTTGAATTAATACAGTACTTTGCTAGAAACGACATATTGAAATAATACTATGGCTAAATGATATACCTGTGTTTATGAAATTCATTTCCTTCTGATTTCTTAAGACCAGGATCTTGGCTCCCTCCGCTTCACATGCAGTCATGGCGTCGTTAAAGATTTTACTCTCTACATGAAATTTGTAGCACAACTCCAATGTCTGGTTGAAAACATAGTCTCCGTCGCAGTATTGTTTTTCTATAAATCAGGAAGGTATGCAAATAAACAAAGGTTACTTGAGTTTTAACGGTAACAAAAACATGACATTATTCCATAATGTTTACTTTGCACATGAAAAGGAAAACTATACAATGACTGCAAAACGTGTTTTGTGGCATGGAACAAGAAGGTGAATAATGTGTTGTACTCCGTCAAGCTCATTTATTTGAGTTCGTGTTCACGTGAATAATGTTACGTTCACTCTATCAACGTTTTTAAAGAAACATACGTGTGTCTGTACGTGTGTGTGTGAGTGTGATTTACATTTATAACGTAGATTTATATTTTATTTGTTGGATTACTGGCCACCATATAGAATGTATTGAACAAAAGTGTTAAACAATACAACAATAACAACCGTCTGATCATTGGAATGTATATAGTAGATCACCTATTAGATATGTCATTAAATATACTTATTCATATTTAATAATCATATATTTATGCATCTTGGAACATACTATTGTTTCAGTGATAAAATAGATGATATCATACATTTAACTGTATGTCACCTACAATTGCAGCAATGCTAATATAGAAGATATTTGCTTCACATTTGACTGTATGTAACCTACTATTGTAGCAATTCTAATATAAATGATATGTGCGTTACGTTTGACTGTATGTAACCTACTGTTGTAGCAATGCTAATATAGATAATATCTGCGTTACATTTGACTGTATGTAATCTGCTATTGTAGCAATTCTAATATAGATGATATGTGCGTTACGTTTGACTGTATGTAACCTACTGTTGTTGCAATGCTAATATAGATGATATGTGCGTTATGTTTGACTGTATTTAACCTACTGTTGTAGCAATGCAAATATAGATAATATCTGCGTTACATTTGAATGTATGTAATCTGCTATTGCAGCAATGCCAATTTTATTGCTATTTCTATTACACTTGACTGTTTTTGTGTATGTTTCGGATGTCAAACGTACCTTTAACGGTTGTTCAGTCACATTAATATGATGTCTGCAGCGTGGCATTTTATTGTGATGTCTAGCAGGAGGTTATCATACCGCAGACACGTAGCATAATGTCTCACCCAATCACATTATCCTGACACCAGGCCGACTAGTCCTAACACTGACATTCTAATGCTGAGCTCTTAGCGATGCAGCTGTTAGTGCCATGTTTGCAAGTATTTATTATTGCTCGGCCGGGGATCGAACCCACGACCTTCCGCTATCCGAGGCGGACGCTCTAATCATCTTGCCTGCAGAGCGGTCACACTTGATATCTACTTGTATGGTATTTCACTATTGTATTATTGCCAATATAGATATGTTACTTACATTTGATTGTAATAAATGTACTTGTGTGTTACTGCCAATTGAGACGTTATTTTAACTACATTTGGCTGTAAAGAACCGTCAAGTGCAGAATAGCCAAAACATCTTTTTAAAAATGTTTAAATGGACTGTAATGAATCAAATGGTGAAGTATTGTCAATAAATATATTATATTTATTGACTTTTTGTCTTATTACAAATCGAGATATTGTAATTACGTTAACTAAAATAAATCTTTTAATTCATTTGACTGTAATGAACCTATTAGTGTAGAATTACTAATTGAGATGTCATTGTAAACACATTTCATTGTAATTAACTTACTAGTGTAATATTACCAATATAGATGTTATTTTAAACACATTTCATTTAATTAACTTACTAGTGTAGTATTACCAATATAGATGTTATTTTAAACACATTTCATTGTAATTAACTTACTAGTGTAATATTACCAATATAGATATTATTTTAAACACATTTCATTGTAATTAACTTACTAGTGTAATCTTACCAATATAGATGTTATTTTAAACACATGTCATTGTAATTAACTTACTAGAGTAGTATGGCAAATATAGATGTTATTTTAAACACATTTCACTGTAATTAACTTACTAGTGTAATATTACAAATATAGATGTTATTTTAAACGCATTTCATTGTAATTACCTTACTAGAGTAGTATTACCAATATAGATGTTATTTTAAACACATTTCATTGTAATTAACTTACTAGTGTAGTATTACCAATATAGATGTTATTTTAAACACATTTCATTGTAATTAACTTACTAGTGTAGTATTGCCTCTATATATTATTTTAAACACATTTCACTGTAATTAACTTACTAGAGTAGTATTGCCAATATAGATGTTATTTCAAACACATTTCATTGTAATTAACTTACTAGTGTAGTATTACCAATATAGATGTTATTTTAAACACATTTCATTGTAATTAACTTACTAGTGTAGTATTGCCTATATAGATTATTTTAAACAAATTTCATTGTAATTAACTTACTAGTGTAATATTACCAATATAGATGTTATTTTAAAAGCATTTCATTGTAATTAACTTACTAGAGTAGTATTAAAAATATAGATGTTATTTTAAACACATTTCATTGTAATTAACTTACTAGTGTAGTATTACCAATATTGATGTTTTTTTAAACACATTTCATTGTAATTAACTTACTAGTATAGTATTGCCTATATAGATTATTTTAAACACATTTCATTGTAATTAACTTACTAGTGTAGTATTGCCAATATAGGTGTTATTTTAAACACATTTCATTGTAATTAACTTACTAGTGTAGTATTGCCTATATAGATTATTTTAAACACATTTCACTGTAATTAACTTACTAGAGTAGTATTGCCAATATAGATGTTATTTTAAACACATTTCACTGTAATTAACTTACTAGTGTAGTATTGCTTATATAGATTATTTTAAACACATTTCATTAATTAACTTACTAGTGTAGTATTACCAATATAGATGTTATTTTAAACACATTTCATTGTAATTAACTTACTAGTGTAGTATTGCCTATATAGATTATTTTAAACACATTTCACTGTAATTAACTTACTAGAGTAGTATTGCCAATATAGATGTTATTTTAAACACATTTCATTGTAATTAACTTACTAGTGTAGTACTGCCATCCTTGATTAATTGTTTTACTTGAAGGTAGCCCACGTTTGTACGACTGCATTCCTAAACAGATTTGCAGTGAGGGCGAGTAGAAGTAGGACATGCAAGACGGATCCTGGTTGCAAAACAAGGCACAATCGATCAACGGGCAGTCGTTTTTCTCCCACAAGGTTACAGATGTGTCCAGGTTATTCTGTGAATCGAGGTCTTCCTCCCAAGTACTGCATCTAGAGACATCTATGGAAACATATTTACAGTTACATATCTATCTATCTCTCTCTCTCTCTCTCTCTCTCTCTCTCTCTCTCTCTCTCTCTCTCTCAAATATTTATTTCCACTTTTATAACTTGACTTGCAGAGGGACAATATTTTCCTAACATGTAATCTCACGCACATATACATTGCCAGATAGTGGCACAAACATGTCGCAAACAACTTTTGGTTTGCTCACAATCAGTATCAGTGCATTTTGTTTGACACTCACAATCCACTATGCTTTGCCGTTGATAAATTTCAAGATTGTGTCTGAAAATGGCTAAATGTGCAAGAAGCACCTGATGAAATGGTGCGTATTTCAAAGCAATTGATCTGTTTTGATTGACTTAATTTATACGGCAGTTTAAATTTAAGTGAAAAACATTTAATATACACACGCCAAAAGAATTACAAAGTAATGCAATAGAGCTCACTATGTCCGAATATGGATTTAGACATATGGTGTAAATAGCATTCAAATATTTGTTTAAGTTTATTTTGCTTTTCCGGAACGTTGTGAGTCCTTATTGTGTGTACGTATAGCTTATCATTTACTTCCTATCTCTTACAAGATAAAACATGTTTATACTGCTAAAACAAAACACAAACTAATTGGGGAAAATAATTTTCAACACGAAGAAAACGAAACAGCGACATAGACAGTAGAGTGAAAATAACCAACATGATGGAACGAGGAAATACACACTTAAGGACAGGGGTGCAGGGATTTTCTTGATTTTACACTACAAGAACAACATATCTATTGATTCAAATCCTGTGTCAAGCCAGACAGTTGTCTCTAATTAATATCATGATAAAATTACAATTGTCTACAGAGTCTCCATAGAAAGAGAAAATGCGGAAAGTCAGGAAGCTTCAATATAATAAGAAACATAAATTGCCGGACATATCTGTAACTTTGTTGACAAGCACTGACCATAATCCTTAGCTTCACACGTCAGTGAAGTCAACATAGAATCCGTCATGATACCAAACAATGCACTTGATAAACATGAAATATATTGTGCAGTGACACTATTAAACTTTCGAAAGATTTTTAAAATGAGGTAACACTAAAATAAATAATAATAGATGACAAAGAGAGAGCGCAATTGCAAATATGATCAAGAGACGAGGCTAGAAAAGTTCGAAAAATGGTATAGAAAATGGAAAAATGACTGAATGTTGACCCAAAGATTTTCATAGTTTCTTGAATCAGTTTAGGAGAAATACCAAAGTGGTCGAGTTACTTCATTCGATGATTGGTGCAGTTTCATCTATCGTCCCTTGAATCAGACATAATAAATTCCGTACACGAAGCAGATGTATAACTGACTTCTAACTTCTGTTAGTGTGTATGCGAAATAAATTTCTGTTTTATGTCGATGTAAAAGAAGAATAAAGGATGAATTAGAAACTAAACTAATTTCGGTTTGATTTTAGTTATATCAGTGAAATTTAAACAATTCAGTAAAGATTTATTGCCTTGATCCTGTGGATTAGTGAAAAATCCCAATATCGAGGTCTGAATATATCAACAACATAAGAGTGTTTTAAAGTATAATATATTGAATAAGTTGTTATTGTTGTAGGGTTTAAGGACAATTTTCAGTACTAGATAGGCTATACATGGCGGCCAGTATTATAGGAAGAAGAAGAAACCGGAAAACCCTGGTAACAACCACCGACCCACGAGAAGCTACTGGCAAGCTTTCGCACATACCCACATAAGAAAATACGAGACTTGAACCCACACAGAGGTGAGATGGCAATGATACGTAATGGAGAGCGTTTTAGGCCACTCAGCCACTCGGGGCACCTATATTGAATAAGAATGTGAAACAAACATCTATGCATATAATAAGTTATTTTACACATGATATTTAAAACATTAGGAACGACTAAAATATACAAATGCCAACTGAAATAAAATAGCTGTAATTTTTCAAAATACATATTTAGCTGTGCTTGTAGGAACATATTGCATGTTGACGATATGTCACAAATAGCATGGCAGGAAGATAATTAAGAAGGAAAATAAACTTGGATCTTTCAGATATTCGAATGATGGATTCAGTGGTTTCTAAATACAATGGATATCGTCTCAAACCTATGTACACGACATGTAAGGTTTGTTCATCCTGCGTGCATGGTCATTATAACACGCATTGCTGAGATAAAAACGAGCCATTGGTCATGACATTAGACAATTATAGCTGGCTCAGAATTTTTGTTAGACAACTCAATACGGCCGCCTTTTGTTAAATTAATAATATTAGAAATGTACAAAATATTGCATTACACTTCACTTAACTTATGTTGAACTAGGAAAATATGTCTCATTTAAATTATAAACTATATCAACTACAAAACATGGCGAGCTTTTTATTTAGCGTGTGACTGAAATTGCAATTTATATTTTGATCTTTTCTTTTTCGTTATCAAAATTAATTATCTCCTTAACAGGTTGACCAATGGGTCGGAGAACCATCCCAAGGTCACCTTACAATCTAACATTTCTGTTAATCTAGGGATAATAAATATAATCCACAGAAAAGGAAAACACTCACACATACATACACACATGGATATTGCAACATATTTTTGACCAATCAAAATAACAGTTATGGCATTGAGTCAGAATTTGTAAATCTGTCTTGCCCTCCCCCAACTGCGGTACTAAAGACAACCACACACAAGTCTGTTAGATATTTAATGTACAAGCAGTTTTACAGCAGGTACATACTTACCTTGAGCAAACGAGCCAACAGTCAAGGACAATATGACAAAGGCATAGAGACTGTACGACGTTCCTGTCATTGTCGCGTAAGGAAACATGAGAAGGCCGTTGAATGGTAGCAATGGAAATATTTGTATCTTTCAAAACTGCCAACTGTCCCTTTGACGTTCGACAACGATCACAATGAATGGTCAAGAATATCTGATATCAGATATATATGTTAGCCTAGTTTAAATAATGCAAAGACAAATATACTACTTGAAATATGACTCGATTATTCATAATTGATCTTTCACTGGCGAATAACATTTTTCTCTTATCAAAACATGAGCTGTTTGTGGAGGAAGACTGTTGCTAATTGGTTTATATTGCTTATCAAATTTGCATGAACATATATTCCCTGATTACTTTATAGATGCTGTGTGAGATGCGTCTGGTATATTGTGAAGTATTTTTCAAGCTGAGTATTTAGTAAGATATTAGCTGACTATGAATATATATATATATATATATATATATATATATATATATATATATATATATATATGTTTGTGTGTGTGTATATGTGTTTATGTGTAATATACAGACAGAAACAGTGTAAAATTAATTTATCAGTAGCCTGTTTGCTTTGGAAACTAGTAGACATTCTTGAAAGACAAGAACAATATAGTGACAAGACAACAAATAGTCAAAAAGAGTTCGAAATATAACTTTTTACATTACTCCGACTTTAATCAAACATTTATTTCATGTTGAAATTGTTATGTAACCGTTTTTAACTTCAACGGGTTTGTGTTTATGGTTAGTCGTGTATCTAATTTATTTTCAATCATAGGTATCGTCTTTAATCGCATGTGTATAAGATGGCAACTTGTTATCTTATCATTAAATACTGGTTTAATAGGAATAGTTTCGGTCCTTGTATGTGTCTCTTCTGAGATAGGTGTTATACAAATAAAGTCATATAGAGACACTATGATCAAGCAATAGTAAGAAAATGGAGTGCAAAAAATTAATCATATTAGTATTATTTCATGCAAACTGAATTGCTAAGCCACCCAAGACAGAGAAAAAACAAAATCTATTTTTCACAACTCGAAATAATATGTTCGCCGGTCAAGAAATTCAATTAATGTTGCGTTGTTAGTCAGTCGTATCTATAAACATTTCAGTTCGTTACTTCCATCAGATGGGAATGAATAGATCACTAGAAACCGAATTTATATGAATTGTAATCTAGGTTTTGCTTGACTCAAGGTACAGCATATACAGTATAAATGATTTTCACAATATCGGTTACTCAATTATTGTGGATAATGACTACGTGGTTGTCGCGTATTGAATCTATATATTGCGTCAATTGGATAGCGAATGTAGGTGCAAAAATCACATTTAGGATGAATTGTATTCAAGAAAAGAATAGTACCGACTTCGCGTTTCCATGGTTACAGTGATGTATATGTAATCATCCACAAACTCATCCATGTCGCTATAAGAAATAATTTGTTAAATCATGCAGTTAAAAAATGTCTTGGTAAGTAACACTATATATCGTGGAATGCTAATAACAGTAGAGATTCCGTGTCATTATAATGGCCTTACAAATTTATTTTATATATCTTGGAATGCTAATAACAGTAGAGATTCCGTGTAATTATTATGGCATTACAAATTTATTTTATATATCTTGGAATGCTAATAACAGTAGAGATACCGTGTCATTATAATGGCCTTACAAATTTATTGTATATATCTTGGAATGCTAATAACAGTAGAGATTCCGTGTCATTATAATGGCATTACAAATTTATTTTATATATCTTGGAATGCTAATAACAGTAGAGATACCGTGTCATTATAATGGCCTTACAAATTTATTTTATATATCTTGGAATGCTAATAACAGTAGAGATTCCGTGTAATTATTATGGCCTTACAAATATATTTTCTTGTCCAGTTATTAAATACAGACAATATAAATATTGGTTTTAAAAAGGATTGTCAACAGTGTGTTACCACATGAAAGGATTGAGTTGATAATGTAGAAGGTCTATTATGGGAACCCCGCCACAAAGCCAGATGAATCTTGATATTTTGTAATGTGTTGGCCAATAACAATCCTTTATGTTTGTTTACGATACTTTCAGAAAGGCAATATTCATTTTATATTTACTATAATGAGGAATGTAGAATGGGATTCGGCTAAGTAATAATCACCCTGTGTTACAAATACCAAAATTGATTATCCATGTTATGGCCATTCTGTTCTTCTGTCGTATCCATTAACCTGTTCATGAACTACACAGTCGCTCGTATGAAATCCTTCGGGACGATTAAGATTTCTATACATTATAGAGTTATTATCTAGGGACTATATCCTTAAATGCATAGGTTCTAATATCGCTGACATTGCATTGAATTGAAAAATATATTCTACTTTAAATACACATAACGTTTGTTTTCTCCCAGTAAGCGTTCAAACAACTTATGATACACGATCGTGCATACTTTGATTCGGTACATACTACAACTGTGTTTCATTCATGGCAAAAATACACACTAGGTTAGGATTGATATTGTGCGATAATTTCATAAATAAGAGAGATACATAACAATGGCGAAAAGACGAGCATTCTTCGTTATTTCCAATATATGATCCGAAGGACTGAAACACGTCTTCATTGTATTTACTGCAAGAATAAATACCTCGCAAAACCTTTACCATGTTAACATTAAGATCACCTTTCGTCATCAATTTAAACCAGGATTGAGAACTATTAGCATTGACCCAAACCGTTGCCAAATCAATAACGGTACAATAAGGTGTATGCTTGTATGCTTATAACTTATGCTCAAAACCTTTGCAATCATGAAATTATATGAAGCAAACAACAATATTTTTACTAGTGGTAATATCAAACAAACTTTCTACTGTTTATTGAAATGGTTCAACAGCATTTGTCACTTCAGCTAGAGTAACACGAGTGCATAAATTAGAAACCGTAATAATGTTATCAACATAATTTTAGCATTTTATGGCAGTCCCTGTTTGTGCCACGAGTACACGGTCAGAAAATGAATACGTCATTACCTGTGTCAACGTTGTGGTCGTTAGTTACGTAACTGTGAAGAAAAGTTCAACCCGCCTCCATACCTCATGATATCAGTTATTTCAAATACCGTAAGGCGTCGCTTTATATCTAATCTAGAAAGACGAAGGCAGATCGTTTGCAAAAGTCATGTTAAATTACTCGTAGTGTAAAATGACAAAACGACGAGTTTACGCAACATGAAGCATTTGACAGAAGCTTTATGGTACTTCCAGATGATTCAATGCAAACCTACATACATGAGGACTTTATCTTAGTTACGTAGGAAGAATAACTGGACTTGTCATCATTGCGGCTTACGTGACTGCCCATGCTCGCTTAAAATTGTACGAAGTCCTAGAACTGTTAGGAGATCGTGTGCTGTATTTTGACACGGAGAGTTCCATCTATATCGATTGCGCAGGTCACTGTTGTCCTAAATTCAAAGGAGACCGTTTAGGAGCCTGGAGGGACGACAGTATTCTAGGTTTTGTTTGAGGCTGTAATAAAGCTTACGGTTACGAATATCGAGACCCACAAAGGGACATGCTCACGGAAAGTAAAGTGAAATGATTCACTCTCAATTATCGTATCAGTTAAATGTTGAACTGTTGCGTATTTAAAGAAGCATTGCAGTTTGGACAAGATGGAATCTTTAAAATTACAACCTACGAACCTCATAAGATTATACATTTACTCACACAACAGCTTCTCAGTCGACCCTTGAAAAGTATATCAAATTGTGTACCAGAGCTAATGCAGCTTCCCAACGGCTACACGTTACCTTACGGACACGACGGTAAAACCAGTGGTTCCAAGACTATACTCATCAACAAGAAGAATTAATTCAACACAACAAGAATCGAATGAGAGACCCGTTGAGAACTCTAAGTTAAAATCATACCAATTTTCTGTCTTTCTCTGACTATTGTGATTGTGCCAGCCAATTGAAAACATTTCGAAAAGGTCACAAGGATGCTAAGGATACTGCTCGATCTTTACGGTAAGGAAAGATTTGTCAACATTGAGGTACTGAAAATGCATTAGACAACGTATGTGGAGCTTGTGACGTATACTCTCACTGGACAGATGTACCTGACTGGAAACGCATGGAATCCAAAAGTGGCAAATTATGTTCAAGTGTTGTGGTCCTAAACTCCAACGTCCAGTCAAAAACGTAATTTTTAAACCTGTGTTCTGGTCACTGTCAGAAAAGGAAGCCGTCGCCGAAGTCAACCAGTCTCTTCAGGACAGGAGAGATCATGCACGTTACTGGACTTGTTTAAACAAGGACTGTCCCGAACTATCCCGTTGCAAACCCCACCACACCGTGTATGGTATACAACAACCATTCGCGGCGCATTAAAGTATAAAACACACACACACACACACACAGACACACACACACACACACACATATATATATATATATGTATATATATATATATATATATATATATATATATATATATATATATATATATATATATATATATATATCTCCAGCTAATAAGTCGTAGCAATAACCAATAACGTTACATTTTAATAAATGATTCTTGACTATGAAGCTGGATACTTCATAATATGCCAGACGCATTTGTTTACCTCTTCTCAAGCAGCACCTGTAAAGCAATAGGGTAATAACACAAGTTCATGCTGATACGATACACAATAGAAACCAATTAAAAAACAATATTCCTCCACAAACATGCATTGTATAGTTTTCCAAGAGACATGTCATTCGGCAGTCAATGATTAATTATGAATCAAACCATAGTTCAATCAATATATCTGCTCACCTCGCTGATATCTAATAATCTTTTCCATTCATTGTGATCGTTGGAGAGAGTTTAAAGCGGCAGTTTGAACTTCGGAACGATACGAATACTTGTCCTTGCTACCATTCACCGGCCCTGACATATTTCCTTACATGAGAATGACAGGAACGTCGTACAGTCTCTATGCCTTTGTCTTATTGTCCTTGACAATTGGCTTCTCTGCTCAAACGTATATATCTAAATATAGTAATGTTTTTGCTTATAGTATTGAATTTATATGCAGAGATTCTATATTGTGCAATACAATATTACATGGAGATTATATGTCTCTATTTGTTATGAGATGCTGTGGAAATGATACAATTTAAGAACGGGCTTCAACTTTAGAAACAAAACCAATACTGTTAATGTTATGCTAAACTATAGACGGACAACATTAGTAAAAAGTCATTCATCTTTAAATGCACTTCAAGTGGTCTCTTAGTTATTACCATAAGCACGGTTCAATTACAAAGACATGTTTAATATAGGTGACGCACTTATAATAAATTGGCATTCATTATTATACTTTATCATTAAGCCGTATTCAGAAATGTAAATGTTCCATCTTTTTACAGTTGTATCCAAAATGTTCTGTAGCTCTTCTGTCTCTATTCTAAAATCTCAAATAGGCTAAGAATGGGCTTCAAACAATATATTTAAACTCCGTCATAGACAAATCTAGTTTATTTAACTATAACGTACTGCCGTTTAATCAAACACTTTATCATCTTATTTGTAGTCTGCAGTCCACATTGATTCAATGGTCTTTCGTCCATAAACCTTTAATGTTGATTTTTCGGGAATAGCTTTCTTGATGGTCTTTAATTCCACCATCATTTATCGTAGAAGTGACTGAAATCACCTTAACCGTAAACGATTAATAATGCAGTTTGAATACGTGACACAGGTTGAGAATCACAATTTATCTCATTGATGGATAGATCTTCTTTATTTACGAGGAATGGTTGTTATAATGTTTCGAATGTTCTACGTACTTAATGTGTACAGCAACATATATATATATATATATATATATATATATATATATATATATATATATATATATATATATATATATATCGATTTTATGGATGCTTAAATTAAAATAATTAAATATTTTATTCAGTTCTAATTTATTTATCCAGTTATTTATTTAATTACGCATTAATTTATTTAAAATTTGGTTATATGCGAATCCCCAGTTAATCACTGCACCTCTCATTAATTTGCAATCCATGTCGGCCGCAACGCTCAGACAAGTGGTTACTACATCTAGATGGTTTTCTCTATAATTCATACATGTAATAAATCTTGTATCTACAACAAACAGATTGATACTAAATAAAGATATATGCTTATTAGTAATAGGCGCAAATAAGCTCGTCACTAGTCATCTTATATATTCAGTGACGCACTCTTTGTTAGTTCATATAATTTATAATTTAAACGAAACATATTTTCCAAGTTAAACATAATGTAAGTGATATGCGTTATTTCATACATTTATAATATTATGAATTTGACAAAAGGCGGCCGTATTGAGTTGTCTAATAAACATTCTGAAGCAGCTATAATTCTCTAACGTCTTGTCCAATATATCGTTTTTATCTCAGCAATGCGTGTGATAATGACCAGGCCAACAGTTTGAGCAAACCTTACAAGTCGTGTACATAGGTCTGAGACGATTTTCTATGTACTTATGCGCCATGAAATTCTAATATCTGAAAGATTCGTGTTTATTTTACACCTTACTCATATTCCTGCCATGATATTTGTAACATATCGTATACATGCAATATGTTCCTACAAACTCAGCAAAATATTTTTTTTATAATACTCCTATTTTATATACGTGGACATTTTATATATATATTAATATTCGTTAATATCGACATAAAACAATTAGAAAAGTAGTTCACATACAAACTCACAGAAGGTTGAAAGTTTGTGTTTTATTTATTGAATCTGTTTCGAGATCATATCTAGATCCCATAATCTACTTCTGAGGAACGAACTTTCAATTTTAATGTGCAGTATCCCTCTGCCATTGCGTGTAGGGAAGATGCCATGTCGGTTTCAAATGATGATGGATTAAGCTGACTGAACCAATCATCGAATGAAGTAACTCGATCATCTGTGCATTTTTTCTAAAACTGATTAAAGCAAATATGAAAATCACAATCTCCCTTGGGTCAAAATGCAGTCATTTTTTACATTTTCTAGACCATTTTTTTAAACTTTCCTTGCCTCATCTCTTCATCATATTTGCAATCGCGATCTCTCTTTTGTCATCTACTGTTTATTAATTTAGTGACGGCGCATTTTACGATATTTTGGAAGTTTAAAATTATCACCCCACAATACGTTTAACGTGTATTAAGTGCATTGTTTGGCATAATTATGGATTTGATGTTGACTTCACGAACGTGTGAAGATAAGGACTCTGGTAAGTGCTTGTCAACGAAGTTACAGATGTATCCGGTAATTTATGTTTCTTCTTCTTATATTGGTGCTTCCTGCTTTTCCGCATTTTCTCGTTTTAGGGATACTCTGTAGACAACTGTCATTTAATCATAATATTAATTAAATAAAACTACACCTGTTACCAAGAGATATAGACAACTTATAAAAAGGGTATTCATGCTCAGAAACAATAATGGACTGAACTAAATCAGCCACAACTGACTTAATTATTTTATACATGCAAGTTCTTGTAGTGGTAATGAGAGTCATCTGCCAAAGAGAAAGCGAACTGATATCAACATGAAGAACCAATCAATGTAACATAGCAGCCAGCAGAGGGGGCGAACAGACCGAAACTATTTCAGACAAAGTCCTAAAAGATTTCAAAGAAAAACTATTTGAGCAAAGTCCTAAAAGAGTTCAAACCGAAACCAACAAAAAAGAGAAATGGTTTCGGTTTGTCACGCTACAGAGACTCTGTCTCCAGAGACAAAGTTTCCAGACAGACCCGGCGCTGATGGCGCTGTGGAGACGAATTGAAAATCCTTTAGGATTTCAACCGAATATTGATCAAGTCCGATACGATATCTTCATATAGGGTCATGCAAATGTATCATTACAAATCCATGTGGAATTGACTGAGCGTGACTAAAGAACTTTCTAAAGAGATTATAATCCATATCATAGTTTGCCAAATATTTCGTTGCGTATGTGTGTCAACTCCAATAAATACAGCAAGAATAGTGCAGCTATCTCTGATCACGTTTGGTATTTGAGTGTATCGTTGAGTGACATATATCACATCGGTATTTTTATGCCTACCTCTGGAAAATGTCCTAGCAGGATTCTTTTGATTGTCTAACATGACATCATCATATACGACTAAATTGTTAATACTTCTATCAATATCATGGATACTCGGTGCTTCCTCGATATCGGTTATAAATTCAATAATATTCTCATCGATTTCCGATTTTGCTTTCTCGTTAAAGTCCTTTAAAACCTCGTAACTTCGCTGATCGTCTACACTCGGGGCTACTAAATACAACTTGTCCCATTTCATCCATCTCGTTATCAACTTAAGTAGCAACTGCGTCTTGCCACTTCCAGATGGTCCAATTATAATCATGCGAATATAATTCGGTAGCGCTGCATGATGCTTAACTGGTTCTCGTGTTTTTGTCGCCGAAATATGAATTACATTCATGTTATTATAAATAAATTATGGATCTATATTGTGTGAAATGTAAGAAGCGTACTAGCACCAATGACTTGACGACGATTACAACTAAAAATAACAGATCAGCACTTGCTGGTAAGTGTGTACAATGTGGTACAAAAAAAATTAGATTTGTTTCCCTTGATAAAATCAAGGATTTAAAACATAAACGAGGAGTTGATATTGCAGCCAAGTTAGTAAAATTACCGGGAACACTATGGACAAAATATCCGGAAGAAAAACACCTTCCAATGTATAGTTATTGTGGACCCGGGACCAGACTCGAAATCCGACTCGATGATCAAAACCAACACAAACCCGGTGAATATCCAATAAAGGCTATTGATAAGGCCTGTCATGCTCATGATGTTGCTTGTAAAAGCAGCATTCTGCAACACAGACATATCGCAGATGTGAAATTGATTCATGCGTTGAATTCTATCACTGATAAATCCTTCAAAGAAAAATTGGCTTCATGGTTGATAAAATCGGCGATGAAAAGTAAATTGATGTTGGGTGCTGGTAACTAATAACAACATGGAATCTATTTATTATTCCCCAAGAGGATACTGGAGGGGTACATCAGCAATCAGGAAACTCGCTAGCGCCGCAGAGTTTAAAAATACCACTGCAGCTGATTGGTTATCCAAACAGGCGAGATGGCAAATTTATCTACCACCGCCTAAACAAATTAACTTCTCCAATTGTTATGTCAGCGTCGGTAATGAGGTTCATCAAGCTGATATATTATTTCTGCCGCATGACGGTGTTCAAATGTATGCGCTAACTGTAGTTGATGTTGCGATTAGATACAAACAAGCAGAGCCTCTAAAAACAAAATCATCAACTGAGATGGCTTCTGCGTTTGAAAGGATTTATCAGCGGGGTCCTCTGCGCTGGCCGATTAGATTTTATTGCAGGTTGATCCTGGCAAGGAATTTCAGGGTGCAGTGTTATCAGCAACGAAGCATCATAATGTCACCATCAGACGAGGACATACTGCATTACATAGCGATCAGGCAATTGTTGAACGATTTAATCGCACACTTGCGGTTAGTTGGATATCAATACGCGAAGGAATTTATTCAGGATAAACGATCTCGTGAATGGGTCAAGAGATTACCGGGTGTAATTACCGCGCTAAATAATGAGATTACTCGAACTATCAACATGAAACCTAACAACGCGATTAAAAAACGTGTATACCTTTAAAACAACAAAATGATTTTTCAAAACAACCAATACTCGGCAATGTAACTGTTAGATATTTATATGAACCAGGAGAGCTCGAAAGTGGTAAAAAAGGAGATACTGATCCTATTTGGAGTGTCAATACTCATACATTATCTAGCATAACGAGATCCACGGGTAGACAGCCAGTGTATAGATTGGATTCAACTGCTCCTCAGCGAGGATTTACTCGTGAACCATTACAAGTGATACCTGAGGATACTCAATTACCACCTCGTGGTCTTAACTAGCACCGCTGCGTCTGTTGCACTCAAGACAAGTTAACATCATATTATCTCTGGTATGACCTACGCTGCTATTTTTTCTGTCTACAGTAAATTGGCGAGGATCCTTAACAGACCAACACCATCTCATTATACAATTACAACTCGCGCAGTGATGATTCTGTTGTTGTGTCAGTGTAATTATAAATGCAGCATCAATATCAAATTCTCGTTTATTTTTTTTGTCCTGTTGTTTATAACCAGAGATTGTTTTTGATTATATATCACTTATTCTGGTGTCATTATCATCTAAAACAACTCTTCGAACTTGATGTATTCTTCGTGCTCTGGACACTGCAAGATACACTAAATTCGACCACTCGATTCGATTATCTATGATCCAAACAATTGTATCGGATATAGTCAACCCCTGCGAAGAATGTATCGTCGCTGCGTATCCTAGCTTCCATGGGGATTTTTCAGCGCACAATGCATCTTCGACAACATCGATATCAACCAAAACAATATCATTTTTCGCGAGATTTTGTTTTTCACTTTGTCCAAGAATATCAACTTTGATATTCTGTTTTCGTTTACCCTTGTGTCTATAACACAGCGGCACTGGAAGTGTTGCAAAATATTTCTTTATGCGCGCTAAATATCTTCATCTGAAGTGTGTTTCTGACTATCTTTCTACTTGCCACTGTTAAAACGTTTGGTCTCCACGCTTCCCAGAAATCATTCATTGGGGTTTCTGAAATTATTTCACGCGCTATTTCACACTGGATTCTATCCGCTTGTAATCTGATTAGTTTCTTAAACTCACGTAATTCATTATCAAGTGATCTATGATCAGTATTAATTTCGTCATAATAGTCTACACAATTCTTCAGCCAATCATGTGGAGATTTCCCTTTAATTGGTGGTGGTTGACCGTGATTTTAATACATCTAACGATACTGTGCATATCTGATCCCAAATAATTTCAGGAATATATTTTTCGCCCATTCGATCAAGAGTCCATTCGTCATTTTTACATCGAAAGAAGCTGTGATAAGTGCAAGCATTAACTCCCTCTGTGTCATCTCTCTTTCAAGATTATTTGTTGGTGTTAGCACAATCATGTTTGATTTGCATCGAAATAATTCAATCGCACTAGTCGTCTTCCCGGATCCACCACAGCCGTTTAAATAACTGGTTTTGCATCTACATATTGGATCGGATATCGGAGGTGCATTAGATAGTTCTAATATCTGATTATATTTCAAGTAATTGCTTTCAATCATAACATCTGCTGATTTGGAATAAGCACACGGTATTTCCTTTTTAATTCTCCATGACCCCCATCTCTCATCGTAATTTGTGAATTCGGCCACTGCTTCATTTTGTTCTATATATCAATATAAAATGAATCAGTGGCGACTCTAACCGCTATGTCAGGAAATATATTTATCATCGAAAGTAAATTGATAGAAGCATAAGCCAGCATAGACTCCCTTAAGTGCGTATACTGAAGATTATATCCATCGTTGTAATTAACAACTGTACCAAATTTTGTTCCATCGGACAAGAACGCGTCCTTAGGATTGATATACATACCTCTAGATACTGCATCTGCGATTATAAAATCGTATTCAATATCATCTATAATTAATCTCTGCATTATGAAGTTAGTGGAAAGACTGGTCAGCCTGGTGTCAGGATAATGGGACTGGGCAGGACATCATGCTACATGTCTGCGGCATGATGCCCCAGTGCTAGACATCGCTATAACCTGCCTCACTGCAGGCATCGTAGCAATATGACTGAAAAATTGTTAAAGCTATGTTCAAAATCCTAATCAAACAAGCTAACAACCAAATAATGGTATCAAGTTTACAGTTTGCATTATGAAAGCTGATACAAGTATATCAAACACCACTTCCAAACCACATGAATGAATTTATGCATGTTTTTTGCAAACATATGTTATTAGGCATAAGTTTTTCTCACCTGCATGGTAAGACTCAGGTACTACTTTTTCATAAGTGGTGGAGGAAGTGGTGTTCAAGCTTCAAAAATTGGGTTAGAAAAAATATTGAACAGACACAATTCCTTATTTTCAACCAGTTTATTTACATTTTGTATTTCTCGTGACATTTCTCTGATTGTCACGTTCATGCATTCTATCTTTATAACCATTCATACTAACTGTGACGGTGGCCTTAGTGGTAGACCATCCCCTGAGATGTGGGAGGCCAAGTCATAGCAAAGACTTTTTTTTTAAAAATAGTACTTGCAGCTGCCTCACTAGGAGCTCAGCATCAAGATGCTAGTTTATGACTGGTTAGCTTTTTGTCAGGATAATGTGGCATGATGCTTCAGGGCTAAACATCACGATAAACTGCCACAGTGCAGACAACGTAGCGATGACAGAATAATTATTAAAGCTACATTTAAAATCTGAATCATACACACACGCCATTCATGCAACCAAATTTCTTAAGTTCAACTGTTCATTTGTCTCAAGTCCACACTTTCCATTATGAACACTAATAAATGAATTGTCATATCCTCATTTTAACTTGTAACAAGTGGATTTGCCCAGTGCAAAAAAATGATGTGGATAATAGTCACAAAGGACAGAGTATTGCATACACACTTTATCTGCATTTATCAGTAATGCTGTTTAAATTAAAATTATTTCGGTGTTTAAGCAAATAGATTATCCATGTATTGTATATTAATCACAGGTAATACATGTTTAAATTGTAGATAGACCGCTATCTTGATTATCAGAGAATGTTGTTGTAGATAATTATCTGATATTGTAAATATTTAAATTTGAAGATGGAATATCTTAATAATGGAAGATTCAAGCTCACAATCTCAATTTAGATTTCTTTGATAAAGTTTCATGGAAACTGATCTGAATTTATACCAGATATATTACAGGCTTGGAGCATGCTTGTAACGGATGAAAGAGGATTTTTTCATTGGTTAGCCAACAGCAAATGTTGATAATAGTCGTAAATGACATGATATAGCTCACACACATTTTTCCATTTATCAGTCATATATTTTTATTAAATATATTTTAGTGTTTAAATATTAAGTTGATTATCCAGATTTCATTCAGTTGTCACAGATAACACAATTATTTTTGTATTATTCATGGTTACTGAAGGTGTTATGTCTGGCAAAGTCTACTTGCCATACATACATTTCTATCAGATATACATTTCTATCAGATATACATTTCTATTAGATATACATTTCTATCAGATATTGAGGTGGAGTTATATTGGAATTTAGAACATCTTTAGAACTGAAAATACAAGCTCATAATGTCTGTGTAAATAAATATGTATAGTTCTATGGAAAGACATCTGACATTATGTCCGATTTACCATGGGGTTTTGAGTATGCGTTGGGAAGATCAGTCAAAGGACTCAATTATTTATGTCATATGTGAATTGCTATTGTCTTATATGGTATAATAGTCATAAAAGTCCTTATAACAAATATCAAAGAAACTTGATTTTTCTGAATATATATTCATTTCAGCAGCACCTTAACAATATTATTATTAGTTTAAAAAAACCAGGAATTATTTTGGATTGAAAGTGAAAGCTCTCTTTCTTTCTAATCTGCATATACAGGTAAACCTTTTGTAAAAGATTATCCTAGGAAATCACTGCCCCAAAAAGTGGTACATAAGTATTGTACAGGTGGTACATAAGTATTGTACAGGTTATCCTATTGGTTTTGGTGTGATCCATACAAAAGAGGGTGCTCTTTAGCAACTCGCTTATTTTCCAAACTATTGTATCATTTTACCTCCGTCCCTTCTTTGTTATATATTCATTTTAGTATTATTCCATGTTCATTATCATAGATGTATGAATTGTCTTGCATTCAGATCCAATATGTGTAATTTCCGCTATTCCATTTAAAACCCGATTGACTTTCTTGCGGTCTGTTTTGTGCTGGCCATTGCGATTATAAACACTTACTTTGCCTTTCAACAACAAGTATTAGAATCATCGTCATACACCTGTTATGACTTACGTTTACAAACAAAAAAGTCGAGTTCATGTTGATTGGAGCGTCGGGATGTGGGAAGAATGGCAGAAAGCTAGCGGAATCAGGCCGTCATGGGTTTGACCCTACTTAAACGCTGAATCGGAACAAATTATAGGCTGATTAGGCCCATCGGCTCGCGAAAGCACGCGCACACGACTGTGTATGTGTGTGTGTGGATGTGTGTTTGGTATAAACAGAGGACTCTAATCATGAGATTAGATACCAACGTACAGAGGACAAACCTCCAACCGAGGACATCCTCGTTTGGAAAAATGTTAAAATCTTGCTTCTGCCAACTATTTTAGCCTAGAATAACGTAAAATCACGATGTGTACGAAGGTTCCCGTTTACACGCTTGGTGCTTGTTCCCATTTTTGGAGTTTATCTTTCTTCAAAAGATGGAGATACTACCGAATACATGTCCTCCTATGCTATCAAATTGCATGTTGCAAAAAGGTAATATCTCCCTTTAGACACTAGTATCAAATACCAACTACTTAGGTCTCACTGGATAGTTTTGACACCTCTCTAATATCGAAGGTAGAAGGCATGGGCCTAATTATCACCATCCTAGCATCTTTCAGTTCATACATAAGCTAAATCTGTCATGTGGTTTACATTTACTTTGAGTTAGGCTTAGAAATGGGATGACGTGTTGGTAACTGCCTGTCACAGTTAAACTAGCATTGAAGATCAAATACATAAATTGTGCTGCACATCGGCAGCCTATTTGGCTTACGTATTTACATGTGTCTGCTACAGAGGTAAATAAATTTAGATGGTTCAGGGTGATGAAAAGTATGCTTATTTGTTCCAGTACTAGTGAACTTTATTCATGCAAAAGGCACATACTGATTCTTTTAGCTGTTTTGTCACAGGAAAATAGTCAAAATAGCTCCTTCCTATAAAAATGAGTGGTTGGTGGCAATGTTGGTTCAGTATAAAAGACACTAGCTGCATACGGAATTGACTTTAATACTTCAGTCAGAATCTTGCAAGCATCCTTTCAACAAAAATCATTAATATTTTATATCTTTAATGCAATATAAGTATCATGTTTCTGCAATAGGTCTTCGTCGGATGACAAATTGCCCAAATAACTGTCCAGTGAGACCTTACTGCTATGGGAGGCTAGCTCTTCTTCCCAGCCGACTATTGGTATTTCCCTATCAACATACTGTAGAGTAGCTATGGAAGGTGTACATGCCTGACATCAATTTCAAGAACAACAGAAGCCCGAAACACTTTGTTCACAATTATATCCATATCTTTAATTAGTAGACAATACTAGCTGAAAAGGTCACATCATAGCCTTAAGTTAAGAAACTTGCCAGGGGTAAATTTTCAGAAACTGGACCTTGCCACCTGTATATAATACCTGCGTGCTACCATACTTAAGTTAGGCAATTACTACGATACTATTGAGTTGGTAAGTTAATATGGGTCATCCGCCATATGCTGTTTTATGTACATTTACGTGATTCAACTGACACAGATATTTTTATAGGCATAGGAAGAGGGAAAATCATTGAAATGTTAACAATTATATATAAGCGGCTATAGCAAAAGTTTTATTATGTACCGATAAAAACATTAAGTAATGCGATAATACAGAGTTATGGGTTCAATGTATAAATTAATGCCTGAAATACATGGCAGGTACGTGTATAGTCCTATGGTCTTCCAACTACTGCCTAATATAATGATCATGTGACTGATATTTTGGAGCAAACCGGATAACTGAAATAGATATGAACCTAACGATATAACGGTACCAATTGTACAACCCCAGGTAGGCGGAGCTTAACGTGTAGGGAACCTTGCATTCAGATGTAAACAACACAAGATATGAATGGTGCATTATGTAAGAACTGTACTTTCAGTTAGGCTTTAAAAAAGTGAAGGCTCTTAGCAACATGCCAGTTAATTCACGACTAAATCATATTTTCATTTTTAATGATATTTTTTAAATGTGAGAGTTATGGGTGAAACTTGGTCTGTTGTGACGAGATAACTCTTAGCCCTGTCTAGGTCCAGCAAAGTTATCTCTCTTAAATGCAATGGAGTACATGGTTTTGTCCTTGTCACATTGACAATCTAAGACTGTTCTCTGTGACAGTGTATGACATGCGTGCGGAAGTAGGATAGAAAGTATATTTATTTCACAAAACATAGCATTGAGGTCTATGGAAAAACAATTGGTACAGTGATACCTATAGTTGCTTTAATAAAAGAAAGAAACGAAATAAGTGGAATCATAAAACGTTAAATGTGGAAGTGGCACGGGTAAACTCTACCGCTTTGCGACTTTTTGTAGTTTCGTCAGCTCCGATTGAATGAAACGGTGTGGAGGAAATTGTTCCAACAGCAAACAAATCCGCACTCCACCCCCTCTGCCGCATTACAAATACACAGGAAGAGGTTGACGGTAAATGTTTATTGCTAAGAGATTTTGCTTTGTATTTGTTTTCTGATCTTAAATTTAAATCCATTCATAAAGATATTAAATATGTAATACATATGACAACGAAAACGTTACATATTTAATGAACGTTGAATGTTTGTTTGTTTGATTCAGATTTATAACGTAACTTTATCAATGTTTCAGTCATATCGCTATGATGTCTGCAGTGAGGCAGTTTATAGTGATGTCTAGCACTGGGGCATAATGCTGCACACATGTAGCATGTCTCCCACCCAGTCACATTTTCCTGATACCAGGCCGATCAGTCCTAACACTAACCTCTTAATGCCGAGCGTCAAGCTAGGCAGCTGTTAATACCATATATGTAAGTCTTTGGTACTTTGGCATGTCATGGCCGAGGATCGAACCCACGAAATCCCGCTTCGATGAGAAAATATAACTAAACCATCAGGATACTGGGAACAATATATATATATATATATATATATTTATATATATATATATATATATATATATATATATATATATATATATATATATATATATTAGGGTGCATCAAACGCCCCATATTTTTTTTAACTTCAATGGATCATTTTGTCCCTTGTCTAGATTTTTTTTATATGAAAAAAGAAAATTTATGGCAAAGTTTGGTGAAGTTTGAAGTATATTTAGGTGGTCCACCATTCAAATGAATTTTTTGTCAAAATATCGAAAACTCGCCATTTGGCGCATTTTTCCAATTTTTCCACTCATTATGTTATATAATATTGCATGCAGAGTTGTATATAGATATTGCAATAGTACATGCTCAGTTTTTATCTGATTATATTCAATAGTATGATACTAAATTTATACAACAGGTGTTAGAAGTATTTATTATATAACAAATTAACCATTCACTACATCTTTTAATATTTTTCAACTCATCGGAGACAATACTTTCATCGCAATGAATTCAGACAGTATATGTTGTTTTCAACACTTTTCTAAATGATTTGTTCAATGTTTAAAATGTTAAACATAGTTAAATATATTCTACATTCAGCAATGTTTTAAAGTCAATGTTTGTTATTTGGTAGATTTTTCAGTTAGTCGCTATGTCCTTTGCGTTTTCGCAAGTAGGGCTGTTCTTTACGGTCCTTCTCGACAGCTTGCAGCACGTTCTGGTAATGTTCTTCACCCCTTGCTGATGCCAACATATCTGAGCTGAGCTTAACACCTCTCTCAGCATAGTCTTTGACAACGTTCAGCGATTGAAGGTTGCAGAGAGAAGCTTGGTACGCAGCAGAATTTGGCCAGTTCGCAACGTCTTCAGTCATGAACTCAGCGTTCATCTGAAGAAGAGTGAATGTGTACCAGGAATCAATACTAGCAAAATCAGCAAGAGTTGTGGTCAGAGTAAGTTGCTGGAAACTTTGGCTTGCCAAAGCCTGTTCCAAACCGGTTCTGTGGTGCCAAGAGGGCCGTTTCTAGTTTAACAGCCAGCAGACTGTCTGCAAGGGCTCGCCGTTCAGCATCAGGCACCTTACTACTCCACAGAGCAAGAGGAATCATCTCTGCAGTCAGGTACCAGAGATGCAGTTTGAAGGCATGCAGTGCACTCTGAGAGACATCTGGATTCACGACCTTGTACTGCAATAAAGACTTGTACAACTGCAGGTCGTTCCACGGCGCATCTACCGCTGAATTGCACGTCATCCACCAGCTGCTGTAGACCAGTGTTGCGAAGTTCACAAACGCCCTCACCTTTGGAACTTGATGCAGTGTAGTAATAGTGTTACGTGGTAGTTGTTGAATTTGCAGCTCATACAGGCATATCTTAATCGAATAGATGAGTTTAGTCATCCATCTGGCTTTGTGTAAGGCTCCTGGTCGCTTGAAGGTGGCAGGATGATCTTCAGTTTCTCCATCAAGGAACACTGTGCACAGCTCAGCAAATTCTTGATAATCATCTCGGCGTAGCGAAAGCTCTGATTTGGCAAGCTGGAGAACACTGGTTCGACATGTATCTACAATCTGAAGTGCCTCGTGGTTGAATGATGTCAAGTTCAATCGAGATAGCTGTTCATCATTGCTTTTAGATGGCACCGTCAACATGTGGAAGCTCTTAAGAAATCGTGTAAACAAGGTGACGTCTGGAGACTTGGATGCTCAATCTTCAGATCATCGAAAACATGAGACAGGATAATCTCACCAACATGGTGAAGACAGGCTGACCAAAGGAGAGCTCGTCCAAGCTGCTTTTGGACTGTCACACAGGCTGCAGTTACGTGACCTGTACTTGATGCTGTGGTATCGAATGTTATATTCACAACAGACTCGGTACATTGCCATGATGAGAGCAAAACCATTGTCAGATCAGCAATTATATCTCCGGACTTTCTGTCTGTTCCAGGTTGGTATGATGGGACTCCAAGAAGCTTCAATTCTGTGGCATTTCCGACGATGACAGTGAGACGTTCTTCTGTGATATTCTGGTTTGACAGTGATGGCATCAGCTTTGAGTCCCAATGCAGGGATACCAATTTTGGCGGGATCCATTGGTCATTACAATTATTTGCTATCAATCTTCCTATCTGATGCCTGGACTTGTCTGCGGTTGAGTATGATGTGGATATCTTTGAAGTATCACCACCTGCCTCTGCCACTAATACCTCCGTGTATGCAGCTTGTTGCACTGGAGTCATCTTCAGACGTGTGGCTAGTTGAACAAGTTTGGGTCGTTGAATGATGTCATGAGGGATGAAAGCAGGTGTTACTGTGCGAGCAGTTCGCTTGTGACTTCTCGAAGTTCTTGGTGTGATGGATGGACCAGCAACCAATGAGCCAACTTCTCCATCACTAACAATATCCTCATCACTGCTGCTACTGTCGCTGTTATGGAGTATTTTAGGTGCAGTCATCGACTTCAGGTGACTCTGCATTCTCTCGCGCCGCTGTGCTTCCATGTTGTCCCTTTGTTCGCGACGCTGGACTTTGGCTGCAAGGACTTTGTCACGTGGTCCGAATGTTGCCAGACGGTCGTTCTTCATTGACTGCAGGAAAGCGACATCTTCCTGATTTTTTATGAGTTGTTCTGCATTTGCAGGCCACAATGGGAATGTCTGAGCTAGCATTTCTTCCATCTTTTTTAGCTTGTTCAGGGAGTTTGGGGCTGATCGGCGGTTGATTGGAATTGCTCTCACTTTAGCATTGTCGTCAAGCAGTTTAATTAATCGTTCGCATGCCCTGCGTTCTGTAATCATCGGAATATGGGCTTTCTCATAAAACACAGATACCTTTGACAGGACAATTTTAGCTGCTTCCCATCTGGTACAGTTTTCATGCGCACCATCAGCTAGATGATGCATCAAACACCGCAAGACTTGCAGTCATGTAGGGCTTGTAGGCAGACTCGAACCAGTAATTGTTGAGTCTTCTGCCGTTATCTTGCTGCCAAGACCGAATATTGTAGATGACTGTCTTGTTGGAGGAGTTTATTTGGAAAGGGTAGCCTAAAGAGGAGTTGATTGCAGACCTGGAATGGTACTCTATTCACTGCCTTTCATTATTCAACTGGCATCTGGCAACAACATGAATATAACAATAGTGATTAACACTTAACAGTCAACATGTGCTAAATCTAACAGCCCTGTAATGACTAAAAACAGTTTGCATATAACATTTGTAAAACAGGCTATAGAATTGCAACAACATGAAAGTATAATATAATAAGTTCAATAAAAATAAAAATGTTTAATACAAAATTAGATAAAATTGAAATATTTTGTAAAAACTCACTTTCAAAGATTGCAGACTTCACAAACAACTTGAATAGACAAGCAAAGAATAGTTATTTAATCAAATTCAATACCATTGTAAAATATTAAATAAGTAAAGAGGTCAACAGCAAATAACATTCAGCTAAATGAATATTGCAATATAATGCTTCATAATACAAATCTTGCTAATTGAGGTGGACCCCCTAAACAATGTTGGAATTAGACAAAAATTGGCAGAAATTCTTTTTATAACCAAAGGAATGTTCTAAAACTAGGGACATCATAATTGGTTGACATTGGGGCGTTTGATGCACCCTAATATATATATATATATAGATAGATAGATAGATAGATAGATAGATAGATAGATAGATAGATAGATAGATAGGTAGATAGATAGATAGACTTACATCTTATGTGCATATTTGAACTGTTCAAACGTACCTGGCAAATGATGAGAAATATAATGTTTCAAATATCACATTTAAAACCCAGAAGAAACATACAAATATTTAACATGTTCCGAATCAACTTCCTATTGATCCGATTCTGCCCAGAATCTTTGCTGAATCAAACCGTAATTTGGGCCGAACTGGCCTGTAACCGGATGTAGGTTGTTTGAGATGAATACCATATAAGTTTAGCTTTTAAAATGAAACTATCTTATACAATAATGGCTTTATCTTGTATATATATATATGTTCTGGCCATGTGCATTATGAGGACCATACATACTTAATTTTAAACGACGTTTTAGTCCCTTTGACGACGTATCATAAGCACATTTGTAAACCTTGTAAGGGGGGCTCCGAGTGGCCGTTACGGATCAATACCATCTCACCTGTCTGCGTGGTTTCGAGTCTAAGATTCGGCTAATGTAGTTATGTGAGAAAGCTTGCCAGTAGCTTCTCGTGGGTCGGTGGTTTTTTGGTTTTTCCTCCACCATTAATACTGGACGCCATGTGTAGCCTATATTGTGCTGAAAAATGGCGTTAAAAAATAAAAAAAAAACTTGTAAGGCGGCCGCACGATTCACCCCAAACTACCCAAATCCTGTCCAAAACCACCCAAACCTGCCCAAATGTACTAAAAACTTGATGTAAATTGATCTTATTATACTCAAAACCACAAGAAAACAAAATTACATTACAGTAGCATGTAATTTAATAATAATAAATGTATTTTGTATTTCTTCTTTGCCTTTTTAAAATTCTTCTATTTAGAATCATCTGAAGTAAATAATTGCCTATCAGTGCCATAACTGTCAAATGCGATTAATACAACATTACAATACAACAAATAACTGAAAGCACCAACTAATTTCTTTGTAATTGATTTAAGATTTCTATTAAATATGGCATATCTCACTGCCGATTAAAAATTATAAATATGTACTATGATTATTGTTCCAAGTCTTATCAAGCACAGTTTGGAAATATACAAAGTGTATCAACAATAAATTAATGAAGTTCAACTCAATTGTATTTTGCATATTTTAAAGCAAAACATGAATACAATCATATAATACAAGTAATGTATGCAACCTGTGTCGTAAATAAATAAAAATTCATAAACTTCTACAAAATTATAATCGTTGCAAAGACTTTTACATAAAACCAGTTAAAAAACTTTAACAATATAAATGCACAGCTATATTAGACAAGTGTATTTCTAGTTCAATTTGAATATTCTAGGTCACTGATTCATATTATCGCCATTTCATGTGCGATGTTCATTCTGCCTTTGCACGCTTTCGTTGCCCAGGTTTTCGTCCGGCATCTATTTTCGACCGGATGCATTGGGCTTTTCCTTTGGATGAATGTATGAACTTCGAAGAATTGGAATTTAGTTGCTTTTGTAAAAATTTTGTAAAGATTCTTGTCTTTTCTGCTAATGTTTTTGTGCGCCAAATGGTTTCATCAATTACATATGAAGAGGAAGGGCAAACTAATTTATAATTGCCAGAGCTAAATCTATGAACTGACTTTGAGGTACACTATATAACCTGTTTATTAATTCGGGAAGCTTGTGTTGTTTCCAATCAGCAAACTTCTTAAGTTTATTATTATTGTCCAAAGAATCGTGATAGTGTTGTTTTATCAGTGGTGTATACACAAACGATTTAATATTTTGACATATGAACTTTTTGAAGTACTGTGCGAAATTGGGATATTGTTTTAAATACATTGCCAGATCTTGTCGTTTCGAAAACTCAGCGTCATCTTGACTTAATATTATACCACTGTCTTCGTTGAAGAACATACGAAATATAGATTTTCTGACAAGATCGTCACATCCATGTTTATGCAAAGAGTGCCGAATGTTGTCTTTAATATGCTTAGTACAATATAAATATTCTACATTACAAACATTAGATCTTAGAAAATTTGTCGAAGCTTTTCATCGTCCGTATCAAATATAAACTTATCATCTCCAATTGTTTCGCGAATATGTGTTTACACCGCTTATATTTTTGTATGACATTGCAGTTACAAAAACCTTACCCAAGTTAACAGTTTGGTCTATTCCAATTATGCTTTTATCATGTCCGGAAAAAATTGTGATCAAGTCTAAAATTTGTTCTGTATTATACAGTACAATGACCGGGCGTTTCCTTTTTGTCAGAATCACTTCTTGGACATAGTCATTTGTGTGAAGCAAATTTCTAATAAGTCATTGGCTAGATTTTATTTCCCGGTTCAGATGTTTTGATTTTCTTTTCTAAATAAATTTTGCCTTGAATTTGCATCGAAGATTTTGGCGCAGTAAAGCTGTCTTCCTTATTCACTTGAAAATCTCAATCCATAGCATTTGTCTCTCCTATACCATTTACAGCTCCTCTTAGAATGTTTGGATTTGTTCACCCATAGGGCTCATTACGTTTACTGTTTTCATGTGGTTGATTAATGTTTAAAGACCTTTCCCCACCTTTTTGCATAAAATTGATTTGACTGGGTTTCGTAATTATAGTTATTACACGTTTTTAAAATTTTCGTCTCCTATAAGCTTTGTGTAATATCTGTGGCATAAAAGTACCTCTTCAGGTTGTACTTTAATTGGAGTATATGTAATATTCTTATTTTGTACTTGTTTCATACATCTTAAGTTGTTTTTTTTGTATAAACCAGACGCAGTCTTTTTTCCGAGTCAAGCAAAAACGTCAGGTTTACAGTAGTTTCCACCTGCGTAGCTCATACACCACAGTCGTCGGGAAATTCATGTTTGCCTTGATGTTTATTACCAGGTATGTCTATTACAACATAAACATTACTTTTAGGCCCTGGTGGTTGGGCAATTGTTTGTGTTAGAGAGAATTAATAAAATGTCTGCGTTGCTTAAAAATCTATCATTTTGTTTCATTTGATTCATGCAACATTTGCTGTTTTCACAATTAAAAAGTTAATTTTCGTGATGATCTGTACAATTCTCGTTCTCCATAAGAACATTATGGCTAGCAATAACACTATCGATTGTATCTATTTATTTATCACCATATTCTTTGACATCATCATCTCCGACACCATCATCTCCATCAGCATCATAACAATAAGTACTGTTACCATTCTCAGACCATTACACGAAAGTTGACGAACTTTTAATGGTTGTTGTTTGAGTGATTTTGTGGCTCCATCATCATAATTATTGTCATCATCAGCTAGTCATCTTCATGAAAGCAACCGCTCTCACAGTCAAACGATCCAGCAGACGATAGGTTGCGTTTTGTAATTGGTTGTCGCTTTGTATTTATTCCACGTTCTATAACGTTAGTGACTGCCGCAAAGTAGTTGACGTTGTAAAACACATTTGGTTCCGGCATGTTTCAATGGTGAAGCGGACTCGAGCGGATTACTTGGATTCATATTTTTTTAAGGTAGACCCGGGCACCATCTTTATCACCATTAACATTTGGGTATACACTTCTTATTGGGCTCATGATGACATCACTAAGGGCTAGTAAATGCCAAGCATTGGAAAAGCTCCACTTAAACCAGCATAAAAACATACTTTATCGTAGTCGCTGGATACCAAGGATAATTCATTGCTATTTGGGTGATTCATATATGCACTCATGTTTTACACCAAATGTATACATGTTAGATATATCATTTGAGTTGCAAGAGTTTCATTGCCGAAGATTAGTATAGAAATAGCATTATACAAGCAGTTCCCATCACCTGTGGTTGTTATGGGATTACAATATGCATCGTCCACGTAGTTGGACATGATATATGCAGCGATTAAATCAGCATTTGGGAAATCTGTATGTTGCATCACATGAACAGATAGCCGAAACTTAAAAAGCAGTTCGCTATCAACAGCAGCGACGCATCATGAGGATATTCTGGCCAAACACGATCTCAAATGAGGAACTTCGGCACAGAGCGGGTGCAAGCACCATCTCTGAGATCATTTCAACTCGGCGATGGAGATGGCTCGGCCATGTCTGCAGAATGCCTCCTGACTCACTACCAAGGGTGGCACTGAGATGGACCCCACAGGGGAAAAGGAACCGTGGCAGACCCAAAGAGACCTGGCGACGAACAGTGGAGAGAGACCTTAAGACCAGAGGCCTCACCTATCAGACCGCCCCTGCAATAGCTGCCGACAGACGGAAATGGTGCTCCTTTGCTGTTGCCTCAAGCACCAGACGGCGCAGAGAGGATTGATTGATTGATTGATTTATCAACAGCAGCGATCAATTTATCTAGGTCTTTTGATCTTGCAGCCTATACATGATATAATATTATACAAGTTAAATTACAATTATAATGAATCGATATGGTTCAATCATCCATAATTTGAAGGTGACATAGAGCTCCAAGTTTCCTCCAAAGTACTCTGATTGTAATCTTTTAAAGTAACCCACACATTCAAATGTTTCTGATAGTATTTTATAACAACTAAGTTTGCCATTTACTCACCATCTCGAGACGTTGAAAGTGAACAGAGATGACAAAATCGCATTATTGTATTCATTGCAGAATCTTATACTGACCAGCTTCGTAGCTCACGTTTTATTGTATACTAGCTATGCTAGATTGGTCTAACTTTGATGTGGATATTGTCTCTAGGTATTTAGATTTGAAAGATTGGAAGATTTAGAATATCAATAGTATCACACCTGTCATCACTTGTAACTCACCGCGGTGAAATATTTATCAGTTTGTGCAAGTGTTACCGGTGACAACTGTGCATTATGAGGATCAAAAACACCACATTTCAATGAATGGATCCATATTTTATTCATACCGTTAATTATATTAGTGACCGACAATTTAAAATTTCTGGGCAGGGGAATGGAATTTTCTTTATATTTCCTGATTTCAACATTATCTATTTTATTTAAAGCAAACTAACGTTATAGTATATTCATAATATTAGCAGAAATACAATAATTTTCTTGAGATTAAATTATTAACTATCTGGGCTTTAAAGACAATCGCAGTCCCCACTTCATCCCCACCCAAAAACTATATGGTCAGTACCTTCCACTAACATTAGATGAATTTGTTATGTGTATGTTCACTTTTGTAAAAGAAGTTGCCATCTAAATACTGTATCTAAACCTACACTACACCTGACAACGTCAATGTCATTATGCAGACATTATAAAGTTTGTTAATAAAAATAATGAGGTTTAGCCAACAAATTAAATCTTTGTGGCATTATCTGGGATAAATTAGGGAATTTCGAATAAATATCAGAGCATCCTTCGCTTCATGAACTAAAACGTACTTGTTTCCTATTAAAATTTCAACATTATACCTTTGTGCTAAAATGTTATCTCCTAAAAGGTGCTAACGTGCGTGGCAATTTTAATAATATTTTGGGTGCATCTAATCACGATCTCGCTTAATGTCAATGGCATGCAATATTAACATAGGATGTAGATAATGGTTATTTTTGTAAGACGCCAATCCCATGGTCAAGACATAACAATGAATTGATGATGCATCTTCACTAACAACCGAAAAATTACATCAATATTCGAAATACAATGAAGCATTAATAAAATTGAAAATTAATAGTGAGAGTATTTAATTGTTGGAATGAGTAATGATTTGCATTTTTAAAATCTGTTATTTGATAAGAATCTAACCTTGCACATCTTGCCAGGTGATCGTCCACCAAAATCTTAGTAATATGGATAGGATCGTTAATGATACGTCTGAGACTCTTTGAGATATTCGAACCTATACGACAAGCATCGGCAAGAGACCAGGATATTCCGAATGGCTCAATATGTGATAAATATAAAATAACTTATGCTAAGTAGAATATTGTCCACAGTAGAAAAAAATATGTGTTGAATATCTTTTCTAAATGTGGTCCATGCAATCAGAACATCCTCATCCTGTTCCACTGCATACAAATAAAAACCTCCGATGTTAGTAATGTCCTTGGGAGACGGGCATCGATAACAAAATTGTTTGCAGTAGCTGAATTAGCCTATACATTGACTTGCTTATTTTAAAAGTCTTCAGGTATTCTTTAATTCAAGAAAGGCTGAGCATGCCATGCTGTTAAAACATTTTTAGTAGAAAATGCAAGAGTTGTAACCATGCGGAGCTGTTCCATACACATCATTCAACGTAATTCCTTTTAAACATCGTGAATAATCTTTTTAATTTTATGCTAGGTTGATATAAACTGAAATGTTATATACAGTACAACAAGGGGTAGAGTTGGAGTACCAGTTTTTAAAGTTGGCTGAATTTGTTTAAGATGGAAGGGCACAAAGGGTGTCGTGTTCTCCTGCACACTCTAGTGACGGCTCTGGTCATCCTTTATGCATGATTTCATCAAATGAATAATCAACAGATAGGCTAGTGACTGGTTTATTTTTAGAATGACTTCGAAAGTAAAATTAATAGATCTGCCTACAGCAACCTTTAATCATAGAAATGACGTACGGCCTAGACTTATTTATTTACATGTGAATTCACATAGTAATAACTCTATTTGATCCTCACACAGTCATTTATTACATAACAAGCCTTGTAATCTCTATGGCCTCAGTGCAAACAAAACTAAGACAGTTTTAAATGTTAGTCAAAGTTAATTAATTCAATGATAATGGTGCGAAAAATATATGGTAATATTTTTTGTTTGTTCTTTAACAATGCCTTGAAAATTGCCGACACTGATCTATCTGATAATATGTATAGTGTATGTTACTAGCATGGATATCCAGCACACTGTAATTGGTAAGATAATGCTCTGTGATGTTTAAGTCCAGTAAATGATCATTGCCCTTACATAGGTGACATACGTGTAAAACTGTTGGGATGTTTCATTTATCTATTTAATGGTTCATGAGATCATCTCAGCATGTGTCCTGAATGACACAAGCTCATTGCATTAAACAAGGGAATGCCCCTACGAGTTGCAATAATCACGTAAAACAATCAATTGCAATTTATATTTTGCAGTTGTCATGTATATAGCAAAGATATATGGCAACACTGTTTAACTGTCTTGAAAACAAGGTGCATTTATTAGTCAATCTCTCCTTCCAACAGGATGGGGATTCACGTTTTCAAGACACTCCTTTGTTACTAAGTGCGTTTATTTGCCAACATACAACAAAGGACAGCATGGGTCACTCTACAGAATGTAATATGGTGTCTGAGTAACTGTAAGTTTCGCAAAACATTATAAATGGTCTGTCTCCAAGATCAGTTTTATATCGTTATTAGAAACAAAGAGTAAACACGAAACAGACTTTTCATGCATCAAGTAAGCTATGTACCAGACGTGTCATGCAGTGCTTTGAAGAAATGCAAACACAATGTGTGAAACTTTGTCTAGTGAAACGAAGAAAAAATACATATTCGACTGTATAACTTTTGTGGTTGCAAGAAAAGCACGCATTGCAATTCTTATATATTTTGTGATTGAAATGTACATTACTATATATAGTGAACGTTCCACTTTATGTTTCATTGAACGCTTAGGAAAAGTCCATAAAGTTTGATCCTCTACAACGAACACTATTTATTTGCCGATCATCGTACCAAACAGCGTAGATTATTATAAGAATGTGTCATAACAATTTTTATATGTATGCATAATTGATTATGTATGTTAATATAGACATGATATAAATGTGATCTTATGTAATAAATGCACAACACCACATTACACCACTAATGACGCCATGACTTCAAACAGAATATGTGTAATAAGTTCAACATGTATTTCAAAAGTCCTTACACTATACTATGAAGCAGCTTGTTCAAGTAAAATCAATAATTGTTATTATGTGATAACTATAATTTTCCACGATTACTAGTTTCAAATGAAATCTATGAATTTTTTTGAATAAATATTTCGCTTTCCAGGACTCATAAAGGATAAAATTAGACTCGTGTCTCCGATTTAAGTTGATGACTATATACAAGTTTGGAATGACAGAAACGACAAAGGGTTGTTTTCCACAAATGTTCTGACATTTGCCTGAAGCCCATTACTGCGACTCCAGTGGAATGCAAACGTATGCATGCCAACCATGATGCTTTTGGCGTAATCATTACGATTTTGTTCACTAAATTACGGGTAAACATATCTTCATTATGCTTTTTAGGTATATCCACCTTCCAAAGATCTTGTTTCTATTAACATTCCATTAATCCCACATACCGTATTTTAGAAAAGACTGCTTTACGTAACTACAATATAAGAGTACACTTGTCCGTGGACTTGCACTTTCCTAATAGTATGATGTTCTATTTATAGCAAACCTTGTTCTACTTTCCCTCGAATTCTATTTATAGTATCTGTATGGCTTAGTGAGGAGAGAACTGACTGGTTTTCTAATTTTAATCTTTATGCGCAGATTCTTTCTTCTTATTCAATATTTAGTGCGGATCAGTCAAAAGGTATTTGGAGCTGAAAACAATTATTTTATTTTAGTCTATGCATATATGAGAGTTAAATATCTCCTTTCAAAAATGTCACAGAGGGATTAGAAAAAGGCCAAAAAAATTAACAATCCTCTAAATAGTGCAGCCTCATGTGACATCTATTTCAGGCTGTGTGGAAAGAATTATAATATTTGGCGCTAAAAGTCTTAAGATGGATTCGAGTCGATGTGTGTAAAACTGAAAGTGCTACATATGAAAACTTGAAACTTTAAAGGATGTTTAAAGACGATAGGGGCAAGTAAATCATTGTTTATTGAAATTTTAGCATGTTATATGTGGATTACGCTTTTTCTGCTTGGATTCCTGGACTTATTTTTGTAAACGGTTACTCATCATTAATTTTCAATGCCTAGGTTTTTCGCTACGGTCAGGTACCAGATTATCCGGCTACTCGTTGACAGCCCTAGTGGTATCTCTTTTCTCAAATGGAAAATGATACAAGTCCAGCCTAAATTGGGTCACCATGGTGGGTATCTTTAAATTGTTATTTCTTCTTCAAATGGATGTTCCCCTGCGGGTTCGGGGTTGTAGAATATGGCCCGACGTGCCTCACCATTTGTCGTAAAAGCTGACTAAGTAGAGGCAACCTGTTTGCCGTGGGTTGCGACACGTGTCGGAGGAGAAAGGATCCTGGTATTTGAGCGGAGGTTTTTCGGATGCAATACACTGCTTTGGCCTCTACTTCTCTTAGACGGGTGGTCGAGATGGGCCCGGTCTCGACAAATCGGCTGGTCATGCCGAGCCCTAGGAGGTCTTTTTTATTTACTTACTCATCTTCGCTATCTTTTTTGTTTCTCTCTTGATACCATCGTTGCCCCTACATACTATCCAATTAGCTTTAACTTTCCGAAGCTTTAGAAGACTTCCTACACGGCAGTGGCTCAATGGGTCAATCGCGAAGTAATTTAACCGACCCTAGAACCTGCAACCATCGCGTGATAACATCTTTTCATCAACATACACCATTTACATCCCGTTGATTGGGAAGTTTAATATTTTACTGTTACCAACAGCTTACCACTTTACTTTGAACTATTTGGTTTTCTATATCGCTGATCGATATTAAACCTTTTAGTATTTTAAACATGTATAAGTACAACCTATTGTATCGCGCTAAATAGTCTAAGTGTTCTGGTGCGTCGTTAAAGAAATCAATCAATCAATGAAAATGGGTGGCAATATCAACATAGGGTTTTCAAAATGAGACTTTCTTTGATAAAGTGTTGTTCTTAACTGAAAATGGCACAAGTTGTACAACCAGTATCATAGCCATCATTGGATGGTCATATTGGCATGGGAGTTTTATCAAAAAACTTAATGGATGTCTGATTGGTTCCAAAAGAAAATTATGACAATTGGAGATCCAGTATTGCTACCACGACAGCTAATAGATAATCTAATTGTCATTGAAGACTATGTTACTTTCAGCACTGTCCATTACAAAGGAATAAATAATCATATCTTGAATATCTAGAAATTATTTATGCCTTAGAGCATTTCTCCACTAGAAGGGATCTTGTTTTTCATGCTTTTATTATCCTAATATTTAGATTACAGAAAACAGTAGGAAAATACTTGATTTAGGAGTAACAGAATTTAAACTTTATGGAGGTTTTAAATGAAAATGTGTAACATCTGAGGTCAGTTGAACAGTACATTTTTGTAAGACCTGTTTCCATGCATATATTATAAGATGATTAAAATCTGCTAATCAGTAGTTTGCAATATTAAAAAATAATGTAAATGAAGTGACTGTTGGTTATTCGTTTTTATTTTTATTTTGCAGACTCAAAAGTAAACTGATTCTATCAGATTATTCTCATTACTGACTCTTGGAGAAATTGGGAAACACTTGTAAGTTTTTTTCATTTTGTAAGTAAGATTTCTTAAAGTAAATTTATGTTTGTATTTTGCCGTTTTTATTTATTTTGTCATGTTTTGGTTATAATTTTGATGAACTTGAAGCGTTTTAAGCTATGTTATGAAACAAGAAATTTGTTAATTAGGGATTAAGCAAGTAATTCAACTTATGTCATGTATTTGAATTATGTTTGAGCAATTGAAGCTGCTGTATTTCAATTCTGCTGAAGATTCCTTGGTGGAAGCTCATTGTAGAACCAGCCATGATGTTAGCTTGTTATAGAGCCAGCCGTGATGGTAGCTTGTAGAGCCAACCATGATGTTAGCTCGCTGTAGAGCCAGTCTAGATGGAAGCTCGTGTTAGAGCCAGCCAAGATGGAAGCTCATCGTAGAGCCATTCGTGATGGTAACATGTTGTAGAGGCTGCCATGGTGGAAGCTCTTAGTAGATTCAGCCATGATGGAAGCTTTTTGTATAGCCAGCCATGGTAGATACCTGGTAGAGCCTGCCATGACGGTGGCTCGTTGTTGAGCCAGCCATGATGGAAGCCTATTTAGAGATTGTCTAAATGGAAGCTTGTTTGAGGGCCAGTGATGATGGAAACTCATAGTAGAGCCAGTCTTGATATCATCTTGTTATAGAACCTGCCTTAGTGGAAAAGCATTTTAGAGACTGCCATGATGGTATCTTGTTGTAGCTACATTCAGCCATGGTAGTGGAAGCTTGTTGTAGAGATAGGCATGATGGTCCATGGTTGAAGCTTGTTGTAGAGCCAGCCATAGTGGAAGCTTGTTGTAGAGCCAGGCATGATGGTATATGGTGGAAGCTTTTTGTAGTGCAAACCTTGATAGTAGCTTGCTGTGGAGCCAGCCATGAATTTAAAACCCACAAAATGTCCATTTTCACATAACCATAGAACTGTTAATGAATTTCCTGTAAAGTACTATATCCTTATGAGGTTATTCATTATTGCAATTGTAGTATTGGGGGTGGCAGATGATCATGGATCCAGTTTGATAATTCATGTGAAAATTTAATCAGGTACCGCATTAGAAAATAGCTTCATTGTCAGACCAAATCACTTTTTTATTTACTCTGGAATTGTGTGACCTCTTATATTTACATAATGACAAGTCTATTATATTTTACTTTGATGTTTTTAAATGCTATCTTGCTTGTATTAGCGTTGAGAGGGACATGTGTCACTATTGGTCTGCAATGGGGATGATTAACAAAGGCATTATCATTGAGAGGAACATGTGTCACTATTGGTCTGCAATGGGGATGATTAACAAAGGCATTATCATTGAGAGGAACATGTGTCACTATTGGTCTGCAATGGGGATGATTAACAAAGACATTAGCATTGAGATGGACATGTGTCACTATTGGGCAGCAATGGTGATGAGAACTGTTTTATGAGACATACATATATCATACTCAGGCAGAACAAAATGTATCTGTAGGCTCAAACGAATCAAAAATGTAAACAGAATGATGGCTTCATCACTAGGTTTGCAGTCATACATACACCTGCTCATTGATCTTTGTAAAAATCCCAATATTTGTCTCACTATTCCTGGAATTCATGACTAGGACAGTAGTTGCTTTTTCCACAAACTAATATTGTTCGTTACATACACTTAACTTGCATTGCCTCTGAATAAAAAGGTGATACTAATAGCATAGGAATTTGAGTAACACATTCTGAATGCTCATCTCAGGGTGAATACAAAATTACAAATAAATAATTTCATAATAATGTGCAGCATGTATACTTCACTACTAGAATTGTGTATATGTAGAATTACCATTTGTAAGGTTTGATCCATTTATAGTGTTCGATTAATTTGTAATGTTTGATCTACATGCATATTTTGAGATATGAGCAATGTTTATGTAAGGAATTAATTTGTAATCCACATTTTGGTTGATTATTAGTAACCTCGTGCATATATTCATGTGATATTATAGATTTGCAAATGCTGAATTGTAATTTTTTATAATGGTTCCTGTGTGCAACATTAGTTGTAATGTACAGAAATGTGTCTTCATTATGTCATACTGTTCTGTATAATACGATATATATATATAAATATATATATATATATATATATATATATATATATATATATATATATATATATATATATATATATATATATATATATATATATATATATATATATATATATACCGATGTGATGAAATCTGTTGATACCATGTATACCATACCAAAAATCATGAGTGTTTCGATGTTCACGAATGCGTGACCATAAAAAGGTAATGGCTTATCTGATGATAGACTGTTGTTTAGTGTGAGACGATATTGCTAGAGGATTATGCTAATGTCCTCACTTGTTTATACTGGAAGCTTTAATGGACAGGATGAGCTGTAGGAGACAGAAAATGGAGAAATATTCTAGTATAGTTGGTTCCCCATGTTTGAAGGCAGACAGGAGAAGAGAAGTGGAGTTAGTGGAAGGGTGAAAGGCGTAGTTGATGCACTGAAGGGGTACTGGAATACTAGCCAAGGGAAATTAAATAATACAGATGCTTAGATACATAGGATAAGAGGAAAATCTATCACACTAAGTCAGATGATGAAATAGGCAGTTACTTTTTCGAGTGTAAGAATAGTGGCAGGGTTTTGAATATTGAATTTCATTTCAGAAATGACTATCTGTTATTGAATGGTATTAAACTGTTTATTTTGAATCTCACCTTTTGTGTCAGTAATTTAAATGTCGACATCGCTAAGTGGGGGCTCAGAGCTCTTCCTCCATCAATAATACTGACCGCCATGTATACCCTGAAGACATTAAAATTATATACAACTAATAACCAAACAGCAAGCAAGTATGTCCGACATTGCTTAAAATATATCTAATATAGATGACCTATAATTGGCTAAAATGGACAGAAAGCATTATGGCATGGCATAGAGTTTTAAGAATATTTAAAAATAAAACAATTTTCCAAGCAACAATAGCGTTTATTCTCAGTTAAGAAAGCAAATTTTAAGTAAATTATGTTTCTCCGAGAATACTTACCCAATCATATTAACATTAGGGATATAAGCCTGCTATCTCGCGAATCCAGCCCTACCGAAAGACGAAAATTAGTCTTTTCTATGTCCTATAGACAAAGGGCAATAACTCTTGTGCATTACCTCCCCTTGCCACCGCTAGGTGTGGCCAGTTTTTAAGCTGAGCGATAAATACCATACGAGGATGCTCGCATGGCGGGGTGATTGGGAGGGTTTTTAAGTAATGTGATTGGGTAAGTATTCTCGGAGAAACATAATTTACTTAAAATTTGCTTTCTCCTTTGAACACGTTCCCCAATCACATTAACATTAGGAGAATAGGTAATAGGAGGAGGGAATGCTGAGCATTCTACCTCTACCCAGGGTATCCTCTAGGGAATGATGGCTGGATTCCCCATTTGAACGATAAACCATTCTCCTAATTTAATAAGCAACACAGCCCAGGGTCACGTGATATGTGACCCCTTTATGCGGTTAAGAAGATAGTTACTGAAATATTCTTACCTACAAATTTTTTTTTCTAGCGAATCCAGCTAAGCTAATAGGTTGCGATGATTGTTGTAAATGGGTCCGGTGGGCATCTGGGCTCCCAACACCGGACCTACTAGATTCAAGGTTTGCCTCTGCGAGGTCAAATCTTTGAGATAAAACGAGAATTTTGATTATGCATGCCAGCCAACAGCTTCTATTATATCACGGATAGAAACATTGCGTTCGAATGCAAGGCTCGCTGAGATGGCTCTATTAACATGAGCGGTAATCTGCTTGAGGCGACTCTGATCTTGTGAAACCACAGAGTACGCTGAGCGTATAACCCACTTCAGCCATAAAGCAAGGGCTTGAATGGTGATATCCCATTTATCAGCTATCACCAGAAGAAAGAGGTGCTTGCATGTGACCTGACTCACCTCTGTGCGCTTAAATGGTGGTAGAGTGCACAAACAGGATCTTGTATGGCTGCTGCTCCTGACTTATCAATTAAAGAATGCAAGCTAATGACGACTCTTTGATTGCCAATGGAAGGTAACCTATTTTTGGGCTACGAAGCCTGGCTGCGTCAAGAGGACCACCGAACCGTCTGATCTGAACCGAAGATAGTTCGGGTCACAAGGAAAGAACCCGTAACTCACTCACCCTGCATGCTGAAGCTAAGACTATCAAGAAACTCGATTTTGAATGATAGTAGCTTTAACGAAATGTGGGCTAAAGACTCAATACTGTCTGAATTGAGCCATGTCAAACCCCAGGACAGATTCTATTTGGAAACAGGGTGAGGAATATTAGTCGATTGAACTCTAAAGTGACTAAAACATCTAACAGATCTTTGTCATGGATGATATCACATTTACGATGATGGCGGAATGCGTCTGATATCATGGAACGGTAGCGTTTGATAGTAAGTGATGGGACAACTGTGTCTCCTCGAAAAATCAAAGAAAAAGTCGGCCAGTTGAGGGATTGTGACACTCAAAGACACGATGTTAATGATATGGTACCAGTCCCTGAAGACATGCCACTTTCCCTCGTAAGCCTTCAGAGTAGAGGGCCTTCTTGCTCTTGAAATTCTCTCCACAATCGAAGATTTAAATTGTTTGTCTCGCAAGGCCGTCTGGACAAGAGCCAAGCGTGAAGATAAAGACGGTCCGGACAGGGGTGGAACACCCGTGACCGCGGTTGTTTGAGAATATTTGGGCTGACTGTAATCTTTCTGGGTAGATCTATCGCCAGATCGAGTAGATCGGAGACCCAGGAGTTGTTCCATCTGAGAGGGGTAATCAGAATCATCTGACTGTTATGACCCTTTAACCTCTGGATTATTTTCAGTACCAAGACCGTTGGATGGTAGGAGAATGCCCACAATCCCTTCCCAGCTGATTGACAGATCATCCACGGCCCAAGCATCTGGGTCTGGAACTGTAGAGACGAAGGTGGACAACTTGCGATTCCACCTTGTTGCAAAAGATCGATCATCGGACGTCCCCAAAGTTTGCAGATTGGAAGAAAGCCCAATTGATGGAGTGACCATTCAGTGTGAATGACTGCATAGAGTGTCAGCCAAGACATTGAGTCTGCCGGGAATGTGTCTGATTTGTACACTGAGGTGGTGATTGTCGCTCCAATGTAGAAACTGCCAGATCAGACAGCACAGGTTTGGTGATTGGTGCCCCCTTGTTTTGAGGAGGCAAGTCACCACCACAAAGTTGTCTGACATAAGGAGGACAGTTTTGAATAAGAGTTGATCCTGTCAGAAATGAAAGGCATTGATGACAGCCTTTATTTCTGAAAGGTTGATGTGGAGAGGGCTCTCCCCTGGCACCCACGTACCGCTGACGGTATCTAAGTCCGGCAACAGGTGGGCACCCCAACCGTAGGTACTGGCGGCAGAAAATACCGTTATCTCCGCCTGAGGTATCTCCAGAGGAATCACTGTGGATAGCCAACAGGGGTTGTGCCAATGACGCAAGAATTATCTTATCTCGAGCGTGATCATTATTGTGCTATTGAGGTGACTTGAAAAAGGACGCCATTATGCTTGTAACGTCCTTTGTAAGGGGCGCAGAAAAAGACGGCCGAGCGGGATCAAGTCCGCCGCCGCATTGAATAATCCGAGGAGTTACAAGAACTCTCTCGCTGAAGTGCACGTCATGTTGGAAACGGACTCTACGAGTTCGACTATCCGGATGATCTCGAACGCGAGGAAGCCTTACCAGATTCAGATCGGTGAGAAACTCCATGCCCAGATGGACCAAAACTCTAGGATGGACAGAAATCGAACTTTATCCAGTTCACGAGAAAGCCTAAATGATGTAAAAGTGATATAAGATCGTTTCTGCCTTTGAGCAGAGTAGAACGTAACATATGTTTCTGGAAGATGTCGTCCAAGTATACTGCCGTCACTATAGATGAAGTCGAGCGGAACAGGGTGACGACGCAATCCATAACCTTGGTAAAAGCCCAAGGGTTGATGTTGAGGCCAAAAGGTATAACCTGGAACTGATAAACCGAGTCCCGATAAGCACAACGGAGAAATGTCCGTGATTCTGTGGATTGGGACGTGAAAATATGCGTCGGTCATATCTAGACTGACGGCATACCCGTCTCGTCAGATGGAAAGACGGATTGATCACGCCATCGCCACATTGAATTTCAGGGACAAAATGTATTGGTTGAGGCGACTCAGGTCAATGAACGGCCTCTGGATAAGAAACATCCATGAATAATACCCTTCTATTACAGGGTTTAGAAAGGCATCCTTCTCCCTATCTGACGGTACATCCGTGAAGAGGGGAGATGAGGACAGGGGATGGGAAGGATAAATGAAATCCGAAGTCCCTCCGAAATGACCTGAAACACCCAATTGTTCTGAGGTAGTAAAGTGGTCCAGTGGTCATGAAATTGCAGGCGGCGGCCGCCCACAGGTAGGCAGTCCGCTGGCGGTGGGCAGGGTATGTCAACGACTAGAGTTAGGAGGGTTGAAGGCGGAGAAACTTGGGTTCTTGCCGCCTCTGTATGGTTGCCTCCTAGCTTCATGAGAATGTTGGCTCCCAGCATTGGGTTGCGATCCATACTGCACATTTTATTGTAAGGATCCCTTTTCCCCTGGTCCGCCTATCATCCCTCCGCTGTGGCAGGGGATGTTTGTTTCGAAACGCCTGCAAAAGTTGGGCGGCGACTTGGAGGGGCAGTTCCTGAGCTCCATGCCTCCGAACATTTGCAATTTTTCCCCAAAGAATAAAGATGACCCAAACGGAGACATCCGTAAAGCCAGAGTAGGATGGGGCTTGAGCGACGTGGACCGCCGACACTCGTCACGTCGTATTATGGCGAAGTTAGCACAAGCAGTCAACGCATTGGCCATGGAATGGTGAGCTGCTCTGTTAATACCTCTAGAAATCCAGGCCGTCATTTCACAAGTGTGGCCATTGCCGGATTTGCCTAGGGAGTCTGAAAAATGGCTAGTGAAGCCAAGTCTAACATTGAAGACGTAGCGACTTCGTTTCGGATTAGCTTTGACGTGGCATTGGAGATCAGTACTGAAGGCGTCTGATTGAGTTTTGTAGCAGCTACACTATAACGTCGCTGGAAGTTAGCTTCCTCAATTTTTACTGACTGGGGAAGAAGCAGGAAGGACATCGTCTCTTCCTCCCATTCAAGATCTATAGACGCCTTAACTTTGTAGTATTGAATCGCGGTAGGAGGTGGTGGGAATTCTGAAGTGCCAACACCCAATAAATTCTTCGACTGCGGCCTTGAAGCTAAGCTCAGTCCGTTTCAGGACTGGATCTGTGTACGGCTGAAAGTGTTTCGTCACACTCACTGTGTGCTGAGTCGTGTTCTGGTCAACTCAGACATCCACTCGCAGCTGAATTATAATTTTTTTTGCAATCCAACTTTAAATTTTTCTCTTCTCCGTAGTGCTTGCATAGTGCAGCCAGCACTGCGCGTACATCTACCATTCGCTCAGAGGGATCGTTGGTTCTGGTACAGCTTGCATCTCTGTATAGCATACCAGGTGACAGAGACGACGCAATTCCGTCATAATTGACAATTTCACTAATTCCCCCTTGTGGAGAAGCCGTGAACATATGGACGGCTGGCACTGCCGGCTTGTTTGTCTGGCGAATGGTCGGCCTGAATGTTGGCGACGGTCCGGCTATCACCGGTACCGGCCGCTCCAAAGGCCTGGCTGGACGAACAGATTTCTCACTAAAATGTCCATCATAGTATTGATATGTTGCCGGCGGTACAGCTTGACGGACGGATTTGTCACTAAAATCCCCGTAAATCATAGTTGGTCGGCCCGTTTTAGCAATAAGGTCCCCATACTACTGGGACGGCACTCCCGGCTGGTTTGTCTGGCGTGTGGTCCGTCGGAATGTCGGCGACGGTCCGGCTATCGCCGGTACCGGCCGCTGCTATGGCTTGGCTGTACGGATAGATTTCTCACTAAAATCCCCGTAAATCATAGTTGGTTTGACCGTTTTAGCAATACGATGGGACGGCTGGACGGCCAGTGACGTCGAGGTTGTATAGTGAAATAGATCCAATGGATCCGGTAAAAACCCCAGGCGTCCTGACTTACAGGCCCGAAGGCCATGCTCGGACATGCGGAGGTACTTACGCTCACTGGGCAGCCAGAAATTGGGGGAACACTCCCCCAAATGATGTTAATAGCTACGCCGTACCCAATTACGCATCAGTTCAAAGGCGGACTGTTGTACCATGTCAACATTATTTGCCTCCATTGCCACATTGCCAACACCCTTTATGCCGTTCATGCATTTGTTGTTGACATTTATACTGAAACGACAAAAGAAGAGAAAACAAAGCACAAATTAGCAATGCAGCATGTTATTAATTCGATAATACCAAAGTCGTTAATGACACCACGAGTACCGCCATTATCGTGTCGCAACAGGGTCGTCCAAAGACGAAGTCTACTGAAACGACAATAGAAGATGAAACAAAGCACAAATTAGCTCGTTATTAATTCGCAAATACCATGGTGGCGCTCTACACTTTCGTACTTTGCATAGGGTTAGAATTTTAAAGAAAAATAATTTTCTGGGATTTCTTCACTGGTTATACTGGCAATATAATAAAGACTTTGTATATCTTAGGTGTTGGGAGAAGAACTTTCAATTCCCTTTATTTTGATGTATGATTGATGGGTGTACTTTAGGTTCTAGAGTATACAGCTTGGGCTAACATAAGATCTGCTTATGTAAACAAACTGCTAGCTCCGCATGGTCATTTTCACTCCCTGGACTTCAGAGGTAAATTGTAGAAAAATGATACGATAACATTCTTTACTTTTCAGATATTTTGTAATTTGTTCTTTGCACTTTCAGAAGCTGCTATTGCCTTCTTCAGCAAAATTCGTTTTCCCTAGTTTAATAACTGCTAAAGTTAGTGTACTTTTGATTAATTCTGGCTAATTTTTCAAGCAGATGGGAGCATCCATTTTGTTATACCATGCGCTTAGATCATTTACAATTTCCACAAGTGCAGTATCCAAAGAAATATCAGCCACATTACATCAAAGTAGCATTGAGATATGCCAACATTATCTCCATTGTGCATGTTACAAATGCAAACAACTTCACCTTACATACGTCACTATCTGAAAAGTACATATTAACTGGTGAGCGCCTCCCATACCGTTACTAACGGAGTAAGCGAAATTATTCAGCGCCGCGTGAACTCGTGAATGACTACACGAGTACCGCCATTAGCGTGCTCTGTCCACGTTACAACGTGGTCTTCCAAAGAACAAGTCCATAAAGGTGACAAAGTCACTCAAAATTTAAAAATATTGTAAAATAATGTATACAACCTGTAGAAGAATGATTATCAAACACAATAATTCCAAATTTAACTTTGGATGGTCCGAATTTACACTAATATGGGTTGGATTCATGGAGGCCTAATTCTACGTGGTTGCACAGTACAAGGGAAGCTTAAAAACTGGCGACACCTAGCGGTGGCAAGGGGAGGTAAGGGACAAGAGTTATTGCCCTTTGTTGATATGACAGACAGAAAAGACGAATTTTCGTCTTTTGGTAGGGCTGGATTCGCGAGGTAGCAGGCTTATATCCCTAATGTTAATGTGATTGGGGAACGTATTCAAAGGAGAAATAAGTCATCTACAAGGGAAACCACGATTGAGCAAAGGATCTATTATATAAGTAATTAAATAAATGTTTTAGTTAGTTTTGTTAAAGAATGTTTTATTAAACTTTCTTTTCATCTGGCTTATTCACATTTTTATTACTAAATCATAAAAACTTGGAAAATGATTTATTTGAACTTAAATACATTTATATTCAGTTGTCAAAATTTGTGTATGTATGTATGTATGTATGTATGTATGTATGTATGTATGTATGTATGAATGTATGTATGTATGTATGTATGTATGTATGTATGTATGTATGTATGTATGTATGCATGCATGCATGCATGCATGCATGCATGTATGTATGTATGTATGTATGTATGTATGTATGTATGTATGTATGTATGTATGTATGTATGTATGTATGTATGTATTTTTTTGTGTGTGTAGATAGGCAGGCATGTATGTATGCATGCATGCACACACACATATGTATGTATGTGTTTATGTATGTATGTATGTATGTATGTATGTATGTATGTATGTATGTATGTAAGTATGTATGTATGTATGTATGTATGTATGTATGTATGTATGTATGTATGTATGTATGTATGTATGCATGCATGCATGGTCTTACACCAAGTAAAAAAGACACAAAACCAACCTTTTTAGTCAAGTTATTTAGTTCTCAGTTATAAAGTGAAATTTTTAAGATGAAAATACAATACTGTGAATGTCCAAAAGAAATGAATGTTCCAATTCCAATTCAAAATCAAAGAGTCTTGAATATATTAATGTACCAATATCACCAATAGTCCTAATGTAACAGAATGATATACATGTAATAGAAAATGGATTTGAATGAATTTAAAATGATCACTAAATAGTCATTCCAGTTAATATGCACTTTAGTCATTGCAAAGAATAGTTTAAATTATGGTTTCTCTAAAATCATATCATGACTAAAATTGGTTCCACAAAAGTAATATGGGAGTACATCATTATATCAAGGGTAAAGGACATGTAAGGACAAGGATGTTCACTTTCAGGACTTCCAAAATACCTTAGTTGTCAACAAGTTTACAATATTATCGTTAAGTCAACATCATATTCTTGTAACATCAATCCCTGTTTTAACAAGCTATACTAATTGCTATTAATGGTATTATTATAAAGGGGTTGTGGTGATGGAATACAAATATTGGAGAAGGAGCGGTACTAATATACACTTGAACATGTTGCAATCTAATATCAGAACCAAATATTCTTTCTCAACTGTGGAATCATCGATTTGGCTTTTGTATATTTTATATTGTAAAAAGCATGTTGGATTAACTTAATCATATTTGTTATCATGTATCCATACTCAACCAAGAGACATTTAAAATGATTGGCTAAATTCTAGGGTAGAAAGAACTGGTGTAACTATAACTATCGCCTTTAATTTACCAAACACCCTTCTGTGATAAGAAAAGGTCAGAACATCTCGTTATGAAACTTCCTTAATATTTTATGTTATGCTAATAATCAGAAATAATAATAATAATAATAATAATAATAATAATAATAATAATCCAGTAATGATGATGAGAAAACATAATTGGCAGTATTAATGTAGCAATATAATTTCATCTTCTGTCATAATATACAAAAGACTAATAAACTGCCATAATGAGTATAACACAAATGAAGATGACAGTGTTTTGTATTAATCAGCATTACTTACAGAATCATGTTTAAATTCCAACATTGATACCCTTCCTCTTGAACTGAACTGAAAACCATCCATTCAATTTGCTAAAGTATGTGATTTAGAACTGATCTTGTTGAAAACAAATTATTTTTCTTCCAACAATTGCATCAACCGCACAATATTTCGTTTTTTTCACCCAAAACTAAACTGGTTTCTAACCACACCTGAAGTGCAAGTCATATAGGGTTAACCATATATCATGAAAAAAAACATTTTATTGCACTGCAAAACAAAATGTTTAAAATTTAGTCACAATGACATCATTATTCTACATCCTAGAATCTGAAATAATAGGGAATAGTCTTTTAATTAATACAGCTTCCTTATCTAATAGAGAATAGTATTCTAATTAATACAGCTTCCTTATCTAATAGAGAATAGTATTCTAATTAATACAGCTTCCTTATCTAATAGAGAATAGTCATCTAATTAATACAGCTTCCTTATCTAATAGAGAATAGTCATCTAATTAATACAGCTTCCTTATCTAATAGAGAATAGTCATCTAATTAATACAGCTTCCTTATCTAATAGAGAATAGTATTCTAATTAATACAGCTTCCTTGTCTAATAGAGAATAGTATTCTAATTAATACAGCTTCCTTATCTAAAGTCTTCTAATTAATACAGCTTCCTTATCTAAAGTGCAAGACATCATCACAGTTTAGATGATGCACCAGTCAAACCAATTGGTAAAGATCTGACGGATAAACTCCAATTGACAGAAAGAACACATATGGCAAGAAGGATATATAAAATAAGCAGTAGTGTGCCCAATTTAAATAATCACTCCATATAGGTCATATATCATTAATTGCATGAATAATATATAAAATAAGCTGTAGTGTCCCCAATTTAAACCAACACTCCATATAGGTCATATATCATTAATTACATGAATAATATATAAAATAAGCTGTAGTGTTCCCAATTTAAACCATCACTCCATATAGGTCATATATCATTAATTACATGAATAATATATAAAATAAGCTGTAGTGTCCACAAGTTAATTATCATATCATCATACCACATCGAAATAATGTGCATCTTACATGTCATTACATTACCAATATTTCACCGAAATAACAGCTATTATTGTATGCTATTTTGTAGCCATTTACTTGTCTACAATGATTTGAAATAAGCATCATTTCACATAGATGTAATGCATATCTACAATGACTTGGAGTAACCATGATTCCACATATGAATAACACATGTCTACAATGACATTATTATAAAAAGGCCATCATTCCACAAAGATACAATGCATGTCTACAATAACGTGAAATAACCATCATTCCACATAGTTATGTCACAAGTCCACAATTGCACAAAAAGCAGATATTTCCATACAAACTCATAAATACCAGTCAGTGATGTAATAATATATACATGTACAAGTAACACTGGCTAAAACGCAAACCATTATACTATTAAACTAAAACAAAATGCCAGTATGACACAAAATCACTATACATTTTTCCACCGTAAACTGATATAATGGTATCATATTACGAGGCATTACCAAAAGTACCTACTTTACAGGCACATGACTGAGACAACTCACAAATACCACAGGAAAATAGCTGAGCCAACTGAATATAAGTGCATATGTATGTGCAATGAAATTCCCTGTGGACTCTTGCACTTCATAATTTATTACCAAAAAATGCTTTTATTGCATGAATACAGCAAACTATTAATTAAAAGGTCTGACCCAAGAGAGCAATTGCACCAGGATTGGCATGGTCTAGTGTCTGGGCATCAACCACATTACCAACTAGATTCAACCATGTCTCTTAAATAAAATGAGGAAAAAGTGAACTTGATATGACAACTGACCCATTCCATCACATATGTAATGTGACATTGCATTTAAGGGCAAAACTCGAACAAATAGATTTTATTGCATAAGATGAAGGCATCAACAAACATACATGTTCTAGAGTGAGATCAGTGTATGCTGACTGGATAACTCCGGTTGACTAGAATGATAAGGCTGTGGGGTTGTTCCTGTTTCCCAGGTTGTATTGGTAGGAAAAGTGTATGATATCTGGATCAGTGGCGTAGCCAGGATAATTGGTGCCCAGGGCAAAACACCCAAATTTGCGCCCACGGCTGCCCCTGTTGCACAGTTATGTACCTTGTTTCCAAAACGAAACGTAATCGTTATCAGTCATAATATAATTATTAAACTATTACAATTTAATTGCTAGAAAAAAGTATAGCCTAGGCGAAATTCCCTATAAAACAATATTAGCCTATTTGAAAAAAAATAATATCCAAAAAATTGGGCCAATTTGGGCACCCATTTGGCGTCCCCTAGCCAATGGCGCCCGGGTCAAATGCGCCCCTTCCCACCTGCTACGCCACTGGTCTGGCTTGGATGGACTTTATGTGCTCCAGATATATTTTGTCAGCTTGTTCCGGATCCAATAGCATTGCCTATCTCAAATAACTGATCAATGATATGTGTTCTAAAATTATTTTCTGGTTGCTGGTAGATGAAAACTGATAGCGCCATTAACACTACAGAACTGCAAGAACACAACTGTATTTAGTTTGGAAATATGGACTAGACATAAAATTCGCTTACTCTAGATGTAAAAGCTGACCTAAACTGCTAAATATGATCAAATACGTTAGCAACTTTCAACTTTGGAGTATGCATTACGCTGGCTCTAATTATGGCAACAGTTATTTTTGATTGTATGCATGATGATGGGCCCAAATTACGTCCACACAGGAGTGTCTCTTCACTTCTGATTATGCTTGATGCTGGGCCTAAATTGTGATCACATCCAGTAGTAGCCCTTGGCAATATATTACGCATGATACTTGACCCAAACTATGATTATATCTAGTAGTCACTCTAGGCAATGGATTCACATGATACTGAACACAAACTATGATCACATCCAGTAGTCTTTCTTGACAATGGATTACTTATGATGTTGAACCCTAACTATGATTACATAAAGTAGTCATTTTTGCCAAAGGGTTACTCTTGGCAATGGGTCACTCTTGGCAATGGGTTACTCTTGGCAACGGATTATTCATGATGCTGGACCCAAATATGATATATCCAGTAGTCAATCTTCTCTTGGCCATTCATTGTGCATGATGCTGGACCCAAACTATGATCAGATCCAGTAATCACTCTTGGCAATGGATTAAACATGATGCTGTACTCAAATTATGATCAGATCCAGTAGTCACTCCTGGCAATGGATTATGCCTTGTGCTGGACCCAAACAATTATCACATCATATAGTCCCTCATGGCATTAGATTACGCATGATGCTGGACTCAAACTATGGTCACATCCAGTAGTCACTCTTGGCGATGGATTATTCAAGATGCTGGACCCATCATATGCTGACATACAGCAGTCATTCTTGGCAATGGATTACACATAATGCTAGATCCCAACTATGCTCACAAATGTTCTTTCCCAACAATTTGAATAAAACAACCATTCATCAATACAAAGATCTGGGTCATTTTGAAATTTTGAATTCAATATAATCAGCAGAAGTACATAGAGTGTTAGATTTGGAAAATCAGAATCCATTTATATTCGTCCATTCCTGACCCAGGTTATTAGTAGCTGGTATTAAACATTATAGATTTCGCCTTCTAGCAGGTAAAAAGGGTCGTTGATACAAGGATAGCTCCTGGATTTTGATGTTGCGAAGGGTGACTGACATTTATCCAGGCTGTTAATTTTGACAACATGCTCCCTTGAGGTGCATCTATCTCGGTCATGAGGACACCTTCAACAAAGGGTGTTGTCTACTTAAACGCTGAAATAACTGTCACACAAGTAACACATGGCAATAAAGTTAGGAAGGTAGTCCTTTTGACCTTGGCAGAAAAGGTCATTTGTTCTGCTGTACTTCCATGTGGTGTCATAAGCTTTCTCCAGGTTGATGAATATGGTTGCTACATGTTCTTTCCTTATAAAAGTTTATGCCATGACTTGTATTTATACTGTTCACTCAAATTAGGTATGCACTGTGCTTACTTGTGTCTCTTAATTATGCTTCATAATCTTCTTTTGTAGCTAGCAAACTTCGTAGATAGAGATAACCTGTGTATTTTGTCTCTCTAACTGTTCCTTGTATCCCTGTGTACCAAGTTTAAGTTCAATGTCCTCAATTACAGCATCAATTTTGTTCCAATAATCATCAAAATCCTGTTGGCTAATCTTTCCATCCATGGAATGACCTATAATATGATTTCTATAGGAACGAATTCGCTCCACACTAGCTCCTAGCGAGTTGTCCCTCGGTTGATCTTGTGTATCATTTCCCCAGCCTGTTACTGGAGCAGGAACTGTGCTGATATTTCTGATCAGAATATAAAGTAGGGATAGATCAAACTGATCCACCTTTCCTGTTGTCTTGCCCTGTGGATCTGGGAAAACCAGCTGTATTTGATCCGAGTTTAGAAGGGGTCTTCTTCCCTGTCTAATGGTCAGCTTGCTTTTATTGGCCAGGATTGCCTGGTTGATGTCTGTGTGTGGAGAAGGAACTTGGGTACTAAGGACTTCCCTCATGGCATTGCCACAAACTGTTACAATAGCGACACAGAGGCGGGCATGATTCATGTGCTCACGTGTAATGGGTGCATCAGGATCATGTCCCTAAAAAAGAGAAAGGACAATATTATTACAAGACCCATGACATCGGTGACTAAACATACTGATAATACGCCATCTATGACTAAATATACTGATATATCATTAATGATTGAACATATAGTAAAAATAACACAGAAGGTGATGCATATGAATTATTTCTAATTACTCTCTCAATCTCATAAACCAATAAAGTGAATCATATCACACGTTCTATGTGTTAGTGTCTTTTTTTATTTTATTATATAAGTGCCTCTGATCCATTAGTCTACTGTAGACATTTATAAACAAGAGTGTGTGAAATCAATTTTAAAAAATGATACCAATAAAAACAATTAGGTCAGAATGTTATTATCCATACCAAGCAAGTAGAATAAATTATTTCCTAGCAATCATGGATTATGAAACTAACATACATGACATCATTTTAATCCTGTGTATATTTTAAATTTCTTTGCTTATACATTGGAGAGTCTTATTTATCTTTTCACACCACCTAACTATGTTTATATCTTTGATTTGGCCAGTACAATATACTTTAGTGTAAATGGTCAATACTTATTTTGCATTGGACTGCAACATTGGCGATAATGAATTCTTACAGGTAACCAAATAATAATCCTACTTTGATTTAACACGCAAGGTTTCTTTTTCTTGGATCTTAAAATTCTGTTGGTTGAACTAAGCAAGCATAAGGTGTTTTTGCTTGGTCTTGCAATTCTGTTACTATAACTAAATCAATGTCCTGTCTGCCTTTGGAATACTTTAGGCATTTTTGACATTTGTATAAATAAAACTTACTTAGGACAGTAATATAAATATGTGTTAGTTAAATAACATTACTTTGTACATAGTCCTATATTTGATTACTTCATATAATAAATCTTAATAATGATGGAAAAGTGCACAATGAATGCTGAGAGAATTGTTAAATTCACTGGACTGTTTAAGTGCAGTGGTGGCTCAGTGGTTAATGTGCTGTTTTAAATCCTTTAATCAGACCAACCTAGGTCGGTTAACATGGTAATCAGACCAGTCTAAGTAGGCTAACATGGTAATAAGACCAATCTAGGTTGGCTAACATGGGGTGACCTTGTCACTAAATAACCTATTTGTTCTGCTATGCTATAACGCACAAAACCAAATCAACATACTAGACGGTTATTATCTGTTTTTCATGGCTTTAAATTAGACAACTTGATCCAAGATAAAAAGACAGTCTATATGGGTCATGTCAGTAATAAATGAAACACCCCGTGTGTTTAATGTTTGCATACTCGATTTAAAAATAACTCAAAAGATCCAAATTTGGATTAAATACAGTCAAATCTCTCTTAAATAGCCATCAATAAAAACATGCCAAGCGATTCTCTCAACACAGATGACATCGTAAAAGAGGCTCCACTATTAATCTGGTTCTGAACAAATATGGTACATCAAAGATTATTCTCACACACATATATATATATATATATATATATATATATATATATATATATATATATATATATATAGAGAGAGAGAGAGAGAGAGAGAGAGAGAGAGAGAGAGAGAGAGAGAGAGAGAGCGAGAGAGAGAGTACAAAAGTAGCTTGCTCGGTTGTCGATAAGGTGCAAATGGAGTTAGCTATCTCATGAATAAAAGATCTGGGACAAAGCAGATAGTCTATCAACCCAGTGATTGTCATAGTCTATCAACCCAGTGATTACCATAGTCTATCAACCCAGTGATTGACATAGTCTATCAACCCAGTGATTACCATAGTCTATCAACCCAGTGATTACGATAGTTTATCAACCCAGTGATTGCCATAATCTATCAACCCAGTAATTGCCATTCTCATAGTCCCAGCGACAGTCATTTCAAGTTTGTTCAGCCTACTTAACGGCTAACCACTTATTTCTTTGGGGTGTGGGGCAGGGGTACAAAATATTCCCAGGTGCTTCAAAAACAGTGTACCTCCTTAAAACAACTAAATTTACCATCAATCTTTCCTCAGTTCTGAGTTCTGCTATAACCTGGCATAACATTCCTTGAAACGATTGAATCTGCAGAATATCTTTATATCAAATAGTGACTGAAGTGTTTGTGTATTATTGATTGTTAAATTAAAATGAATAACCTAATGATTACATGCCTGCTCAGAATTTTAACTCAACATGAAGAATTGTTTAATGAAGGTCTTTAATGTACATTTTGGTTTGCTGTTCATCAAATCACAATTCATGTTTTGCATGCAGATTTTTGGAGACTTTTCATACTATTATATTCTTTAGAAAAGTTATATTTTACTTACATTAATTGTAAGTTAATTAAAATTAATTTAAACTTATTACAATAAATGCGTTTTACCATATTTTTATATGATCATTTCATGTAAAAGCAAATTATGAACACAGTTTATTAAATTAAAGTTTTACAAACTTATGATGCCTACTTGGTAGAAATATTGTCAAAATGACATATTGGTAATTTATCAATTTTGTTTTCACCCACTTGTCCAGTGCAATATCTTTCAGAAAATACACGTCATAGCTTTCTTGTCACTTATAAAAAAAAGAAATCTCAATTTGTCGGTTCCACTGAGAAAAACACTCGCTGAATTTCCAACCTGTGCCAATTTATATATTGTTCACAAAAACTGCAATACTTCGTTGTTTCCAAGTCAACAAATTCAAGGGAGGGATAACATTCAACCAAATGTGAAAATTTCTGTAATTTAGTCATGTCGTGTTTGATATTGTTAACTGTATGTTAGTTATGTCGTGTTTGATATTGTTAACTGTATGTTAGTTATGTCGTGTTAGATATTGTTAACTGTATGTTAGTTATGTCGTGTTTGATATTGTTAACTGTATGTTAGTTATGTCGTGTTTGATATTGTTAACTGTATGTTAGTTATGTCGTGTTTGATATTGTTAACTGTATGTTAGTTATGTCGTGTTTGATATTGTTAACTGTATGTTAGTTATGTCGTGTTTGATATTGTTAACTGTATGTTAGTTATGTCGTGTTTGATATTGTTAACTGTATGTTAGTTATGTCGTGTTTGATATTGTTAACTGTATGTTAGTTATGTCGTGTTTGATATTGTTAACTGTATGTTAGTTATGTCGTGTTTGATATTGTTAACTGTATGTTAGTTATGTCGTGTTTGATATTGTTAACTGCCAAAGATTCTGACTTGTGACCCTCGGTAAAAATATTTACCTCATATTCAGTTACAGTCTTATGTTACCCCTACAGCTTGAAATGAATTTACTCCCTCAAAATTGTCCTTATTACTGTTCGTATGAAAATAATTCAGTAATTACATTTTTATCATTAGTAATAATAAGTACTCCTTACCTGATCATAGCATAAATTGTGTTGAAATTTGTGTTATGTGATTGTTTACAGCTAGCTCTTTATTATGTGGTACAACTTCGCCTTTTTAAATAAAATGTGTTTATCTCTATTATGACGGAAACAGAATTCACGCAACTACAATATTTCGTGGAATGAATGTCTCTCTCTCTCTCTCTCTCTCTCTCTCTCTCTCTCTCTCTCTCTATATATATATATATATATATATATATATATATATATATATATATATATATATAGTTTGCTTAGCATACTATAGGTCCAAATTTGACACCTTTATTTTATGTAGGAGTACCTCCCTAATTAATGACTAACCTAAATTTGGCACCTTTCAAGTAATCCTAATTATCAATTGTACTGGCATTTACTCCAAATTCCACACATGAAGCATAGGCAAATGTCATTTGTTAATTGTGATAGTGCATGCATTCAAGCTCAAATGAGTACGTATTTTTCCAAAGCAAATTTGTATTGAATGTACATATATTCGATAGAATTTAAGGACATTGATGGTAAAATGTTTTCAAATTGACCTTGATTGTCTAGCTTAAAATTTTATGACATTCCCCAAGCCATGTTGTAAGTCATAACATAGACAGTCATTTGATATTGTGTGTGTATTCCTTCCTCCATTTAAATGTTTTTTAAAAAAACTATTCTGTTTCCTCTGCTCCTATAAAATATAAGCATTAAGTTTTAATACTGTCAGATTATTCCCTCATAGTAATGGTATGTAAGAACAAATAAACATTTTTACAATTTTCCAACCTAATAACTGCTTTACTATGTACAGATCTTCAACACACGGTAATTAAATAATATTCTAGTACGTAACATGATACATTATTAAATTCAAATTGAATAGCTACAGGAATATTTTTAGGACTGTACACATTCCTCGAATACTCTAGTATGTATGCCCGACTATTACTCTGTTACTATGTGCACAATGGAGAATTGTCACATGCAGAGTGCTCTAAAGCGTTGTCCATTACGGATCACTGTCATCTCACCTCTGTCTGCTGCGTGGGTTCGAGTATAAGATTCGGCTAATGTAGTTATGTGAGAAAGCTTGCCAGTAGCTTCTCGTGGGTCGGTGATTCTTTCCGGAGTTTTTCCCGGTTCTTCCTCCACCGTTAATATTGGCCGCCATGTATAGCCTATATTGTGCTGAAAAATGGCGTTAAACCATAGAAAACAAAATTTGCCATTTCACTTCAAAACCATTCTCCTAAAATGTTATCTGGTGGGATATATGGACCTTATATCCTGATCAAGTATCTTATATACCAAACTAGACAATGTTACGAAGAACAATATCCATGGAAAAGGCAAAATAAATTTTCCACTCCATAAGCAACTCACTTCATCTGCAAGCCATGTCCGATATTCTGCATGCAACTCTAACTGCATGTTCTGGCCCAGGTAGGAGGTAATCTTTGAGAGATTCTGTGCAATGAACCTTCTAACTCTGCTGCACAGCTTTGGATCTGGGGTCTTGACTTCATCAACCACCATCCTTGTTATTCTTGCAAATACAACATGATCTTTCATATAGACTGTTAATCTGTGGAAAAGGTCTAAGTCAAAGACACCACATCCACAAAAAATAAGACTTTCTGATGTTTCCTTCTTGGCAACTGGCCAGCGAGCTACACAGGCAGCAAGAAGCCTGTGAAAGATGGGAGTTGGTAAATACTTCCCTGTAAATATGCAGCGCATGTCTGGTGTTCTCGCCATGCGGAGATCTTCTTCAGGGGAGATAACTGATTTTGGAGATTCTTGACGAAGCATGCAAGGTGTAAGGAAGTAGTCCTCCACCTGAAAGTATTAAATATACATATATATTGAGAAAGACCTTTAGTTTCAGGATGATTAGTACACAGTTTGGTCAACTACTTTAAGCCAATTAATCCTTGGATAAATCCTATATATTTTTCTATTTTTGTTCATGAAAATCAAATTTAATCCATTTCTTTTCATATGACAGGATAATTATTTTTTGTGTGCAATCAGATCTTTCCAGCTGATTGTCAATCTGACTGTCAGATATGGTTTTAAATGACGCAATCGTTTAATAGAGTCAAGGTTCCAAGAAAACAGACAGATTATACAGTTAAATAATTTGGAAACAAGGTATTATGTCATAAAACTGTTAAATTCCCCTAATGGAAGATAATGGATAAAAATAAAATACTTGGATGTACATTTACAATTCTCAAATATTCTTCAAAGTTAAAAGATCATTGTACCTCACAAAATGTTATTTACCTAATCACCTGCAACGCATGCAGTAAACATTTTATGTATGTAAGACTAAAACAGAATTCCAAGGAAGAATATAATACAACTCAGAGTTATCCAAAATAAGGAGGTCCAAACATATAACCACTTTAACCACTTTAACCACAACATAAGTTATATCCAATATAAGACAATATAAATCAATGGATACAGTTCTCTCTAGTAGCAACAATAATCACAAATTTGAAAGCCCTTTCTGTCTGATATGTTCGGGCCAAATATTTATATTGTTGTTGAAAATAGTTCTTCTATTTTGTAATTAAATTAATTTAACGGATTGGCATCATTGCTACAAAATTTGAAGCTCATAATACCAAAACACTGATACGTCATTAGGTTTATTTAATTTTTGTTAAAAACGTCTTTTAAAAATCAAATCATATTGTAACTCATACCACATTTTACAACATATCAGCATATTTTAATTCGGAAACATTTCATGACAGATGGCTTTGTGTTAAATTTGGTGTCTGGAAAGAAGTTTTCACAAATCTGATTTGGATATTTTGGTAGTTCAATGAAAGTGTTACTGTCTGTCATTTATTTTGGCACTTTTCGTATAACATTACTGATTTAAGTCATTTTGATGTATTTATTTCTTTACTAAAATATATGAACATGATAATTGAATAAATCCATGAATATGCATTTCAGATTATGAATGAAATTATTGCCGAGCTTAATTACTTTAACAAAACAAATTACTGAATAGTACACACAGACTGTATAGAGTGTTCAGGTAAAGCTGTATATATATAATATCAAATTACTAAGTACACATTTGTCTACATGTTGCATGTATTACTATATTATACAGAACGAATAATTCAGTACAAAATTTTATACAGGTTTCATGTAATGCTATGTTATACAGAACACATTATTGAGTACACAGATTGTCTAGATCAGAGGTTCCCAAACTTCTCTGGCTCCGGACCCACTTGGGAATATTTTTTCTATCTCTGAACCCACCAAACAAAATTAGGTACAGAGTACTACTAAACTAGCTAAGGATTGCATCATAAATCGGGATTAAGATATGCTGATTTACATCCAGCATTTAGAAATTATCACATTTAAAACAGTAAAATTAAACTTAAGAAAAAAGCGAACATTTATTGCAATGCAACTGTTATATCAATGTAACAGTAACTAATCATTAAATTTAAACTTTAAAGAATCAATGTGAAGGATGGGCCTGCATGTTGCTCATAAGTAAGTCAATGCGCGGTTTAAAACAAGTCAGACACAGCCTCATGTCGTGATCTGTGCACAGCCTGTTCCTGTATTTTGTTTTCATTGCCGTCAATGCTGAAAATCCAGCCTCACACAGGTATGTGGTTGAAAACGGCAACAACACTGACAACGCAATATCATGAATGGCAGACGTTTTTAATAATCATGCGTTGCTAAGTCTCGTTGCTAAGTCTCGTGCACTGTTTCCTGTTCACATACACGCACAAGTAGAAGCTAGTTATAGCCCAACCATGGTCAAACGTTGTTTCGCTAGTTATAACGGAATAAAGTATGACGCTTGAGGGTTACTGGAATAAATACTGAAATTAACAGAGAAATAAGAAGAACTTTCGCGACCCACAGTTTGGGAAACGCTGGTCTAGATGTTTCATGTAATGCTATGTTATAAAAAAAAATAATTACTCAGTACACAGATTATATAGGTTTCATGTAATGCTATATATTCAGAGTGAAAATACTGAATGCACATATTATCAAGAGAGTTCCGGTAATGCTATGTAATATAGAATCAAATTATTGAATACACAGATTGTCAAGAAATAATGCTCTATATTGTAATACATAAAACTGTCATCACTGCAGACCGGTTTTCTGTTCTAGTGGAAGTAACTCTGTACACCCTATGCACCGCTTTAACAATCTGGGGCAGTGTGCTTTTTTAAGTCATACTACCAGACTACATATGTTTCAGGATACCTTTAAGAACTTCTTATTTTAATGTAGATATTATACTTGGATTTTCTCGCGAGTTAAGCTTGAATTGAATTAGAAATCTCGAGGCAAGCAGGCACATTCTTAGCATGTTTTCCGAATGGTGAATTTATATTCAAGAAGGTGGAGTTTGACGCAAGATGAGAATTAAGTGTCAGATTATGAATTATCAAAATAGTTAGCTGTTGTGACCTAACACAGTTGATTGAAAATGTGTGAAAAGATCTGGAGATGCATTTAAATGTGATTTAGTGTGACACTGATGACAGTGAAGAGCAATTTGAAGGTTATGAAGCAGACGAATTGTGAACTCCATGTGTTTTTGTTCTCGACGAACCAAAGTGAGTTGGACTCCATGAAGTGTTAGATGGCTCCATAAAAGCTCTGGAAAATACTTTGAAATCATTGATTTATACAAAATTTTTGATATTATCATTCATGCAATATGATAAATAAATATTTGCTTGTGCATTTTACCTGCTGTGTTACCTGCTTGCACCTGTATTTTAAAAGTTATAATATATATGCACCTTTTTTTTGGAATACAAGCTGACTTCTCACTTTTATTTTGATACCAAATACAGCCAGATATCTTTAAAATTGGCAAAGTTATGTTCTTTCAAAGAGCACAGGTTATTCTGCTATTAAGTCCAAAGTTATTTAGTGTTTAGGGCTTTAAGCCTATAGTATATAGAAATATTGGAAAAATAATTTGTGTATTATTTCATTCCTATATTTTTACATGTGAAAAATATATCCTGATAGGGTTACTAGAAACACGGAAATACACTGACGAAAACGAAATACATCGAATTACACATGCATTTACATGTTCTCTCTTTATATATCGGTTTCCACTCACACGTTCTTTTTGCTTTAATTTGCATGATAATATAAAGCAAAATAAAATATGATTATTATATTTTTATACAAAAATTATTTACTTTTACCTACTTATGCAAGCGTCAATTGGTCGACCTTATTGGATAGGTTGATCATTCCGGACGCTTGTTAGTATGATAAGGACTGTACAACGAATTTAATCTCCGGAACGGACGGTGTAAGTAGGCTTAATTTATTTTGTTTTATGTCGCTTAATTTATGTTCTAATTGACTGCACTGTACATACATGTATTGTTCTCCCTTCGATCTCATTTCGTATTCAAGTTAAGAAACAAGCTTTATTTGGTAAGTCGCTTAATTTGGAACATATGTCCTAAAATAGAATGTGTGTGTGTGTGTGTGTGTGTGTGCCAAATAATGTCAGCAAATTCACCTTATATCAGGTATGTCGAATCAAGTACGACCAAGTGACCATGAATTGTGATATAAATAGGAAAAAAGTAAATAATTCGTATAAAAAATATAATAACTCATATTTGTTTTGCTTTATATTATTATTGAAACAAAAACAAAAGTAATGTGTGAGTGGAAACCTATATATACAGAGAGAACATGTAAACACATGTGTATTTCGGTGTGTATTTCGTTTCTTTCCAGTGTATTTCGGTGTGTCTAATAACCGATCCTGATACATTCACATGTACAAATATATGATTTCCCATCAGGCCATGCAACGATGGCTTATGTGTGCCTATACAAGTTGTACCTGCAACAACAATATGAATACTTTATGAGCTAGAACAAATTAATAGAAACTGCCCTAAAATTCAGACATGGAAATTAATCTTTGATTATTGGTTAAGGTTGTTCTAATCTACCAGTTTCTTAACTCATGTATATTTGAAGAGTAGACTGTGAAAGTGCTACAAAATTACATGAAGGAGGTGTTGGTTAGTGAAATGTGCCTAAGAGTGGATTTACTTTTCTAAACTTCAATTCTGGAGCAAATGTTGTACCAAACATTATTACTATTTTCACTTGTTATATTGCCACTCACAAAATATAAAGTATATCCACTATTAACCTTAGTAAAGAAAATATCCGCTACTGGATCAAAGAAATGAAAATAAAGTGTGATTTGGTTATAATCAGGTTTTTTATTTACATAATTCTTCATGTTCTGAAAAAAAATAGTTAGGAAAAAACATTTGATGAGCATTTTCATTTTAAATGACTCTGTATATATTGAAGTGATACATAGAAACTTGAAGACAAACAAAAGCCATGAAGGCACTCCAAATACTTACTACTCTGATCAGAATTTGAGTTGTTGCCCTTTATTTATCTTTCCTGGCCTTTCAGGAAGCAAACGACCAGAAGTGCTTACCATCAAAAAGTGTTAGGAATACAAATCTATCCTTGTAAGAGGCAGTAGAGACCATGGAATAGGATTTGAAGCATGAAATCCCTATATGCTAAATAATACAACAATCAATGAAATACGAGAAGACATCAAAGTAACATGTTTTGAATTGGTAATATACCAGAAAAATCTTGAAAAACCACCTCTTTTGCCAAAAATGTATGGTCTCTCAAGGCAGGTGGTCTCTGATAACAAGTCACACTACTATATAATCTATAAATTTGTACACTAAAGTCTCTCAAAGCATTGCTCTTTCAAGACAGGTTTTACTGTAGTTCATTTTCCAATACAGACTCACAAGAAGCTACTGGCAAGCTTTCTCACATGTATGTATGTATGTATGTATGTATGTATGTATGTATGTATGTATGTATGTATGTACGTACGTATGTATGACTGGGTTAAATATCACCTCAGCAAAATCCAAACAAAATAATACCATAAAAGTAAATATTTTGGTATTACTTGCACAGGTTTATGCTCCTCAAATTGTCAGAAATCATTGAATTTGCAGCTGAAGTCCTTATTTTGTAAGTGGTGCTATGTAGTGTGGATTTTGCTGTCGTGACATTAAAGTAATATGTAATAATACAAGGTAAATATAAAATCTGAAATCTGCAACTCATGCAAAAGGAGAATAAAACATGAAATCTTCATATTAACTTACCTTCTCTCCCATCTCATTAAATGATCGTGGTTTGGCAAGAATGTTTAAATGTTCCATTATCATCAAGATGTGTTTTTTGTGTTTATGTAGTTGTGCATGATTCTTCTTTGTCCAGATAGCATCTGTGAATATAAAAAAAAACTTCTTTACATTCAATGAGAAATTGTTAATAATTGAATACTTTTTAAAATATTTACTTCAAAACATCAGAGCCAGAGTTATTCCCATAGATTTGGAAGTGTAAATGTTATATCTGATTATTGAATGTCCTTGAGATATAAACTTCAGGATAATTGCTTGAGTCCAGAGTAATTACCAATCCATTCTAGTGACAAAGAACCACAATGTTTAGAATTTTAAAATTGATTACATACGTAACTAATAGAAATCAAACTGTGAAAAAATGTTTCTGTGATAATATTTGCATCATCATAAAGCAATATAGGAAAATGTCCACTACTTGACAATATTGTTCCGCCATGCTAGAAAGACGTTCTAAGGGGTTGTTGTAGAAATAGAAACAAATCTTGTACCACATTGCATATAGTGACAATATATGTTTTCACTAACAGAAGAATGAAATATGACCTGTACCAGTAGTGCGTGTACACACAATTTAATTCAATGGAATCACAAAAGCTAATGATGTTTGAAGTAGAAACGCTGTATTTCACATAGTGATAGAGTATCTGTCAGCTCATGAAGTTGTAATTATCATCCAATTCTATTGCACAGAAGACCTAGCAAAGAACAAACTGCCATTGGATAGCAAAACCTTTTTGATTCAAGCTTTTAATCAGATTGTTTCACTATCCTAGCTAGCTAATGAGCATAACAACATAATGTACAAGAATGCCCCTTTCATATCAATATCCAAAAATTAGATATCATGCCCATATTTGTCACAGAAAGACCAACCACACTTCCTTTTAAGAAGGGTCCCAGTCAGAAGCTTTAAAGCAGAATTTTGAAAATCACTAGAACGAAATAAAAGACTTTTAGCTAAGTAATTGACTTAATACAAAATGTACAATTGAAGATATATAACGGCACTTAACACTTCATAATAACTTTTTGCAGAATCTTGCCTTTCAAATCCGCTGCACAAAAATTGTTAGATCCAATGTTTTTCTCAGTTTAATTTCATTAACATGGGAATTTAATTATTTGCCCATGCATTTAATTTGTATAGTGATTTTGGCATTGCTAAAGACGAGGTTGGCATTATTTGCAGGTCAAAAAGGTGATCAGCAGTTTTAATTATTGGATGTTAAAGTATTCCTCTACAGAGTAATCTCTGCCTTGCGAAATGTAAGTGAAATGTATCACCATTTATCACACAATCAGTGCACACTATTGTCAGAAAACACCTCTCAACTGTTCCAGCAGTGAACGTACCTCTCAAAATAAAACTATAATGTAATTATTATTCCATATTCTGGCTTTCAGCATTATATAATTTTATATTACTAGTCACATTATTAGAGATAGGTATAACCAGGTCAACCTCATATCAATGTTACAAGAGGATACGTTTCACTTTCCTTTTCTATACCCCATACATCATACATTCCAGGTATAATATTTTTATTTCTTACTCCTCCTTTTTGTTATGACTACATTGTCAAGAAAATAGCGTTATTACCTAACGTATTGTACATTTGGGGATTGGGTATTGTCCTTGATTAAACCTGAGCTGATCATAGCTTACCTGATAAGCTCACCTGCTTATTTTTCTGTTGCAAATTACCTATCTATGATTTTTCGTTTACGTCTATAGTTGGGTAAACCTGATCCAATAGCCATACTGAATGGAGTCAAAAGATTACTAGCTGTTACTGCTAGACCCAAATCGTATTCTGAACAGTTTCATCATGGTGTCCAAGGACTGCCAATAAATCCTACTGTGGACAGTTTTCATCATGAGGTGGCTTCCTTTGCCTTACAGCTGATCCAAATTCAGGTTTATTTGTACGGTAAGTGTTAACAAACCTTTCTTGATTCATTCTTAACTTCTGTCCAAAACATAGCTTATACATTTTCACAAAGGATAATGGAGTTCAAATTATTGCATAAAATCTTATCAACACCATTCAATTTAAATGATGCTAAGATTGTAGATTTTAATGGAAGACTAATACCCATAGAAGGAATGATTGCTGGGTGTTTTATTTTTATGGTTAGTCTCAGCTACAGCATCCACACAAATTAGATTACAAGGAATTATTTTTGACATGCAATCACATTCCAATTTTTAAGAGTGTAGGTGAAACAAGATCAAATATACAAATAGCTCAAAATACAAAGGTGGTGCATGCATAAAACATGAGTAACAGTGCTCTAGTTTTAGTATGACTAAGTTACGTTTCATGAAATACACCCACATAAAATATGTTGGTTCAATTATGTCCAGGATATAGAAGAAAATTATGACAATAAGTTGAAGGACAATAAGCATGTACTCAATCATAAAATTTGGGTCACAGTGATGTAATATTTGTGTATCTAATTTGCTTTTATTGGGAGGTATTTATGAAATGCATACATATACCCAGTTCATTTACAGATATCAAATAGTGGATGTAGGTGTAATTAACATCAGCTAAATTAAAAAAATCATCCAACTTTGCACTTTAGTTCACAAAAACCCAAGGTCTGTGGTGAATGAGTTGCTTTCAGTGAAATGTATCCATATGTCAAATATTTTTAATGTGGGTGATGAGGGATTCAATATAATAAAGCATGGCAAACAAAAGCAAATACATTAATCACTTTTGTCATGTTGTCCCAATGTTGTTGACATCTATCTGCATTGTGTTTGTGAAATATGGTTTAATATATCATAACATACATGTCACTCATGAATGTGAAGTAGGTAACAATACTCAAATTTAAATATGGTTGTGTTACTTTTGTTAAGATATTTCCAATTTTCCTTAGTGCACGTCTAATATATTCAGGGTGTAGTAAATAAAGCAATGAAAACAATCAATAATCTTGCAAAATTCTTAAAGTATCTCTCAATTACTTTAAAATGATATGTATTTTATGACATGGTAAAAAAAAGAAATGTACAAACCAACAAGTTCTACAGTAAGGATTCCTTTCTCCTTGAAGTCAGACCATTTTTGTGTGATATTACTGTGAGTAGTACTGGCAGCAGGGCTATTTGATTCAGTGTTATTGTCAGCAGGGCTATTTGATTCAGTGTTATTGTCAGCAGGGCTATTTGATTCAGTGTCATTGTCAACTGGGTTATTGGGTAGATTAGGCTGAGCATTTATGAGGAGCTTCAAGGCATCAATCATCCACTTTGGGTCTAACAGAATATTATCTCTCAATACTTCAATGCTGAAAAAACAATATTTCATAAGGCCTTGTATGTAAATATTGACTCTTGTATTATATAAATTAAGATTCTTGGTTTAAGTCGACACAAAGTCAATAAAGCTAATTGTATTTACAATTTAGTTTCTGTTTTATGTTCTTAAGAAATTAAATAATAAGGAAAACTTACAGACAAACACACACAGTCATATATTTGATAAGAACCATCATTATTGCCAACAGTTTAATTATGCGTTAATTATTGAGTAATTCAATTAATCTGTGTAAAGAAAATATTCCATTTGATAAACAAATCAGCAAAAGCAAATCTTCATGTACTTTTATAACACTATGATTCATGTTCAACTGATAGGTTCAAGATACTAAATTCCACCAAGTACTATGGCAGATATGTCTTACAATCTCACATGAAGTAGATAATACCACACAAGACTCTTACCCCTGCCCTATAGTATTACCTGAAGTAGATGACTGTTCCGGTTTCATGAAGATATCTAAGAAACAGATCAAGTTCTTCACTTTCTTCTATTCGAACAGTTCCTTCCTTGTTTAAATTTTCCACAGTACTGTGGGAAACTATCTGTAATTACAAGTTAATAAAGACATTAATCTCATTACTTTATAAATAAAATATGTTTTAAACTGTCATTTTATAATCACCATTTAGCAAGATATATGTGTTGAAATTTCACATGGATAATATTTAAGTGTGTGCATGATCTAGATTTTTAACATAGCTTTAACAACTTTCCAGTTATATTACTACAATGTCTGCTGTGTAAAATAATGTCTAGCACTGGACATCATGCAGCAGACATGTAGCCTGAGGTCCCACCCAGTCACATTATCTTGACACCAGACTGACAGGTAATAACACCGATCTCTTATAGCTGAGTGAAAAGTGAGGCAGCTGTTAGTACAGTTTTGTAAGTCTTTGGTATGACTCGGCCAGGGTTTGAACCCACAACATCCTATGTCTGGGGTGGACACTCTAACCACTAAGCCACCAGAGGAGTTGATATTTTAAAGTACATATAGATATTTTAATTTGACGAAAATATTCAAGACAGTATAGGTTCCTTAATTTGACCTGGCTAATATTAAAGTTACCTTATGGCTTGGTTTGGTCACTTCAGTCACGTGTCATAAATCCTGCATTCATTAACATTTACATGTGTATTATGTAATTTACACTAATGACTCTGTCAAGATCCAAGTGAGGCTTTGGCTTGGTATGGTCACTTCAGGGATGTGTCATAAATCCTGCATTCATTAACATTTGCATGTATATGATGTAATTTACGATAATGGCCTGGCAAAATCCAAGGGGCTTGTCTAGATGACATTGTTCATGCATCATACATCTTACATCCATGTGGCGTATCAAGATCACCTTATTCATGCATTATATATCTTACATCCATGTGGCTTGTCTAGGTGACCTTTGTCCTGCATTATACATCTTACATCCAAGTGGCTTGTCTAAATCACCTTAGTCATGCATTATACATCTTGCATCAATGTGGCTTGTCTAGATCACCTTAGTCATGCATCATACATCTTACATCCAAGTGGCTTTATCTAGATCACCTAAGTCATGCATTATACATCATGCATCCAAGTGGCTTTATCTAGATCACCTAAGCGATTTGTTTGCTCTGGTTTGGTTACCTTAGTAAAGTGTCATGTATTTTACATACATCCAACATTGTATATGCTAAAGGTAAGTGTCCGTCATTCAGCAACATTATGTGTATACTACAGACTTAAGTGTCATGTACCAATCAACAACATGTGTCTGCTAAGCCTAATGTAAGGCATCCAGCAACAACAGCCTGTGTATACTACCATCTATACTGTCAGGCATATGTCATCAACAGCAAATGTATACTACTGTCTACACTGTCAGGTATAGAACAGAAACAGCATGTGTATGCTACCATCTAATCTCTCAGGCATAAATCAGAAACAGCATGTGTATACTACCATCTACGCTGTCAGGAATAACCCAGAAACAGTATGTGTATGCTACGATCTACTCTGTCAGGTATAGATCAGAAACAGCATGCGTATGCTACAGACTAGTCAGATATCCATCAACAAAAGCGTGTGTTAAGCGTTACAATGACGACCTTCCCAATATGTATGTGAGCTTATGGCCTTGTATCATCACCTCATTACAATGTAATTGTAGCCTGCATACATGAATAACTGCTTCTGCACACCATAGACTACACTGATGAAAATTTAAAACTTGATATACTGGTCTATATTATAAGAGGCACAAGTGAATTGGATATTAAAGAACTGTATAAGAATGAATGACGCCACTTGAGTTATGACTGAATGACTTTAAAGAAAATCTACATCTAATTATTATTATTTATGAACAGTTACAAATTATATAGGATGCCTCAAACGTATCATGTATATGCTAGTACTAATGAGATATTTTTCTAGTTGTAAATGACACAAGACAAAAATCTGACAGGTTAATAACAGAAACAGGAAAGAGACATGTGAATGACAGTATACAAATATGTGACATTGAAATAATACAGAAAAGTGACAATGTCATCACAAAAGACTGATATGTAAATCAGGTACTATAATACATGATATGCAAACAGGGTACCACAGGGTATCTTTTGCACAATTATTATGTTACATATTTATCTCCAACCCCATTTCTCCCATACACAACATATGCAATACCCTGCCTTACTATTCCAAGGGAGATAATCATGATAATCGATCACAATGATGTTGTTTAAAGTTTTAAGGCCATTTAAGTTTTAAGGTGAAAATGTTAGACTACACAGCCATCCATGCTCCAAAATCTTACAATTAAAAGAATGATTAATGGGATTGGAACATTATGAGATCAGTTATCTGAAGATCTCTTTGTATTAAGAAACATAGGAAAAGTAATTTCTGGCAAGGGTTGAAAACTATTTTATATTCTCTAAATTGAAACATACTTGCAAATTTTCATAGCGGTTATGTCCATCCAAAACCAATAATGGACATTTTAATTTATCCGTGTACAGACGTTTCAAAACACTTGTCCATTAATGTGAAGTGGTAAGTATTGTTGTCCCTTGTCCAATGAAACATGCCACATGATTTGTTCTTGTTGGTTAAAACAAAGCTGGACATTTTCGGTAAAGCTGATGCTACACATGTTATCTCTAACAAAATTTACTTTTCAACATTCAAACTTTGTGTTTATTAAATTTAATAAATCGACAGAGAGATAAACCTTTAAAGCAGCTTGCCACATACAATTCATGGGATACAAATTATCAAAATTCACTTGTCAATAATGCAAAATCAAAAAAGGTCAAATCTGAAGGGCTGTGTAATGCAAACGTTTTATAGAAATGGCACATACTAATGTTAATCATGCATTTAAATGAATACCTTCACACCAGCGTCCCTAAGCCGCATCAGCTGCTGTTCCAGGAGAAACCACCGAGTGGGTATCTGTTCTCCCCAGTATGGCTGCTGTGAAGCCACCTCTATAATTTTCTTCTTCAACTCCTCCAATTTGCTGTCAAGAATTGTGTTGTCAATGGCAAAGTCCTCATCAACCAAGTGAACTGTAGTAGGTTTGTCACGTAAGTAAGAGCGGATTTCCTTTAGGTATCTCTGCCCATGTTCACGGCGATAATCCTAGAAAAGTAAATACAATTTAAATTAAGTAAGGGACAACCAATCTCCTTAATAAAAACCAAGTGTAGCATTATTTATATACTGTACTTTACAATGATAAACTCTTGGTTGGTGTAATGCTATATTGTTAATTTTTGTAAGTATTATCTGGTGATAAACCGAGTCATTACATTTTGACCATTTGGTTGTTTTGTTCATATACTACCACATATGTCGTAATCACTCATTTCTTAAACATGTTAAACACTAATATATCACCTTAATAAACTGTTTCTGTTCTTAAACTTTTTAATTATTCATCTGAATTAGATTGATTCAGTCTCAACATTTTTCTGTACAGTTTTATCACAGCTAAATGTGTTGAGGACGAGTGCTAACAAAACAGACAGATTTTCAAACCATGCTAAAGTTTCAGTATTTTGTAATAAATGTACTGTATAGACATACAGAAAGTGCTTTCCCACCAAGCAACCAACCCATAAACTCGGTCACATTTTAGACTGGTTTCTTTATAGACCTGACGAAACTATTCTGCAACCCACCATTGTATCCCAAGAGCTTGCATGAGATCATATCTGCATTATATGCCATCTTGACGTAGCAGTCCCTAATCTTCCACCTTATGTGCTACTAAGAAAATCCTTCGCGTGATAAATATAACCTAATTCATGCACGACATCCAAAAAACATAACAACTTACTTACATCCTATAGCAGAACAAATCGATAACTGCCTGCATTCATTGATTCAAACACATGCACCAAATGCAGGGTATCAATAAAAAAGTGTTCCTAATGGTACAGCAGTGTTAGTGACCAGTTTCGCACTGCTAAAAGACATCGACGAACAGCAGAGAGGCTTTGGCTTTCCACCAGACTCACTATTCATAAACAGGTCTATGAAGCCGCTAAGAAAATCACAAACATAGTCCATTTAGCGAACTTATGCCACTACAGTACTAAGATCACGGAGAGTTGCAGCTGCAAAGATCTCTTCGAGATAACTAACAAACGAATGTCAAGGAACAAATGTACACCACTTTCAACTACCTTCTCTCCAGTAGACCTTCCGGACCAATTTGCAAATTTCTTCCGCGATAACGTACAAACCATTAGAGATTTGCTTGATGGCACAATTTCAATTGACTCTTCACCATACGGTTATGATACAGAATTTCAGCGACAACAATTAGGAACATTTAAATCTGTCTCTATTAATTTATTATGGACAATCGTGATGAAGAGAGCACCAAAGTCTTGTGAACTTGATCCTATTCCGACATCATTCCAGCCCAGCTGATCTATGTTGTGGTGTTCCATGGTGGTCTGTTATTGGACCTGTTCTCTTCATTCTATAAAGTCAGCCAATCCCAAGTGTCATAGATCATCACCAAGTGTCTCACCAATTGTACGCTTATGACATCCAAATATACAAGTCTAGCCACCCAACTGAAGTTGATACTACCATCCGTGGAGTAGAGAGGTGCATTTCTGATGTGAAATCATGGATGACAGGTAACAAGCTGCAGATGAATGATGATAAAACTGTGGCTATTCAAACACAACACAAAGACTTTCTCATTCACATCCTTTACCTCAAACAATAAATACCAGCAACAATAACATTAAATTCTCACAGTCAGTACGAAACCAAGGTGTTACTCTAGACAGTACTCTCACATTGCACCAACATGTCGTGAACATATGCAAGGCTGCATATCTTGAACATAGACGCATCCGCTCCATTCGCAAATATCTTTCAATTGATGCCACTAAAACACTTGTGAGTTCCTTAGTACTTTCAAGACTGGACTATTGTAACTCAATTTTGTTTGGTTCGTTACAATATCTACTCCAGAATTTTCAAAACTGAGCTGCTCGGATCATCTTTAGAGTACCTCGACCAGAGCACGCCTCACCACTGATATGTACCCTACATTGGATATCAATTCGATACAGAATCAAACACAAAATATGTTCTCTGTGCTATGTTTCACTGACAGAATCCAGTCCAACATACCTATCCAGCCTCACCCATGTGTATACACCAGCAAGATAATCGCGCTCCTCTTCTGACAATCGTATACTCATTGTTGCCACTATGCAAATAAAGTCATATGGACAACGTTCTGTTGCATACCAGGGCCCGGCAATGTGGAACGAATTGCCAATTGAAATTAGACACAAAGACCCAGTGGTCCCTTTTAAGAGTGCTCTTAAAACTTACCTTTTTTGACTACAGGAACAGACTTAGAGACCTAATAATGTTTTGTATCTTATGTTTTCAGCATGTTTTTATGTTTTCCAATTTCATAGTTTTTGTTTTTTTGTTTTTCTATAGTGTAGTCATACCATTATATATGTTGTAAAGTGCTTAGAGCTTCTACGGATTTGGCGCTAAACAAAGTCTTATCATTATTATTATTATTATTATTATTATTATCATTATTATTATTATTATTATTATTATTATTATTATTATTATTATTATTATAGTGATGTCTAGCATTGAGGCATTATGCCACAGAATTTATCACTGTGTCCCTCCCAGTCATATTATCCTGACACCAGGCTGACCAGTCCAGCACTAAACTCTTAATGTTGAGTGCCAAACAAGGCAGCTGTTAGTACCATTTTTATAATTCTTTGGTATGACTATACCAGGGATCGAACCCATATATAAGTGAATGTTTATGTAGAATGTCATTCAGGTACTATGATATTGGTGCATTGAAGGTGTCCCAGAAAGTCACCTTTACCTGATCCATAAATGAAAACGAAGGGACTGATGTTGAGTTTAAATGAGAATGCCTTGAAGTGGTAAACAGTGTCATTGTAGCAGAATCACTGAAACTTTCTAGAAGACAATGAAATTAGGATATATCTTGTAATTCACACTGTGTAGTCTCCCTCCTGGATGGAATTTAGAACCTGTTGTGATGTTTCCATCCTAAAGGAAGGGGTGCAGACAAATATTTTTTTTAGGTTGATGATGGGGTGAAGAATGCCATTTGCCCATAGAACCAGGAACAGCTTCAAATAAAAGTCTTGTGAATTTAAATTGTGGACAAATTATACTACCCTTCACTGGAAAAGGTCTTTGATAGTTTTTGCTGAAGAGTGATGATTCTTAATCTTGGGAATTTATACAATAGCCAAAGCTAGACAAAAGAGTAAGTGTGCTCAGGTGATACCGCATCACTTGATGCGGATCTCTAAGTCATTATCACAAATCCTGTCCCACTTGACATAGAAGAAATGGAGCCTTCAGTCATACCTCAATCAGTGATAAAGATGCCATGAAAACAATGTCATTATGACAAATTATACTACCATTTACTAGAGAAGGTTTTTGGTTTTTGTTTTTGCTGAAGAGTGGTGATTCTGAATCCTGTGACTTTGTACCATAGCAAAAGCTAGAAAAAGGAGGAAGTGTGATGATGATCTATAGGTCATTATCACAAATCATGTCACCACTTGACATAGAAGACATGGAGCCTCCATAGTATCTGGCACAGTGATAAAGATGGCATGAATACAATGTCATTATTTAGATCAGAGTATATATTGCTGACACAAATGATCACCAGTTTTATGCTTTCTGTTCACTTTTGTATGGGACAAAAGAACTTTTCATCAGTTGTAGATTCAGTAGGGATGCTTCCTTGAGGTTTGTGTCTTGAGATTCCATGTCAAATTTTTTCCCTGATATTCCCTCCACTGTATATGAGATGGGGGGTGTGTGTGTGCAATGGTCTTGGTCTATTTTGTGGTTTGTATTAATATTTCCTCAACCTGACCATTAAAGAGGAGAGTAGACGATAAAGGTTGGCATGAGAATGTCAAGATCATGAGGTATTGGGATATTGGAACCACATAGCTGGTTTGTAAATCTGATATGCGAGATGGTAACTATCTCACTACCCACCAAGTGATTTGGTGTAATAAGCATTGATAAACAAGCTTTTGTTATGGCCAATAAATGTCTATTCAACTGTGGTTGTGAGGGAGGAGCTGGATCTGTCTCTGTACATGATGGCTCATGATGCTTTTACTGAAATCATAGTTGCATGGGTATCATCATCCCTCAAAGGATATTTCAGCATTTTCAATCAGTACAATTATTAACTGACAATAAGATTAGTACAGAAAATCTACATGCATGTATCCAATGATAGTGGAAAATTTTCATCAATAGTGAATGCGTTTTTCTTATCACATACAAGAGCTGGATATATTTAAATACACCTATTGCAGTGTGAGGGGATGACAAAGGACGTGTTCAAGGATGCCTATGTGTATGAATAGGCAAAGCCATGATATTAAGAAGAAAAATAATTCCATTTGAACCAAAATCTCTTACAACTTGCTTTAAAGTAGAAAACGTACATAATACTGATATTGGCATGTGAGATAACTCTGTCTTAAAAGAGCGTTTGGCTTTGCAAAAGCTTAAGTAGTGACTGAAGCATCCACATGATTTGGTACCAGGCCTGAGCCAAGAGGAAGTCATTCTAACCTCTCCTACGTGGGCAGATAACTTATAGACTTTTAGTTAAAATGTTTCAGCCTGGAAATACTCTATTTGTGAAATATTCTGTGTGTCTCCTAATTAGCACATGATTCCTATGTTATATTGTTTTCAGCCAGTGATCAGCAACTGTATTCATTACTGTTACTATTCCATCTAATCAAGTGTTTGACTTCATTGCAGTGACTTCAATACAATTCTTTCTTAGTTTGTTTGATTAGGAGTTTTAAACATAGCTTTAACCATTTTTCAGTCATATATTATTTCAGCATATAGGCAGTTTATAGTGATGCCTAGAACTGGGGCATCATGCCTCAGACATGTATTATTATGCCCCACCCATTCACATTATCCTGAAACCAGTCTTAACACTAACATCCAAATGCAAGGTGCCAAACAAGACAGCTGTTAGTAGCATATTTGTAAGTCTTTGGTATGACAATGCCAGGGATAGAACCCATGACCTCCTGCTCCCACGGTGGACGCTCTAACCACTAGACCATCGGAGTGCATCAATATAATTCACTTACAGGTCATCTCAACTTCGCAACCATGTTTCAGAAGTTTTTAGAAAATTTTGTTCTGTTTATGTCTCAACTCTGAAATTGTGTTCTACGTGAGGCAATTATTATTTCATAAACATTTGTTAAGTTACTGTTAAAATAAGGCAGTTCTTCATCAAATATTGCTATTTTCTTGAATGATTTTCAAGAGAATTATGTAGGAATTATACATAAGTCCATTCGCCTTATCTGATTTTATACAATATATAAACCAGAAGCTTGCCATAACTGGCAAAGATGGCATTACAATTCATCAGTATTTCAACTTTTAGTAAATAAAATCATCACAAATTTAAAATAAAGGAGGCAGTTGTTTTTGCAAAGAGTTAAATCTCATCATTAGAAATTACTGACTATGTAATTTAATATATTAAATCATTGCATATAAATTATTTCGTTACGTTTATCAACAAGCCGCTTATAATTTTCAAATAGCTGTGGTAGATATTAAGTAGAATTGCCCATATAGAGGTTTAGTGGTCAGAATTTGTCATTTTAATTTCATCATTCAATTTATTTGAACTGGTGTAATTGAGATTTTAAGTATCAAATAATGTTTGTTTTGTTTCTTTTACTGTGATCTTAAACACTGTGCCAGTATAATCAAAAGAGATAATAGCCAAAATTATTTTAGTTTTTAACGATATTATTTAGTTACATATTTACATCTGTTATTGTTAAGCATGACTAAATTATTTCTAAAATAAACTGAGGATCCCAAAATTAGAGTTTGATTATTCAACTAATTTTAGTAGATGCAAGAAACAATATTACACTGATAAGTTGAAAATAAGATACAGGCCATACTGCTTGTATAATCAACCAATCAATGTTGATATGAGTTGATGTGGCACTGTTGATGAGATAAGTCAAGATCAGTTACCATGGTCAGGTAGCCCCAAATAACCGAGTGGTTTAAAGCCCTCACCTTTACCACATACAGCTCTTTCACCACTGCCTGTGTGGGTCCACGGCTGAGGCTTGGTCGATGTGGATATATGATAAAACTGCCAGTTGCTTCCCATGCGGCTGTGGGTCTTATCAGGAGTTTGATATGTTCATCCTCCAGCACCGAGAAATGACAATAAACCCCAAAGCAACAACAACAACAATAATCATGGTGTGTCCTTAGGCAAGGACATGTAGTCTGGTTGCCTTAACTCTAATGTACCTACTTGTATTGATATCATGCATAACATATAATAGAATACTTTGCCAGAAAGATATTTAAGATGTCAGATCCTTGACAGAACGTTTCCCAGATAAAATTTCATCTTGTTCTCTGTTATACAAGCTCTATGTGTAATGACACAAAAACAATCATCAGTTGTTAGCGTGAGCACAGTGGATGTTAAATTCTCTTATTTTCTTTCAAACGTGTAATTCAACTTCTTTTTAGCAGCCTTTAAATTCATTGCATGATGGAAGTTTTGAAGGGCAGAAATTGTTTTCCTATTTTTTTATGTGTGTGTTTTAAACACAAAGGCAAGTCAACAGTATTTTGTGTATCGTATAAGTTTGCCTTTTCGACAATGTAATAGTAATGTAATTGTTCTACTAAACTAGCAGAGATTTGCTCTTCAATTTTAATCATGAGCACTGGTAAAATTTGTTCTTGTACCAGCTTATTCCATCCTTGCTGGTACAAGTTACCTGTAATAAAGTGAATGCTGATCATGTTTTGTAACATTTCTAAGAAATGAACATGAAAGATGCACTTCATTGAATTGATCAGGTTCACATCTTACATCAGACTGCAATACTTGCAGCCATATTGAGGGTATCGACTTAACTGGGATCGAAATAACAGGGAACAAATATCATAATAAAGGATTTTTTTACCAGACCAAAATGCTCTACATATACAAAATCGTAAGATATCCGAGGTTAAGATAAGTGGGTCTCACTGTATTAAAATGAAACAGACCTCCTTTTCAATTTTCAGCTTTATAGTCCAGCACCAAACTACATGAATGTCATTAAAATATCAATTGACACATATTAAAATCTGTCAGAAACTAGACCGCTCCGGTGGCCTAGTGGTTAGAGCGTCCGCCCCGGAAGCGGGAGGTCGTCGGTTCGATCCCCGGCCGAGTCATACCAAAGACTTACAAAAATGGTACTAACAGCTGCCTCGCTTGACGCTCAGCATTAAGAGGTTAGTGTTAGGACTGGTCGGCCTGGTGGCAGGATAATGTGACTGGGTGAGACATCATGCTACATGTCTGCGGCATGATGTCTCAGTGCTAGACATCACTATAAACTGCCTCACTGCAGACATCGTAGCGATATGACTGAAAAATTGTTACAGCTACGTTAAAAATCCTAATCAAACAAACAAACAAAAAAACTGTCAGAAACCATTTGCTAAACATAGCACAGGTAACAAAAGTCAAGACACAGCATTGAACATTGATGCATACATATGTATGGACAATTGGACCGTCCCAAGGCCAATCCAAAGAATATGGCTAATATCCAAAATTAAAGTAACCATCAACTTACTTGTTGAGCCTGTACATCATACTTGAGGCGTTTACTTGGATCAGGGTTGTTACCACCAGAAGAAACAATCATGCGAAACATGCTCTGCCGTTTCTGAAACTGAAAAAGAGCTATTGATATGATTATAAAATATACCCATCTTTCTGGCATTCGACTAAAGATTCTAACATGGCGATTAATACAAATGATGATAGTATACCCATCGTCATACATTTATACTAAACAATTTTAGGGAAGTTGGATTTGCAAGATTATAGCAACAAAAATCCATTATGACATAAGTATCCTTGAAAACATTAAATCTATGAGACTTGTATATATATCATGGAGTAAAGAACAGTAACACCAAAATATATCAATGGAGTAAAGTGATTTCTTGAAATATGCACATTCAGATAATGACCATAACATATATTAACTTTCACAGCAAGCCGTAATAAAGTGTGAGACAAATTATGTCAGATACGGCATTCAGCTGCAAAATGAATCAGACATAAAACTGTAATAACAAGTGATCCATGTGTGATATCTCTCACCTTGTACAAATAACCATTTCCATAATTGTGATAATGTTGTACTGTAAGAACACAACCTATGTAAATTAACTCACAAACTTTGTGTTGTGCTGATTTCATCTAGTGTACCATGTCTCTGATAGCAATTTGCATGATATGTAAAGATATAACTAATAGTCATTCAAACTCATGCAACTTCTTGATGATATAACCAATTAGCAATATGATTAGAATCAGATCTCTATTTTTGTACCTGAAGATCTGACAGTGACAGCATACATGTAATATTCTGGTAATCAATAGAAATAGGCAATAAAATTGCATCTTTTAGAAGCCTGAAAGTGAATCAAATAGCTTGACACATATTGATACTCCTCAGTCTTCTAAACATGAAGATACAAGACTTTGTCTGACTGGCTGATACAATTAGCAATTATGGTAATAACTTTGATCATTAGAACAGAACCAATAAGCGGTCACTGTCAGATCTTCGTGTAGAACTCTGGAGATCTTATTTAAATCAGGCTGAACCGATTAGCTGATAGAAATCTAATTCTTGCTGTTTATTTATAAATTTAACAAATGGATATTTATTCCACCAAACCAATATGGTATTCAATTTTAATCCACACAATGAGGTAGTCCAGATCATTTGGCATCATCCTAGAGCTAACTCTGTCTATATTTCTAGAATATCACCTGTTTTAGTGTATCATTCATGACCTTGACACTACAGAGCTTGCAATAGGCTACTACCTCCTGCCTCGTAAATACGGCGCCTGGGGTTAATGTGTTAAAAATCACCTTTACCAACAGCAATAACAAACTTGAAAACCCAATAATGTTTCCAATCTTAAATACATGTATATTCAGCATATTTTGATGTTTCCTAATTTTAAAATGTTTATTGGTAGTCATATCATTATATATGTTGTAAAGCACTTTGAGCTTTTAAAATTAGACTATTCAATGTCATTATTATTATTATTATTATTATTATTATTATTGTTGTTATTATTATTATTATTGATAAATAAACATTCACTAGTTGTTGTTAACACATAACATATTAAAGTAATTTCTCAATTTCATTCAAATTTTAACTTCATCTTTTGTTATGCATGCTTCCATATTGCATGTTCTGGACACAAAACCAAGTTTGTGGAATGGTATGCAACAAAATATACCTCCCCCTCATACCATAAGATACCTCCCCCCCCCCATACCCTAAGATACATAAGATTCCATAGTGTGTGTCACTCTTTTTGAATATAATGATAATACAACAATTGGACAGCAGCCAAACATTCTGAAGATGACTTTATAATGTGCCAGCTTTCACATCCATCAAGACAAACATGAGTCACTGAGTGGTTATCATGTATTCCCAAAATTATGCTGTATACAATATACAATTACAAATTAGATAAAACATTAACTACCAAAATCATGGCAGAAAGAGATCATATATGTTTGTGTATCTTTATATCATGCCGTAATATATACCTATCCTTATAAATATCATTAAACTCCTAAAGCAATAACAAAAATTACTGGTTATTATAACCTTTTACAATTATCAAGATGATTAAAGTTAACTTTTAACCAGCACAGTATTGGTCAGCAAAAATCATCATGACATATGGATTCCATACAAATAACATGCTATGTTAACACTGTTTTCTTTTTCGTCATATATTACAAAATGAAATTCAAAGCATAATTGTGTTAATAACTAAGTTTTGTGTGCAAGACTAAGATGATGCAAGTAAGTACACAAAGTCAGATATTTTGAGCATTTAAAGAGAAAAAAACAGAAATTCATTAAAGTAAAATAAAAGGAGGAGGCCTTTAATCACATTCTATCAAAATTTAAGATTTAAATAAGCAATGTCATTTATGGATTCTAAGGCAATACAAAAATAGAATAAATAGAATTGTGAGCTAAAACCAAATGTTTGTATCCTGAGTTAATTTGCAACTTGGTGGTTTGCACCATGATTATTGATAATTGATAATTATGTAAATTAAATATTGATATCTGATAAAAAACACTTAATCTATTTCATATAATATTAAAAGAAAAGTTCAAAATTATATACACAAATTTGGATTAAACCAAAGTTGTCTTGTATACTTATCATCAGAAAAGTACCTTTATTTTTGGCGAAAGACGTGAAAAAAAGGCTTGGTAATTTTTATTAAAAAAGAACAGGACTATGCAACATGTATAAACTAATCAAACGAGTTAATTGTTATAACTGCTGTTCCTTAAGTTGTAACTTTTATTATTAATATTAATCTTAATATTATATTTAATATTATTTTTATTATTAATGAATTAATTATAACTATTATTATTATTATTATTATTATTATTATTATTATTATTATTATTATTATTATTACCGTGCTAGTACGTACATTATTCCATTTTTACTAATGTGATTTTTGTTTAATCATCAAGAATGTAAGATGATTTGTAAAGTCTGGAAAAGCCTATGTGTCTTAGTTAATAAAGTCATTAATGTTGATAGGACCTAAGCTATCTATTTTTTATTTGCCAAGACATAAGTTGCACTACTATTTTGAAAGGCAATGGAGGATTATATTATTGGTTACATACACAAAGTACAAATGTTATTATTAGGGCATAACCGACTTTTGATCCGGAAATCGGATTCCACCGGATAGTATGAACTTCCGATTAATCGGAGTCGGACAAGGCAGGAACGACCGATTCGTATAATAAAAATAATAAAGTTGAATTTCTATAGCACCGTGTCTAACACTGCGTGTCATTCGATAGTGCGTTAATAAAGTTAAATAAGAAGTCAGAAAAGTCCAATATGGTAACACAACCACGCTGTGAGAGAATCTATTTGAACTGGCGGGTGAAAACCGGAAATGAAGCCGGATATGGTAAAGTACTAAGTAACATGCTTGACACGGCAAAACCAGATACCAGAAACCCGGAAACGGAAGATGAAATATTTTAGAAAATAAAATACGGATTTAGCATTTCCGATTAATTGAATCGTATCCGGAATCGGAAAAATTTCATGCCCAAAATCCGGAATCGGAAATCGGTAGAAAAATGCTAATCGTTTATGCCCTAGTTATAATACTACTACAAATAGCTACTTAAATTATCAATTTACTACCACCACTAACTACCTAAATAATCAATGTACTTCTACCACTAACTACTAAAATTATCAATTTACTACCACCAATAACTAGTAATTTATCAATTTACTACCACCAATAACTATTAAATTATCAAAGTACTACTACCAATAACTACTTAAATTATCAATTTACTACCAATAATAACTTAATTTATCAATTTACTACTACCAATTACTACTTAAATTATCAATTTACTACCTCCAACTACCCAAATCATCCATTTACAATTTACTACCACCAAATACCACTTAAGCTATCAATTTATTACCACCAGTCCACCACTAACTACTTAAGTTATCAATTTACTACCATGAACTACCTAAATCATCAATTTAAAATTTACCACCACCAATAACTACTTAAATTATCAATTTCCCAATACCAATAATTACTTAAATTATCAATTTACTACTACCAATAACTACTTAAATTCTCAATTTACTACTACCACTAACTACTTAAATTATCAATTTACTACCTCCAAATAGTATCAAACATTATCAACATGCTTAGAGCATCATCATTTTAATAGGCTCTGATTGAATGCATTGCTATGTCGAGTTAGTTCAAGTTTTGTGGATGAATGACAATAATTAGCATGCACTTCATCATGAAGAAAACTGAAAATACCAAGATGTCAGCTACTCTAAAGAACAACAATAATGCCAGTTTAAAAACACCAGACAATGTCAAGGTGTCAGAAACTGGAATAAATGACAATATTTAGCATGCCTTCTGGATTCAAGAAAACTGACATTACCAAGCAGTCTACTCAGATGAATGACATTAGCAAAAATCTGAATTAAAAAAATCTGACAAAAGAGGCAATAATCATCTATGGAAAGATAATCTATTCAAGACAAATGGAAATAGACATTCTGCAAAAGAGAAAAGGCATGTTGATGGAGCAAATATCATTATAAATGTAGAGTTTAAAGGAGCTGGCATGAGAAGAAGATAAAACGTCCTAGACAGGTGCATAAGCTTTCTTATGTATGGATAGCATAACATGACCAATCAATATATTATTGCTAAGATACAAATACAAAAGTGAAGACCAACTTACCCTTTTAGCCTGTATATCATCCTGGATAGGCCTTTTTGGACCAGGGTTGCTACTACTTGAAAAGATAGGCATGAGATTCTGACCTCCATAATCACCAACCATTGTTGACAAGTTCTGAAAATAAAACGAAGATAGTGGAATGGTATGCTATTTGTGTATATAAATATACTCCAACGTTCTGACATCCCACTTCACACCGTAAGGTACATAAGATTTCATACTCAAATAAAATGTCTAAACATTTACATTCAGCCACTAAAACATTTGAGAGTGGTTATTATAAAATCATGGAATTCTGTCATACACTACATCCAGCTAAAACTCGGATAAAGCAATAACTCTATCAAAATATGGTGAAGAAAGACATTAAATACTTTTGTTGTTCTAGTGGTACAAGCACAAGATAGGCTATACATGGCAGTGAGTATTAATGATGGAGGAAGAACCTGGTGAAATCCTGGAAATAACCAATGATCCACGAAAAGTTACTGGTAAGCTTTCTCACATGCCGACATTGGCCAAATCTGAGACTTGAATCCACGCAGACAGAGATGAGATGGCAGTGATCCGTAATGGAGAGCAATTTAGACCACTCAGCCACTCTGGGTACCAACTACTTTTGTACATTCAATCTTGACGGTATTAAACAATCAATGACAATGACTGCAATGATGTAAGAAAGTGATTTCTTCATCCTATATGTACATTCCGATAATGATCAAAAGACAAAACTAATGACGGTAACAAGAAGAGGCCCAAGTTATTATCTCTCAACTGCCTTACATTACTCATAAGTTGACAATTTCTATAAGCAGGCTTATGTTGTATTGTAAAATTACAACCTATGCAAAATAACACAAATTGTATGTCAAGCTGATATTAACAATTACCTGATAGAAATTTCATGAATGTTGGTTGATGTCTAAATACATGGACATAAAATTCATGAATGCTGGTTGATGTCTAAATACATGGAAATAAATCTCATGGATGCTGCTTGATTTCTAAATACATTGACATAAATCTCATGAATGTTGGTGGATGTCTAAATACATGGACATAAAACTCATGACTGTTGCATGATTTCTAAATGCATGGACATTATCTCATGAATGTCGGTTGATGTCTAAATACATGAACATAAATTTCATGAATGCTGACTGATGTCTAAATATATGGACATAAGTCTCATGAATGTCGGTTGATGTCTAAATACATGAACATAAATCTTATGAATGTTGGTTTATTTCTGAACACATGGACATTTGTTACAACATTACAACATGAATATAAATTAAATCCATACAAAGACGTAATGCCTTAATTCGTACTAAAGATTAAAGCTTACTTAATAGTCATGCAACAGCATCCTATATTCAATATTAGCCAATTATCTGGATATATGATCGGCACAATAACATCTCATCTCTGATTGAGGGATGCTACTCTCATATAGAGGTTTGCTGTTATTAAGTTTGTGGATTTACCATTCAAGATATTTTGCACAGCATGACAGACATACAGATTTATAAAATACTTTGTCATTATATGAATTTGTTCAGTCAGAAATGGGTGATTGTAGGCAGCAGAGGCAGTGTTTAAAGTGTTTCTTTAAATACCCTTGAATCTGATGTCAAATTGACCAGGCAGCGAACAGTACAGATTAATATTCCTATACTGGACAAGAATATATGGGGTATTACAGTTTGCACACTTTAAGATTCTGCAGTTTTCAACGATAAAAGGGAATCCCAAGATTTGATATAATTTCTTTATTTATGACATTTCAATTAATTCAAAGCTTTGAATAATGCTTTTTGTTTCTGTAGTTATCCAGTAAACAGATCAAGATGGTGACATGATGTGTTGCAAATGGCAGATCTAACATTGTCTCCATCTTTTGAGTTCTCGTAATACATGGATATATGGCTGTGATAAAATACGATGATTCCAATTCATTTACTCTGAAACAATGGAGGATTCATAGAGTATTTTTGAATTCACAAAGAGCAAATAGTATTTCTGGAGATATTGATAACCATGGCGGTTATGTGGAAATAATCTCTTTTCTCAATATTCCTAACATTTAGCTTTTCTGAAGAGGCAATCGAATTCATCTGAGTTAAAGGAAAGGTGTATTAATACCTTAATTTTGAAGCTTTCAGAAAGGAAGTTGAGACGGAGTCAAAGTCTCTGACTGTGTATCGACTCAAGAATTTTTTTAGTTATGTGTGTGTTTTAATAATTTTTCAGTAATATTGCTATATTGTCTGCAGTAACTGTTGATAGTGATGTCTGGCACTGGGGTATCATGCGGCAGACATGTAGAGTGACGTCACACCCAGACTCACTATCCTAACACCAGACAGTGCAGTACTCTAACATTTTTGTAGGCACAGACCTCGGGCTGGTGACATAAATAAACTCACAAGCCCTGACCGAAATTCCATATTTCTGTTAACTCTCAAAGCCAGTAGAAAAACTGCCAATTTTAAGGGTATTGCCACACCTATCTCCCAATCTCATATATCTCCCATTTTTTGGCATAGAACTCCTGTTTATTACATTATGTCTCTCAATTTTCATTTCCCTGGAAAACAAACCTATATATAAATAGATATATAATATCCAATCCACAGATGACATATTCTCTTTGGTCCCTCGGGAATACTGTTGTGATAAAATAATTATTAACCCATTACAGAGTCTTTTCTTCGTCAATAAATATAAAATAATTATTAACACATTACAGAGTCTTTTCTTCGTCAATAAAAAGAAAATTAAGATTAAACATTATACATTAATTTTTATTTAAACCCTTACAACAGTACTATCAAGAAAACAAATTTTAAATAGTAGCATTGTTACCAATTAGCTTCAATCATATGAATGATAAGTGAATGCTGTTTAAATTTCTCTGCAAACAAAATCGAATCTCAAATTCCGCCAAAGAAACTCAGCCAGTAAACACGGGGCACTTCTTTATCATATAGGTGAATTTAAATAGGAGAACTACAATATAACAAAGGAATATGTCAATTGTCGCCTCCCCCCCCCCAATTCAACCTTTTAATATGTTTTGGCCTATATCCATAACAAATTCATTGCTGACTACCCTGTGTCCCTCCTCCCCCCATAAAAAGGCTTCTGGGGGCACGTCCTTCGAGACTTTTACCCGTATTGTACTTGATAGATTGGTCAATATTTACGAACACTGACACTAAAAAAATGCCACCTGAAAACCTCCCACATTGCTGTCGAAATCACTCTATTTTATTTGTTATTCTCACCACCTGGCTTTAGAAAAGTTGACTGGTATGCTGCACTCCAGAATCCACAAACCTGAAATTTACCCTTTTTTAATATTGTTACATGACGTTGGAACAACTATACTTTTAAAATAAACGGTATTAAAAATGATTTACACTAGAACACTATTCCCATAACTGCTGTTAATTTTGATGTTGAACAAAATGACAACATGGTTCCATAAGGTGCACCCATGTTCTGCAGATAACTGTCCAAAAAGGGTTCTGTCTCACTCTTCAGCTTCTGTTTCAGAAATTGGATATGTTGTTGTTGTTTGGTCTAGCGCCATTTTTCACCACAAGATAGGCTATACAACGCTGCCAGTATTAATGGTGGAGGAAAAATCTGGAAAAATCCAGGGAAAGAACCACACCCATGAGAAGCTACTGGCAAGCTTTCTCACATACCGACATTGGCCGAAACTTGAACCCACGCACATAGAGGTGAGATGGCAGTGATCCGCAACGGAGAGTGCTTTAGACCACTTGGATACTCGAGGGGTAAATCGGGTACAAATTCATACATGTTTGCATTGGAAAAAGGAAATGAGAATCTGTGATAGTGGAGAATGCTTCCAGAAATAAAGCTGGTTACTCTCCTTCAATCTAACACACAATCAATGCATTATCTGTGCTGACATCAAAAAAACAAAAACAAAAACCAACCAGAAACAAGAAGAATATTGGGAATTAGAAATCATTGTAGGAGAGAGTAAAACACCATTGTCTGAATACACCCATCCTTAGGAAAGCAAGTGACGCAGACTTCCTTCCCTGGCTCAAACAACTATTCTTTCCTAGGGAAGATGAAAAGAAGGAATGTTTTGAGATCAGGTCCATTCGGAGTCTGTTTAGGCTGAGCCTGCTCACAGAACTTGGGAGTATGTTGCATCAATTAAACTGGGTGGTTGCATTTATTGTCCACTTTTATTAGGTCTGCAACTGCAGATAGATACAATACAAGTGTGACAAGATCAAATAAGTGCATCTCGGTCTCAATGGTTAACGCACTCAACTGGTTATTGATGTGATCCAGCAAGACATTGGACATGTCAAAGGCTACATATCTGCAAAGATTTACTGAATGTATCAATGACATAGATAGCATATATCTGGACTTTTCCAGAGTATTGTGCTTAAGCATCACTAGAGACAATGATTCCTCCATTAAGAAACTGAGGAAGGCAGAATTGTACATGGTAGGGAAAAAGCAGTGAAGCAAGGCAATGCATTGCAAGGCATGGGAGCAACAGAAGATCTGAACATGATAGGACATCAGAAAGCCTCTCCAGAACTTAGCCATATTGCTCTCAAGCCCAGAAGGCTTTGGCCACAAGTGTTTACTGCCTCTACAATTTTCCAGGTTTCCTCCTCCTCCAGAACCTGACATGTAAAAAAGAGGATTGGACTCTAAAGGAATGTATTGTTTGGGTTCTTGTTGATTTCACATTATGGTTTTGCATGTGATTTACTATTCATGGCTTTTAGTATATTTAGTGAAAGCAAACCAGCTAAGAAGCTCTGACTGATGGGAATCTGCCAGCTAGCATTCTCGCATACCCATGCTGATCTAGCTAAGACTGGAACTAACATGGACAAAATGTATGTCAGCAATCCGTTAAGTCTAGTACCTTCGACCACTTCACCACCTTAAAGGTTAGGGAAGAACTCATTAGATAATGCTTGAATGGAAAGGATTTCATTATTCTGAATCCATGCCTATGGAAATATAAGACTATCCACCCCAGTGTCACTTTACAGAGAACGAAAAATAACAAGGCACACAGATATCAAACCGATGTTTCAATTGCTCCATAACTAGTGGTGCAGGTTATATGAAACGTATTAGTTATCCTTCTAAGGTATATGGAATCATGGTCACAGAGATCTCGCTGGATTTTAATACTAGTAGTCCAGGACTCCTGTTGTAGGAATATCAGGAGTCCCACCAAAGAAAATTGCAGTCACCTACCAGAAGCATATTAAAGATACATGAAGTGGCTAAATTTCCAGACAAAAAGAACCAGTGGTTGCCACTGAGTTTAATTTTCTAATGTCTTCACACCACTGACATATAACTTTAGCAACTTCTATCACTGGTGAATCTCATTACAATCTTCGTCAATATTGGCCCCAAAATACTTATCCAAATTTGCAAACAGTATTTTGTCTAACTATCAACATGTCTGGATTTTGAATTCATGTGCACTACTTATTTTGCTACACTTGAAAGCAAACACATAATGAAAGCTAAAGTTGTTCATTTGATGTACGTTGATACACAAGTATATTTCTAGGTCTTCTGCCTCTGAATTCAGTAAATGTAGATAGCAGTATTTCACACCACTCTGCAGTTAGTCAAGCACTTAAATTTTACCTTGCTGCCAACCTATTGGGTCACAACTAAATTGATTGATGTATCAATACATTCCACAGACTAACAAGCACAATTCAGTGACTGGTTACTCAATGTGCCTTGCAATGACCAGTGACTAGTGCTTGTACCACAAGCTATTCAGCCATGACTGTCCAATTGTCACCAGTCAACAACCAATTTAGAAAAGAAGATCTGACAAGTGAATCCATCTAATCTATCCAAACAGGATTGCTACTTGTCCCTGTAGTCAGGAAGGAATGTATTGCTTTGGTCACTGGCACTCTATGTACCCCAGGCTTATGAAAGGGAAAGGTATCTATCCTTCAGTGCAACTTGTAGCATTGGATCAGGCATCAGGAATCATGGGTATTTTAACAATTTACAAGCCATATAAACCAGTCCTGGCTCTCAGTGATTGTGGGAATCAACTTCTCTAATAAAACGGATTTGATCCAGATTTCTTTTAGGACACACGAGGTCATCCAGCATTATTAATGAGAAAGGGAGGACTTTCTGCAAAGTTCCACAGGTCACATAACTAAAGGTTACAGATCTTACATATGTCCATGTTTGAATAGCAAGACGTGATAAACAGGAGAGGTGAGTATTATGATATTTCTGATCTCACCACACTCACCCACACTAGGTGACCTAGTATATAAATGAATAAGAAAATATAAAACAAATCCACTGGACACTGAAAAGGGTTAATGATACGTACTCTAATGTCAATAATAAAAAGGTTAATTACAAAACACAGCTTTTCAAAGCATGAACCAAATCATTGAAAATTAAAAGAAAAACACAAGAAGTAAAGAGAATTAAAATAATGCGAAGACTGTGGGAAAAGGATGATATAGAAACTATGATTAGCCGTTACAATGTTCATCAACAACAAATGAGGTGAAATTCTCTCATAAACTCACAAGTAGTTTAAAAGTCCATAGAAAAAAAGAAATTTCATATGCTAGATAGGACTAACTAATCAGACTGGAATCTTAATCTGTTTTTTTTTTAATTTTCAGTTAATTTCTAGTTGAGGAGAAACTATTAGCTGGGTTGGCAGACTTTGCATTCCAGAAAAGTACTAAACAGCTTATAATGTATTACTGATACTGGCTCGTAGCAGCTAAATGTATCAATGAATTGCATCATCCCAAACAACTAATTTCACATTTTGTTCACTGACCATGAAGAAAAGATCCTCAATACTGGGTCTATCATAAAAACTGACAACAGCAAATATTACCTCCATCTGGAAAAGGGGAGAATTATCTTAACATGAGGAATGGCTTAAATGAGAAAGAAAACAAAAAATACAACTTGTAAATATGATGAGGAATTTTTACACATTGAGTCTGTTTTTCTCACAATCATTCATTTTAGACTAAAGCCTCATAGATGGAATAAATCATTTCCTACTCCTTTTAGACACAGATTGTCTCCTTTGTGTGATGTACTCAAAGATAAATATCATTTTATCATTGTTTCCTTTGCATCACGTAATCAGAGAATATCACTATATGAATTCTACTTTAATTAAATCCGTAGATTGTTAGGTTAGGGTTTAGCCACGTATGTACAATTTCACTGAATCTCTCTCAAAATCATGTATGATACACTAAAGTGTCTAGTATTTTAGAAAGGTATACAGATTTAGGTCGACAATGACACCAAATAATCTGGACGTTTTAATTGCATTACAAAATACTGACGTAAAAACCTAACTCTTTGGATTCATATTTTTTTCCACCCAAAATTTGAGAGTGGTAGGAGTCTCATTGTGTGTCCAGATTTTAGACTGCACACAGTCTGTGCAAAAATAGGATAAGATGAACATTTGTAATAAAGAGTGGTCTCCATACGAAAAATTGATGGGTCTGTAAAGCAAAAAAATAAATTTAAAAAATTCAACTTTTTCCCTTCAGCTCATGCGCGAGCAAAATATCCAGTGGAAGACAATGTTTTTAACACAACTATGCATTAGTCTAATGGAAACTTGCTTGGAAGTCGATGTATTAGGATATATTCAGAAATAGACCCCAAAATGTATTTCCTACTCGCACTTCATGCGAAACAGCAAAATCATCCAGGTCTTAATGTGTTAGGATCTGTAAGCATGATATAATGTATCTTTGACGGAAACAACTTCCACTACTAGTCAACTTCAAAAACTTACATAGTTCGAATCAAGTAAGGCTAGTGTAAATCAGGTGTCAAGACAATGAAATGGCTGTACTGTTCGTGACACTCATAATACAGCAACTTCATGCACTCGATGAGAATCCTACTATTGACAGAATAAGGTAATAATCTGTAACATAGTAAAACTTACAGGTGTTACTGACATACCTGTGGAATTTGATCTATGTGTGTCCCCACTAAAATCACTGGTGGTGGGAGGACTTTATAAGACGACGTATGGGAATTTGCAGAATTCAAGTTTTCCTTGTCAGGGAGTGCACAGGAATGTATGGAATTCATCCAGACCTGAACTAGCTCTGAAAAAGTCAAAATACAAAAACATCATTGATTCTGTAAACAGTGTCAGAATGAAGAACATGTGTTTATTGGCAAGCTATTTTTATAACCAATACCCACTTTCAGTCCCTGACAATGTTATTTATTTTACCTAAATTTAGAAAATAAAATATGTGAAGCTTCAATTCTAAATAAGACCTTGCGCTAATAACTTAACTTTTATTCTTATCCTTTAAATTCTTAATTGTAAAATTGACCAAAAATAACTTCCTTTACCAGTTTCGCTGGAAATGGATTTTCATTAGGTGTTAAAAATTTCTTTAGTAGTAAGTCAACTTGCTATTAGTTATATTTTTAAAACAGTGGAATATAATAAAATACTGTTGTTGGGTGCAATTTTACCGTACAAAGTTTTGATAAAATTATTTTTTAAAATCATTAGTTTGAGAGAAATTATGTTACTCATAGTAAAATAATACCCATGTTAAAGCAACAGCAAATCTAGAACAAAAATGACACACTTTGTGGTGTACTTATTTTAGGTAGAAATAGCACAGAACTCACCATGAACTTTGCGTTTCAGTATGCCCTCACTGTCAAAGAAACAATTGTCTTCTACAAGATCATCGACCTCTTGACTGGCATCCGAAACCAAGAGGTATATGGCCCGTCTTGTTAGAAACATTTGGTGTGTCGTGTAAAAGGCATACTGCCCTGCAAAGTCCAACAAGGTTACATGTGCATGTTTGCTTATATCTTGTTTTACTTTATTGGGATTTCCTTGCAACAATTTGAACATTTCCCTTAATGGATCCATCTTGTAATTTTCAGTGGCAACATTTTCTCCAAGCTCTGATCCAGGTATTGTATTTGTTTCAGACTGAGTGAGACTTCCCTGAACTACAGTGGAAGACGATTCATTTTGTAGACTAGCTGTAGATGAAAGATTTTTGTCAATGCTCTGCTGTTGAGAACGGCGATATGGTACTTCTGTATTCTTGTTATCGTCAGCAACATGGCTCAAAGGGTTGCCATTAGTTTTCTCCTTTTGATTAGAGCTTGCATCAAGTTCCGAATCAACTTCCCTTCCTCCTGTTTGGTAATTCTCACTTAGGACCTTGACAAGGCGTTGCAGTTTATAATCCTGTTCTGAATCTGAAAACATAAGGAACACTGAATACAGCTAAATTATGCTTTACATCAGTGTATCAAGTTATAACGTAATTAGAAAGTATACTACAATACATATGAACTGTTTCCCCACTAAATGTTACGAAATTGTAATGAAATTAGAAAGCATAATACAATACATATGAATTGTTTCCCCACTAAATGTTTATGGTGCAACTATGCTCCTCCAGAGTCACTACAAGATGAAGTGCTGCAGTTAATGAGTAAATACCAGGCTACTCACCACCAAATGTCTTGACAATACCTCCATAGCAGAGGCATCAATTAAATGCATTATGTTTACTTAATATAATTAGCATGTAATATTTGTTATATCTGGCAATTAATTTATACATGTACTATCAAATCATGAAATATGTATACATTGATTTGGTATTGGTAACTACCAGTCTTCTGCCCACTGAGCACATACAAATGCCTAATGTATTTGAATGATCATTGATACAAAGATTTTGACACCCTTTTTGGCACCTTTTGTAGATTCATTTAATTCATTAACACATCATGTTTACCACATAAAATTTGCAAAAAAGGTAGGATAAGTTTCCGATCTGGAGTAAATTCGGGCAAAGACACGATGAAATTGTGGGTCTGATATGCAAATATAAAAATGAAGTCGAGTATTCACATTTCGGAACAAAAAAGGTGAGTTGGGACCTGGTCCATATGACTTTGTTTTCATAGTGGTAATACTGAGTATACGCTTGTAATAATAGGAGCATAAGTATCTTGCTTATGTCTACACATAGGTGAGGCCAGGTAGGTATGTTGGACTAGAGTATGTCATTGTGTATATAGTGAAATCAACAAACCTGTCCTATTTAAAAAAAAGACCATATATATATATATATATATATATATATATATCCTGTGATGAAATCTTCATAGGAAGTTTCATGTTCATGTCTTTTACGTTAATAACAAATTATTCTCCACCAATGTTTAACTGCCGCCAGTCAAAATTAAAGAAACGGTGGAGAACAATTTGTTTGTCTAATACATCTTACTTACTAAAATGACTTCTCTCTATGACAAAACAAAATCGGCCTGAATTATTCTAAAGTACACTATTAGCAATTATCTGCTCTATTCATACAATTTACCAGTGAAGTCCAGGAAGTGAAAATGACCAGGTAGAGCTAAGTCTTTTTCAAAGGTGCACATCTGAAGTAAGGCCAAGTTGTATACAAGCCAGTACAACCAATGAGGAAAACCTTGGATATGTTTTTCATTAAAATTCCAACCCAATATTAATTACAACACAGAAGAGTGCCACCTTAGAACCATTTCAAGATATGCACTGTGGGTGCCATATTGTACAACAGATCAATGGCGCTGTCTACATAAAGATCAAACAACCAAACCCCAATCAACCACTGTCACTTCAAACTAAAGTAACCGATTGCTGCAATTTCCTGGCATTCTAAATTAAGGTGCAAAAATAGGAGTGTTAACTATAGCACTGGTTTTAAAATTAGATTTGCTAGGTGTTTTATTTATTCATAGCACAAGTCAAGTGAATGTGACCATTGTATGTTTTTGAATTTTTTTAGACAATAAATATATAAAGGCATTTGCAACTCCTTTCATTCTAAATCCCCTCCCCTCTGACCTAATAAATGAAATATAGTGATGGGTATAACATGAAATATAATAATGAACATGGCATGAAATATTATGAAGGAAATAACATGAATTATAATGAACATGGCATGAAATATCATGATGGAAATAACATGAATTATAATAAACATAATATTAAACACAATGATAAAAAACATTAAATATTATGATGGGAATAACATGAATCATAATGGACATAATATTAAACACAATGATGAAAATAACATCAAATATCATGATGGAAATAACATGAATTATAATGAACATAATATTAAACATAATGACGAAAATAACATTAAATATTATGGTGGAAATAACATGAATTATAATGAAATAATATTAAACACAATGATGAAAAGAACATTAAATATCATGATGGAAATAAAATGAATTATAATGAACATAATATTAAACAATGATGAAAATAACATTAAATATCATGATGTAAATAACATGAAATGTAAGTCATGGTAAGTAAGGAATTAGCAATGGAAGAAAATATTAACTAAACTTGTTGAAAACTTTATTTCCAAATGCAATGATCACAGGGGACACGGTGCATGAATCCAGACGGATGTGCCACATGATCCAAATCGGACCACGATAGTGTGTGGAACAACCTAAACTAGATTTGGACTTTGCCAAAATTATGAAAGCAAAGTAACAAAAGGTACTATCCAAAATTAGAACACACCTATGGGCATTGCAGATAAGCTGCAAGCAGCTTGTAGAAAATTGATGTTATTGGAATGAACGTTCAGAGAGATCAAAAGACTATATATCACAGAAGGATATTTAGTTCTTTGCGTGTATAATTTATCCTATTATCTTATTTGCATCTAGTATTGTATTTCATAAAAAATACGGTACTTTATTACGAGATCAAACGGTAAGACACTGCCTTGAATGTGTTACCTCCCTTCTATACAAACAGGATGTGACATCATTTGAGACGATTTATGTATACAATCGGTTCAATACCCAGCTCTAAATTGTGTGAATAAAATATACAAGTTAAGTGTCTCTCAATATGCCCTGCCAATTAATCTTTTAGGAAAAAAACAAAGGAACATATAGAATACATTGTTCTTCTTTTATACCACCTATGGGTAGCTTCCGCACTGCACATAAAACCCATAAGGGTACCTTAAACAATTTAGGAAAAATTTTGAAAGGCCTAAAAAAATAAAAATACAAAATAAGAGATGACCCAACTCAAGTTGGGAAAAGTACAATTTAAATTAAAAAAAATGTATGGAGCCCTTCTCGAGCAGTCGAAATGTATATGAAATAAATAGACAATGCGATGAACGCCACCGAAAAAATACAAGGATTAAAACAATATATTTCTTTTTTCCCCTAAACAAAGATAATATACCGTAGTTCGCGCAAAATATAAAATCAAATAAATGAATATAAGAAAGTCCTGGGAAAAGACATCTAAGAGGATGATCCAATTTTAAGGACCAAATCGCCATATAGGACAACTGAGACAAATTGGAAGGTAGTAGGCTATCACTACAAAGAAACAATGTGTGTGTGTCTGTATATATATATATATATATATATATATATATATATATATATATATATATATATATATATATATATATATATATATATATATATATATATATATATATATATATACATTATATCTTTGTAGGGATATATATAGCACAGATACTATAGCATTCATGGGATACAGGTGATCTCTAGCCATGGTTGACAAAATGAACTAGGGAAGGAATTTCAAGATTAGGTGAATAAAACCTACTTGGATGATAAACCCTATCGAAACACTAAAGATGAAAATATCCATCAAAGTTAACTAAATAAATGGAAATTTTAAAAAAGGTATAAAAAAAATATTTAAAAACCACAAAACTACATAGTGGGGTGGACATCAACACATGAAAAATTTGTTCTTTTCTCGAAAAAGCAGTCAGGTCCCCCACCTCAAAAGTATATGTGAATAATCGAAGTTCCTTACAGAAGATTAGTTCTGTTTTTTACGTTTACAAAGGTCCCTAAAAGGAGATCTGTATGGGTGATCAAATTAAAGAGAGAAGGCTTTATGCTAACTCAACACACCAAGTTGTGCCAGAGACATTTGGAGATTGAATGTTTCTCCATAGGCTAAAGAGCAGTCTCGAAAGACTAAAGAGTCAGAATTTGATGAGTCATGTTCATCTTTGTCCCACGAATCTATCATGTAAGGTTGGATTTTAATGGAATATTCTACTTCGTGAATGTCATCCACATCACTGCCACCACTGCCAGTAGACATAATTTAAACATTCAAGCACAGCCATCTCATAGAATGCTTGACTGCATTATCATCGGTATATGGAGAACTCGCTCCTTTGAAAACTCACCCTGGGAGAACTTGTCAGACCATATATAGAGAAGTAGCCCCAGAGTGGTTGAATAAGTCGCCCCAAATAGTTGGAAAATCACCCTAAAACTTGTCATCCAGAAAACCTATTTAATATTTTTCTCCAAATTAAATAAATTATTTATAACATAGAAATGTGTACCTTAGAACTATACTGTTATCAACAAAGATGTTGCCATGTGGTGGTTACCGCATTATTTGAATATACAAATGATGTATCTTATTATCAGGTATTGGCTCTCCAGTACAAGGAAGTAAACCCCGTACCTATCTAACTCCGGAATGTTTCGGAGGGGAAACTGAAACGAGGGTCAGACAGGAAAAAACAAAACAAAAATAAGGAAGAATATTTCACTTTTGAGATATGTTCAAAAACGAAGAACTAAGTGTCTGTGCATTTGAATACATTTTCTAGATTATATGCTGCATTCATCATGCTTGTGTAATGTCGATAATAAAAAGTAACTCACTTATAATTGAAAGTCTGTGTTCAAATAATCTCATTACATTTCTTAAAACTCTTACCAGAACAATACGATAAAAAAAACTAAACAAATGTTGCTGTTTACTTTACTGATTGATACAAATATTATACTAACATTATTCATTAATGTGGTAATTACTCTCAAACACGATATAAACGGCTGACTGATTTGGACCAGATATCTGGCTGATTCTTTAAACTTGCTGATTCGAACCTTGTAAAATATTATTCAGTTTTTTCCAGGACTTAAATGTGACATTTATATTTGTTGTTAAAGATGATTTTCTCATTATGTCCCAAGCACGTCTAGCAGTTCAAATATGTATTTAAGGTAACAAAATCTCGCTTGTTGTTATATATAATAAAATAAAGTAAACCAGATTATTTTGCAATGTTAATTTAGAAGTTAAATATTTTTAAAACTTCTCATTTAGCTTAAAATAGATTATTTTTTGAGAAATAATAAAATTATTAACACTAACAAATAAGAAGAAATAATCTAAGCAATGTTGAACTCAGTAGTGACCTGAGTAGGTGTCAAGTATGCTTTTTATCGAGTTCAAGTATCATTCGTTATTAGGCTGGAGCCCTTTCATATATAAAACTGCAAACATCACATGATGCTTACACCCACTCTATTTCTTTCAATTAAAAATGTATCTAATGACTTGAAGAGCAGAACAAAAGGGACAGATACCAGTTCTTTTTCGTTAAGTAAAGAAGCCGAATTGATCCAATGGAAAAGTTTAAACGTTACAAATTTTATAGATTTAATAAGTTAAGTTGAAGAAAGACAACAATAAATAAAGCCTTAACAACCATGTTGGGGCATCTCAGAATTAGTACTTAGGATGCTTCTCCCTGGGTGTGTTCTCCATAATTCATTTTCAGCACAATGGCAGTGTGTACACAGTGTCTCAAATGACATTGCAAACGCTATTTGTAAGGGTGGGAGTGCGTTGTTTTATTTAAGATAGATAGGAAGAAATGATTGTCTTTTTAAAAAAAATTCATCGTAACGACTAAGAATAAAAGGTACAAATTTTCAGAAAATGAACCATATACATATAGCAAATTATATTTTAAAAAAAGTTTGCGTGAATTTCAGTTTTGCATATTTGTCCTTTTAAAGGTACAAAATGTAAAGGAATAAAAAGATTGAAAGCAGAAAAGAAATCGGTGCAAATATGCAATGCCAGAAAAGAACGATAATACCTATATAATATTGAAATATCGCTGTGGACAAAGAGAAAATTATGATAAACGTGCTGCACGTGCAGAAGGATAATGGTGCGAAATTGGCAATTGTCAGAGCTGGAAAAGTACTTTTACACTAAAAGAATAGAGACAAGTGAGGACCAGTTTTACAATTTGTTATAAAAAAGGGACATGGGATAGTGATCCATCTGTCTGCAATGTTAATATAAATATGAACTACAATGTTAATGGCAATGGTTGCATTAGATGTAAGAAACAGAACGTTCACCAAAGTAGCAGAAGGCTTAAATAGGAAAGGAGACATAGAATATATATGTATATTGAAACCTGTAAAAAATGAAATTATAATACAACATGCTAAATATATCAATTGGAGGAGAAATAGCTATAGATGAAGAACCAGCAATCATCATGAGAAAAATCAAGAAGAAAACAGAAGAACTAAATATATCCGATTTACCCGGGAAATCCCACTAGAAGGCAGACTTGGACACCTCGAAAAGAAATTTCACAACAAACTTACAAAGGCTAGAATGGATGCTCACCCAGGGTACCCTTTAAAAAATGGAATCAGGAAACTTCAAATAAAAACAAAAGATCAAAACAATGAAACAAGTTTTTTTTAATACATGGCTTCTTGGTAAAAACGTGGTATAGACGATGCATACATCACAACATGATGCCCCCTACCCCCCCCAAAAAAAACTTTTCTGGCGTAATTCAAGTGGTCAAAAAGTGGAATCCATGCAAAAAAAGCGTAATCCACATATAACATGCTAAAGTTTGAATAAACAATGATTATTTGACTTTCTTGTTTTTAACAGCCTTTATTGTTTCAAGTTTTCATACATAGCACTATTAACTTTACACACATTGAGTCATCTTAAGACTGTTAGCGCTAAATTTTAAAATTCTTTCCTCACGGCCAGAAATAGATGTCACGTAATGCTGTACTCTTCTCTTAATATTCCAGAATTCTGTCATATTTTGTTTCGGTTGCCTTTTTCTAATTTATCTGGGAAATTTTTGAAAGGGAATATTTTTTTGCTCACATAATTACATATACTAAAATTAAATATACCTTTTAACTCTTTCAACCCCAAGAAACTTATCAGTAACACTGTGTCTGTGCCCCCAGCCACACTAAGCTGTGACTAGCTAGCTGTTTGTGCGCCAGCGCGTTTTACCTGTTTGGAAACATTTGTAGAAATCATGCACATGCCTTCACACTTACTTTAATTTCTTTTCTTGTATCCAATATTGATCCATGAAAATTTCACCAATTAATCCAAATTAATTTGTCTACACAGCGATGCATTGTTCTTTGTATTTGTCCAAGTCTTTCACAAATTATTATACTTTTCGTTTACAAAATTATGTGCAACATTGTTAGGAATATCACATCATCAGCACTTAATTCCATTAAAATAAACCAGGAAACTTTAATATGTGATATGGTTTGAAACAATTTGTACATACATTTCCTTGGCAATGTTCACATCCTGTTTTTGGTTAAGATAGAACTTTGTTCAATAAACACATTTTGCAGGTTTGATACTACGTTTTATTTGGTGATACCAATATGCATTTTTAGGCATGGATTGGTTTCGTTTGCGATGTCCGTGTACAGTTTCTCCGGAAATAATTATAAGTGAAAAAAGATAGATTTCTCTTTTTTCCTTGTCAATTTGTCATTGTATGTTGTAGTTCCAGGATTCATTCCACTAAAATCATTGATTTGGACAGACAGAAGACGATCGCTCCTATCTCTAGATCCGCAGAAAGTCTTTTATTTTCGCGATCAGCATCCTCTTTTTCTGACTATTCAATCTCAAGAATATTCAATGTCCCATCCGAAATCTCGCAAATTATCCAACTGTCAAACATATCTTTCCTCTAATTGCTCAATATTTTCGCGATCAAACCAGAGAAACTCCTCATTATCGCCCTCACCGCCATCAAAAACCACTCGTTCTTCCGCCATCATTTTACGAAATTTTAAGAAAAAAAACACGTGTATTCAAACGGATCTCAAGTAGTAATTCTTGGTTTCCTAACATTTAAAGTTTGCCCAAACGAACGTAAATTCATTTCTGATTGGTTACAAGTGGGTCTGATGCTAAGAAAAGTCCCATTTGTAACCAATCAGAGACTTTCTCTCGACCATAGATTCGGGCCGCAGAAAAGCGGTACCGGCCATTGAATGCAGAAACTGGATTACGCGTAAAGGCGGCATCGGGGCTGAATGAATTAAGCGCTAAAATATCTTTAGACTCTTTCTGCACGAAATATGAATTAGAACATGGAAACTGCGCGTAAATATTACATTTGGAAAACCAGTCTGCTCTCTCCTCACTTTGCATACATATTATATAAATAGTATTCGAGGTCAACAGTAGAACCAGGTTAGCTATAAATAGAACATGATACCATTACGAAAGTCCACAGTCAAGCGTACTCTTATATTGTAGTTACGTAAAAGCCGTCTTTTCTAAAATAAGGTCTGTGGGATTAATGGAATGTTAATAACGAGAAAACAAATAATTAAATTTTTTGGGAGGTGGATATACCTAAAAGCGTAATCCATATACGTTTAAGAGAAATGTGAAATGTAGTGAAAAAAGCATAATGATTACGCCAAAAGTATAATGCTTGTCATGTATGGCTATGGTGTGACAAGAAAGTGAATCCAATATTTCCTTAAGACAGTGAATCCAATATTTCCTTAAGACAGTGAATCCAATATTTCCTTAAGACAGTGAATCCAATATTTCCTTAAGACAGTGAATCCAATATTTCCTTAAGACAGTGAATCCAATATTTCCTTGAGCAGACGTTCCACCTCCAAGAAATTTGTGCTGTCAAACTCTTGTATGCCAGCTGAATACTTAATTGATACATCATGCCCCCCACCCTCCCCCCAAAAAACGTTTGGATTTAGACCTTTTTGGATATGGTGTGACAAGACCGTGAATCCAATATTTCCGTAAACAGTCGTTCCATCTCCAAGAAACTTGTGTTGTCAAACTCTTGTATGCCAGCTGAATACTTAATTGCTTTGCTATTTAGAGAAAGAGCACACCCCTACTAAACATATATGTGTACCTGGTGTATTTTGGTATTCAAACGAATGCCCTCATCCATTTTTTTCCCTCAAATGAGATGTCCATTTTTAATTTATTGGTATACAATAGTACTATAAAAGTTGTGGACACAGAAACCTGGTTGAGGAAGGATATTCTAGATTTGATGGCATATATAATCTCTGAGCTCTTTTAATAATAATAATAATAATAATAATAATAATAATAATAATAATAATAATAATATGTCTTAAAATAATATTATTTGGTCTTTAGGTTAGCCACAGGCTGAGGATTTAACAAATTTCTTTGCAGACAGAATTACTACTAGATGCAGAATTTTTCTCATCCTTCTCATTCCTAATGAATCCTTGCCACAATTTAACACATAACAAGATTAACCAGCCATAAAACTAGTTAAATTATGAAAACTAATAGAAAATTTACCAGCCTTGGGCTAGTCTACTACCAACTGTTTTTTATAGCCATGGTTAAGAATGATAACCTAAACACATACACACATATATGGGCACAACAATGAGCACAAATAATCCTTCTAACCAGGTTAGCATACAACAGAGGGTGACTAAAAGCCAAGCAGTATCTAGATTTGTGGTGCAAGTACATAAAGGAGGAAAAAGCAAATATTAAAAGTACAATAATTAAATACAACAACATACGCAGTGTGCTAACATACTAAATACTTGTAGTAAAAGTTAAATATCAAAACTTAAAAACTCAACCTTGTTGTGTATATGTGAAAGTAGTGAATGAGGAGGAACAGTTACTTATTTAAGTACGTCTTGAAAATCTGGCATTGCTGTGTGTAAAGTGTCATTCTTTTAGCCCTGTGACCTTGACCCTGAAAACCAGAAATTGATATTTTTGGTCTGGTCCTTGCCCAAAATGCAAACTACTTACACAATTTGGTAGCATTAGATAGTGGAAAACTTTGTTATTGTAAAGAAGGGAAATATAGATGGATGGACAGAAAACAGTTCAACGTGATACATTACCTTCTTGCATTTGCATAAATACAAAGTGTTAGATCATTAATGAGTATGTGTGCCCAGATACCTTTCGTTCGCCTTATCCATTCATGGGTCGACAAAGAAACATCGCAGCAATTGACATAGACATCTATGCCCTCTGTACTATGTCTCTCGGAAATGTCAACCTCCTCTCCCAGAAGACGCTTGACTACGGTCGTCTTGCCTACACCCATGTGTCCGACAACCATAATACGTATGCTGTGCACAGTTTCCTTTCCGTCTTTTAGAGCCTCTTCAAAAAGCTGGATGGATCTGTCGTCCATTTTCAAAATTTCTATTGGTAAACCTGTTCATATAATGGATTAGTTATGTAGATGCATGTATATTATCAACAATGATTTAAGTTTTAAAAAAAAAATATGGACCTGAAACTTTTGATAGCTAAACAGGAGTGTTCAAGCTATATAATTGTTATCCATGTCTGCAACATTAACAAATATTTTGCCAATAAAACTCATCATACACAATTTATTGGTGTCAAATTGCACAAATGAAAATTAAACCACAACTTTTAAATATCAAATACAATTAAAACAGAGATCTACTGTTATATAGCAGCCTCAACAAGTACTAATAAGATTATGCTCTACACTTACTATGTGTTTCTGAAAGATGGGCAGCTTTTATGGTGAAGTTATTTACATTTGCAACATGTGCAATGCTGAGATATATAGAATCTGAAATCCCAGCCTATGGGTTATATTATTTGTCTCCCACGAGGCTTGTTCAAGTGGGGAGACATATAATGTAACCCCATGGCTGGGATTTCATTGCCTCGGTCCAAACCCCAACGTAGATTATTTTACTCACCCAATATTATCCTTTAAAGTAAAAAGAACTCGTAGCAATGTTTACCTGTGGTGCATAAATAAGCTAATGAGGGCTGCGTCCGAAGTACACAGTTTATATGCGTGAGCAAAGAAAAATAACAACATAAAACGTCGCATAGTAATGAGGTATTATCACATTTAATATATGGATGTTATATGAAATTAACAATAAATAGTAATAATTTATTAGAAAGAAACTGTTTCCTTTCATCATTTCCAATTTTGAGTACCCACACTCCCGTATAAAAGACTCTCGTCACCCTCCAAAGATGCGGACCCCAGAGGATAACAATGTGCTAAACTTTCAAGTTCACGGATTCTTTGAAAATTTGTATATTTCTGTCTTGGAAATATGGCAAGTGATGCAGTGAAATTTGCTTATGGATTAGTGTGTTGACGGATAAATGATTCCTTCTGGCTAGTAAGTGTATTATTTGTCAATAAATATTGCAGGTATATTCAGCTGGAGCACAACGGAGATGCTTAATAAAATTATAATAGAGCATGTTTGACATAAGACATTTCTGGCTGTTGCCAAATTTTCCGTTGTTGTTTAGAGAGTTGAGATGCTATGAAGTGTATAGGTATATAGTCTCATGTGCATGGATCAGTGTTTTCCGACATAGTACATTTCAAACACCATTAAGAATTTTATCATATCTGTAGCACAAAAACTTTTCAGGTCAGCTTCATTAGATGTAGCTTACAGTATATACAATGTTTCACGCGAAGTGTTTACAACAAATTCAGTTGCTTTAGCTTCATTTAATGATCTGAAAATGTACTGAGCTAGTCCTGCATATAGGATAAACTTGACCATGCTAGTTTGAACGAACTAAGATAATATCAAAACCTCGAAATAGTATGCGTGTGTGTATTTGTATCTATCAAAATGACTTATTTTGCTGTGTTTTTAAGACAGACTGGCCTTAAGTAACTATGCTTTGGTTATATATCATTAGCTGTTGTTGTTTTATTTGAGAACAACTATGGCACAGCAGAAGACAAGAAGGGTTTCTGTTGTTAAAAGTAGTTCTCAGCGCGTGGACACCATGACTGAGATGATCGGTCTGAGATGACTTGACTGAGATAGGAAAAGTAATGTTAGCAAAACAGCTAGATTTCACTGTCCCTTGGGTGAGAAATGTTGGTATACCTTAATACATGTACTACAATTAATTTACATCTGGTAATTATGAAAATCCCGCACCATCTAAGGCAATAGTTGATAAAACAAATATACAGAATTTTCTCAGACACGGCTATACAGTATATACTAATTATGATGTCTAGAAGTGAAAATGATAAAAGGATCAAGCAAGCCAATCTGTATCTTTTACATCACAAATTACATCTATGACCCAGGCCAAAATAAGGAGAATTAAAATTTCTAAAAATAATTTGAAGTTTAATTTACTTTACAGTCTGGTTTTATTTACATAATTCCTATAATATGCAGTGTTTTCTTTTAATATTAATTACACAATATATATTACTATTAACTTTTGTCATAATATTATACAGTGTATATATAATTTATGGGCAAATTGTAAGCAATATGAACCAGTGTGGCAGTATCCCTGCTTTGTGCACAGGTACTAAAATGTTCCTACATGGATTAATCATGTACAAAACTGTCTACACCATATACATATTTTAAACTTATATCTGAATGACCGATATAATGACAACAATTGACTAAAGAATAATAGGTAATCTATACATTCTTAATGTATTTCAAATTGATGCTGCATATTTAAATAATCCCCATGTATACATGTAAATATTGACAAACTGTTAAGATATATATTATCTTATATAGCACGATAGTGAGGGTCATATGCCATAACGAGTCATGGAGGTAATCTAAACCATTTTTGTCACTCTGTATGATTTTTTTCCCTTCAGATCAGTTTTTTAACACATATAGCTCGCGTGTGACAAACAATAAATAAGTACTTCGACATCCAACACTTTAATTTTAATACAAATGTCGGTTGTTATTTTACAATATTACTTTACAATATTATTTCTATAATCTTTCGCCATATTCATTCATCTAAGCACTAACTCTATGTTCAGCCTCGTCTGTTTCATTTTACAATGTAAGAACATTGCACCCTTCAACTAAAACGTAAACAGATCGTATGTAGTAAACAGTTGAATGGTTATTTATATATTTTTTTAAATACTTAACTGTCAAGATATCTTGTTATTCGATTTGAGCTTTGTTCGTTGATAAATCCACCTGAATGATCTGGGAATTTTAGACGCTGAACGAGATCTGTTCGCGTCCATGTCGCGTGCAATGACAGGTCGTGTGCAAAGAATTATCAATGATAGCGCCACCTTCTGGGAAGAAATATGCATTGCCCCGAACTGGTTATGATGTGAGTTTTGCAGATAAGCTGCCATTTTGATAGTCCGTACAGATTTACTATTTTTATATGAAAATTATGTAGTCACAATCAACGAGCAGCCGACTGAACAATCAGTACTGAATAAAAACGAATATGATACAATTTGTAATAATATTTAAAATAATACAAATATTTTATCTATATTATAAATCGATAAATATGACCATGCACGACAAAATGTACATTTTCAAACTTCCAAAATAATAACATAATATTTATTCCACTTTTATTCTTTTCTAAATCTGATATACGTGTTTGTCTTACAATAAAGTTATGACTACAATATTCATAAATCATATTTTGAGACAAAAAAATGTGAATTAGGAAATGTAAATAAATTAAATTTTCGTTGTGGAAAATGTAAAATAAAAAGAATTACCTGGTTGATGTACAGACTTAATTTTGTAAACAGTTATCACATTACTGTTCGAGCTTGTGGTGTAAAGTAATCTATGCTGGTCATCATAGAATATTTTATCCAGTCTTGATGACACTGTGTGTATGGTCACTAGTTGACCGCTGTCTGTCAGTTGATGAATTCTGTTAGAGTCTTTGTCACACACGTACACATAATTCCTGTCAGCCATTATTGACCACGGTGCTTTAAATTCCTGGTGTTGATACAGAAACTTTTTTGTTTCTGGATTCAAGATATCATAAACATGAACACCTTCAGTAATGGGGTCATCAGTCCAACACGAGATGTACACGGTGTTATCTTTGATGGCAATGTGAGTCCTTAACCCTTTACAGATGTCGCGAGTTGAGTCCATACGTCCATCTCTAATCGATAAAATTCCCCAATACACCATGCCGTCTTTCTCACCGCTGACAATGAGTTTGTCTGAATTCAATTTTGCCAATGAATGACATTGATAAAATCCTGTCTCTAAGGTTTTGACGAGTTTTACGTCATCTATCGATTTCAATGACAGGATTACAACCGTACCGTTATACAGACACACAGCGACTTCATTCTTGCTAATAAGACAAACATCAAAGGGCCAGTACTCCAGTCTGTGTGATGTAATCAGTTTACAGTCATGATCATTGTAAACCTGAAGATTACTCGCAATCCCGTCTACGACTAGCAACATGCTATCCATCATCACAACGCCATAGTAGTAGGGTTTACGGTCGGCTGTGGATAAAAAGATAACTTACATCAGGATACGGAATACACAAAATACAGACATATATACTTTTAGTAAACAATGTAAAATAAACTGATACACATCTATAAATCTATTTCTGACCTAAAACCATGACATAGTGTCATAAAATATAGACATATATACTTTTAGTAAACAATGCAAAAAAAAAAACGTAAATACCTCTATGTATCTATTTCTGACTTAAAAACAATATTATACAGTCGTAAGTTTACAGGCCACCACCATTATCGTAATAGTTTTATTTTATTTAATTATTATTGCTATTATAGTTAGTTATAAAAAAAATCCCTAATTCATGTCACACGAACTTTTAAAACGAATTACATTTTATTTTGTGTTTGTGGCTACATTGAATGACGATGACCTGAATATTTATCTGGTTAAAGATAGGACAATTTAGCAATGATATGTAGAAAGAGCTATAAAAAGTACGTTCGAGTAAAAAACGATAAACATTATTCAGCTTAAAGTAGGACTAAAGGGGTAGATGCGATTTTGCGTACGTTTCAAGTAACTCCTATTAATTACCACATGTGATTATAACTACAAGTAATAAAAATAATATAAAAATACTTTTAAAATAACATTTTTTTCTTGTATACTATAGATGCCAATTTGTAACATTTTTGCAACTATTACTATTACTGCAAGTTACTAGTACTACGTTTAAAAAAAATAATAAAACCAAATTGCTCAGAATAAACTTGGGCTAATGGAGTATCGGTCAATCTACATAAATTTCAAGTAATTCACGCCATATGTGATCTGTGGACCAAATATTTATACAAATATGTGAGGTGATAGCCTGATGTCTATCCCCACCCTACAAAAAACGTATCCTCTGGGTCACATCATAAAAAAGTATTGAGATCACCAACTAACAACCGTAACACAGACTTTCTTGACATGTAAAGACAAATTTACACATATAACTGGCACTTTAAAGGCATTCAATCCCTACCCCTGTATGGCAATTTTGAAACTTTTGAGATTATCCATTTATACCCATGTACACAATTGCTAGCACGAAAAGACAAATTAATTAATGTATACAACTTATTATCAAGACAGGAACCACCCCAACTCCAATGAAATTTTTGGACCATACCTAATAACTTGAAAATTTTGAGATCCCAGCCATATAACCATATATACGATTACGGTTCATGAAAAGACATTAATATATGCAAACAATATAAGCCCTGCGGTTCGTTGTATGCCCTTGAATCAAGCTCGTGAGTCATTCATTGAAAGCGATCGATTTTCGCTTCCTATAACTAACTACCTACTTCTGACCTACTTGCTAGGTGACAATAATTCAACTTATGTATCTGATTATTTTTACTTGAATTATGTGTCTGATTATTTTTACCTTATTGTGTCTGAATATTTTTTTTACTTTAATTTTATTTAAAAAAATAATCAGACACAATAAGGTAAAAATATTCAAACACATAATTCAAGTAAAAATAGTCAGACACATAATTTAAGTAAACAATAATTAGACACATAATTCAAGTGGAAATAATCAAATCAGATGACGCACATGGTAAGATTTTAAATGTAAATTTGATTTTTCTAATTCTACGAATAAAAATATCCATTGAAAATATAAATTATTCAAACAGTTACAATGCAGGGGAAGCAAAAACGGGGATGGAGTCGGGTTAGAGAGATTGCCAATAAAGTCTACACAATCAGTATTCGGTACGAGCACTCATTTCTCTCAGTAAAAAGACAGTTACTGAAAACATCCCTCTCCTTCTAAAATCTATACACAATTTATACTGTGTATAAATTAGAATGGGAGTGAATGTTGCAGAGTTTTTCATTTTACTAACGGAAACAAGCATGCTTACAGTACTGTACCTTATACATTAATTTTTTTTAATAAAGTATAAACAATGCAGATATACCATCGTCCAATAGTTTGCATCTGCTATTCAAAACTGCATGTATGTACTACACTGATTATTTCAATGAAAATCCTTTCTTCATGTTAACTTCTGCACTCTACAGTTTATGTCGTCTGCTACTGAATCGAACGCCATTGTTTACAGTTTTGTAACACTTATTCGGAATACAATACAGAGTCTTGGCGTATTAATACAAGACCGAGTCCATTTGTAACCTCAAGACCTTTTGATATACAAAATAAACAACCAGGAACCAAACTAGACTTCCGGTTTGTTAGAAGGTGCTCAGTTGGGGTAACCAAAGTTTATTTGACATCCGGTGTCTTCGGTTTGAACGTGATGCTAAATGCAGTCGAGAATTCTAGGTATATATCTATATATATATATATATATATATATATATATATATATATATATATATATATATATATATATATATATATATATATATAGGTTACAGACATACTAAATCTAGCAGATTTGCAAGATAATTATTGATACGGGTATAATATGATATCATTTTACTGTAGTAGGCTAGTGAAAATCGTATGGGCGTTTCGTCGTGTACTGATCATCTGATCGATGGAGATTTTGTGGGTGTTAAAAATAATGCATGCGAATATAAATTTAGCAATGTCAAGCAGAGATAGTAGAATAATAGCCAGTCGTGTACGACTTGGGCATGGATAGTTAGTATCTTCATAATAATAAACATACTTCCATGGCAAGTGGGTCAACTGATAGCGAGGCTTCGGAGGTCTCCAATGGGGAATAAGAAATCATTTTGGACATAGTTATGAGAGAGAGAGAGAGAGAGAGAGAGAGAGAGAGAGAGAGAGAGAGAGAGAGAGAGAGAGAGAGAGAGAGAGAGAGAGAAAGAGAGAGAGAGAGAGAGAGAGAGAGAGAGACGCTTGTGGAGTTTACCCCGCCCCCCCCCAAGAAATCAAAATTTGAATATATTATAGGATAGAGCGAGAATTACCAAATCTGTTTGCGGAAATATAAGATGAACAAGAGTTTGTCAAAGTAATTTCAAATATTGATGAAGTGATAAAATTGAATTAACGAGGTAGGGCATGCAGTTTTAGTGCGAAACCATAAGAGAGCTAAAGAGAAAGTAGATATATGTTTTAGAGGCACATGGAGAGCAAATCATAGATCACGTGGAATAAATGAAAGCCACAGACAAAATAGGAAAACTTTAAGAACGGCAACTGAAATTAAAATAAGTAAAAGCAAAAGGTGAATATTTTGTTGGAAGAAAGACCCCCTCAACGCTTCAGATAAAATATTTATTTACAAAGTTATTCGATCTTTCTTTGTGGAATCAATCTATCTAGAATATGAATACGTTGAAAACAAGTAATCACCGCGACGCCTCCATTTTCACGTAGTTGTTGTTGCCGCGTCGTTAACAAAAATCGTTCATCGCCGTTCTCAGATATTACAATTCTGAAATCCTCAGCGATGTTATTTCTGAAACATTCGCGGATAGCGTCGTACAGTTTAACACTGTTGGAGATGGATACGTTAGCTTGATGGTACATTATTTAATAACTCAGCTTTTAATTGTGATAGTTTCACATTTGAAAACTCAGTTCACAAACAATATATGGTAGGTGAATCACATACAACTAGATTAGCCCGAGAGCGGCTAGCAGCAATTAAAAAGTTTATACCGGTTCGAGACAGACTTCGCGAAAAACTTCAGCAGCGACAACAAATGCAAACTGACTTTTCTGTGTCAAGTGAACAACTGTTTACTCCGATAACAAGTGCGACCAAAAATGTAAAAAAGTTAACTGAAGCAGCGATATACGGATATATTCCTGAAAAAGAACGAGCAACGAAGGCGCCGCTGCTTGATACGCTTGAAAAGATAGCAGCAGAGACCGAACAAACGCGCGCAGGGATACAACAGCTATCCAGTGATGTAAAAACTCAACGCGAAATTGAAGAACGCGAAGAGCAACAAGGTGCAGCTGCAGGAAGAGACTATTCACCTGCAAATATATTTACAGTCCCAGCATTAAATGAAATTAGAGGAAACCATACGGATTCCGAATTAGCTGATTTTGCAAGAGAAAATTTTCCAAAGGGTAAAAGAGAGAATTTATTAAAAGACGAGTTTAAAAATTTTATAAAAACCAGAGACGTTTGGCATCAAAAATATATTTATTGAAACGCGGCGGGGATAGAATCACAACGTTTCAGCACCCTGGTTATGATGACTTTCTAGCTGCGGTAAAAGGCGGTCCACAACCACCACGTTATACGAAGGATCCAATCCTGGAACAAATAGACATAAGAGCAGAAGCCGGTTCTAAGAAAACAAGCGAAAAGGATATTCAATTAAAAATCCTTTGGATTTCAACGCAACCGTGACATGTCCTGGTAATATTCTCAGTGATATATAACGGTTAGAAGTACTTATCGGGGGAAAACGAGCAGGAAATAACTTCGTCGAGATAATTAATGACGCAGCTGATATCTGTAGACGATTATTTGCCGGCGGTATCATGGGCATTGATGTATATCGAAAACTCATTGCTGAATTAGTTGAAAATCACAGAGACGCCCATGGTTATTACAGCGATTGATCACTAATTGAAACACTACTAGTTTTATAACAAGATGATCATACACTACAACCATGATAAACCCGTAAGCGTATACGTGGTGAACTCACGATTGCCTGTTTATAGAGCATATTACGGAGATGGTTTCGGCTGTACCATTGTGGGGCTATTTACAAGAATGGCCCCAAAAGTGGCGCCGTTAGCTAAACAATTATCAATGAAGGCCATTGATGTTATTCGTGATAAGGGAATCAACGCTGTTGGAAATCTTGCCGGAAAGGCATTTTCTGCCGTGAAAGATAAAATAATATCATTGGTGCGACGACGAAAAAAGCAGTCAGTTGTACTGCCATCTACAACAGTGATGCCTGCAAGTGGCAGCAAAGCAATAAATAGCGCAGTGGAAGAAAAATTAGCGTCGTTGGCTGCTTCGGTGACTCCGTCATTCGTGGCTGCACCGCTGGCAAACAGTAACCAAGATGATATCGCAAACATGATAGCAGGAAGTGGTTTGAAACGAAAACAAAAACGACGATGATTACAAAGAATTTCACAATTGAAAATACTAGTATGTTAATATAATGTTTAAACGAACAGCTGATCCCGCGTTAGATATGGAAGCCCATGTACGCAAGGACGATTCTGTCGGCAATTATCAATTTTATTCCTATCATGCAATACAAGCAGATATTTGATCGCGAATTGAACTTCAGGTCCATGATACCAGCAAATACTTTCTACCCGCTGGAGCGTTTATCGAAGTAGAAGGAGAACTTGTACGACTTACTGATACTCTTGCTGTACCCGCACCGTATCCAGATGGTGCCAAAGTCGGCTTAGTCAATAATGGTATCATGGCCATATTTGAATCCGCGAGATATCTCATTGACGGAAAAGAGATTGAGTCTATAGAGCGTGATGTTGATGTGGCTACAACAATAATTGGGTTAGGAAGATATTCTGACGATTATACAAGATCAGCAGGTCCGTCTTTGATGTTTGCAAAAGATAATAAAAATACTGCTGGACACACTCGATTTATTGTACGACGACCAAATGATCGTGCTCGTCCTCCCGCCCCTGCTGCTATCGAGGATATGATTATAAATACTTATCCCCAGTACAATCTAGGAGCTGCAACACGAATAGCAATGTTGGCAGGACAACGTAAATCGTTTTCATGTGCGATTCCGTTGCATCATATATTTGGATTCTGCAGAAATGTACGAAAAGTTATTTATGGAGCGAAGCATACAGTAGTACTCGTGCGAAATGGTAGTGACAATGATGCAATCAGGAGAATTTCAGCGGATCCTGCAAATCCAGATACTGACGCTGGTAAAGTCATTTTAACTAAATTGGTCTTCTGGATACCATTAATGACCCCACCAATTACCACAGAACAGCGACTATCATTTATGGATGCGGGTGGCAAATCATTGCTAAGTTGGCTAACAACAACAACAGATGTTAAGCAATCAAATATCAATGGTACATTTACATGGAACTTGGCATCACAACAAGGCGTTTCAGCTCCACGTCATATATTTATCACGTTGCAGGATATGACAAGAGTGAATTCACAATTGCACAGTCATATGATATTTGATCAATTAGGAGTTACTGAGGTCTCGTTGAGAATAAATGGCCAGCAGGAACCATCCGAAGACATACAACTTAATTTCGGTCAAAACCATATTGCTCGCGTGTACCATCGTATGCTGTCATATATGGGCCGTGATCAAAATGTTGATACTGGTTTGCAAATATCGCAATATGATTTCAAGAACTTGTATCCGATCTACTACTTTTCGCTGGAACATCTTGATTTAACAATGCAATCCGTCGTTGATATACACTTCAGAGCTAATGTCATTCGTGGCGCTATTGCTAATTATAGAGCGGTTGCTGTCATTCTCAGTGATAAATCAATGCTACTTGAAGGCGTTGGTCGACGAATGAGACTTATTGATGCACCAGTGGAAAATATGTAAACGATTCACAATTAGATCAATTGAAAGCATAAATAGTTTTACAATAAAATAACATATAGTATTGTTAGTGTCAAGCTGACTGATGGTGAGGTCAAGAAATTGCGATCAAAATCCGCTAAAGAATGTGGAACCACAATAACGTTAAAACCAGCGCAGATGTCCGGCGGTACACATAAAATATCATTGACGGATCGTCAAATAAAACATTTCAATGATGCGTTAAAGAGACAGCGAGGGGTTCAAATTGTATTTTCAAAGGCTGATGTCGCCAACATGATAAAATCAGGTGGTATATTTCCATTGTAAGCCGAAATACCAGCATTGACTGCAGCGGCTGCTCCAGCAGTGGCGAAAGAGGCGGCGTTGTGAGCCGTTGGGACCACGGCAGGGATGGCGTTGAAAAAGGCAACTGGGAAAGGATATAAAAAAAGAGAAAGGGGTTATACCTACCAGGAACCCCGTATTCATGGTACAGCGGAAAGGGTCTAAGAATACCAGAAACGGTTTATTAGTTGAAAACCCAATTCTTCCCATGTCCAATTTTGATTTAATTGATGCTGCTAAAAAAAACTAGCGATAAAAAACTTCAGAGGGGTTTTTATGAGAGATCAATTACCGAGAAAACCTAAACGCGTTGAAACCGGTATCATCAATCTTGATAACAGCAGCGGATCGGGAACTCACTGGGTTGCATACGCGATTGATCCACGTGGGATTGTCTATTTTGATTCATATGGGTTAGCTCCGCCAAGCGAGTATATGCGGTATATAAATTCTTCGATGAAACTCAAAGAGTTTCCGATTTTTTATTCCACGCTGCGAACACAACAATTATATGATCCGCCGATATGCGGCCGTGAAGTATTAAATGTCCTCGCGGAGATTTCATCGTCACAGAAACCACCTCATCTGATTGTAAATAAATACACGAGTGGGAAATTACAAGGTAATTTTAGAGAATCAATAAATTGAAAACACGAGCTGCGCTAACAATAATGCTTGATATTTGGGGACGATCTCTGTCAATGTCGGAACCCACCGCGGAAACATCTACGGGTTCTATCAAGGATGTAAAAAAAAATAATTGAAGATGAAATCGCTGAGACGTTAAACTTAGCAAGTGTTGACCCGAAAGAAATAGTTGTATTTCAAGATCGCCAGGGTAAATTGAAAAGCTGTAATATATCCGCGGATGACATTTTGATACGGCAACGCGACGCCGCTGAAAACTCTATTGCGCTGTATTCCAGCGACGGGCGACTTAAACCAGGCGCACGTGTGTCTACGATCACCGACGCGATTGCCGCCCACGACCGTGATCTGGATGAGTATATACGAGGTTATAATACTTTTCGCAAAAATGTTGTACATAAATTCTTTGGAACCCCGCTTGTGGTTGGCATGACTCTCGCTGAAATTAAAAACTTTCTATCTTTATTCTTTTTTAACAAGGAGGCGGGGAGGATGAATAATGAAAATGAAATCAAGGCAAATTATCTCGATATTTACACGGATATTTCAAAACTAATACAAAATCTTGAAAAGGTACAAAAACCCACTAACGACGTAGTTGGTAAGTTTTTTGGAACCCCTCTTGTGGCAGGCATGACTCTCGCTGAAATTAGCGAGTTTATTGGCAAGCATACTCACAATTCCTACGTCGCTAATCGTTTATTAGGTGTCCCGGCTACATCTACGATGACTCTCAACGATATTAATATGTTTATGGTGAGACAAACAACACTTAAAACCATCGTGGATAAATTTTTAGAGAGAACACCTGTGTCTGAAACCACATCTCTGACAGGCCCGACCCTCGCTGAAGTTAAAAAAGCTATTGAAGAACAAAAACTCACCAGCGAAATTGTTAATAAGTTTTTTGGAACGTATGCCCCCCCAAGATATCACGACAAAATTTTTTCACATCGACCTGTATCTTAAAGACCAAGCACAGCTTAAAATCAGAGACCTTCTGACTTCATTCTTTTTTAGCAAGAGGGATGGGAGGATAATGGATCCTACCTGAATCGGGGCAAGTTATCTCGAAATGTACAATGATATTCTCAAACTAAAAATTCTCGATGAAATTAAAAGCCCTCTGATTTCATTCTTTTTTAACAAGGAGGCTGTGAGGATAATAAATACTGACGAAATCAAGACAAGTTATCTCGATATTTACAATGATATTCTTAAACTTAAAGAAAATTTTGAAAAGGTACAAAAACCCACTAACAACGTCGTCGATAAGTGTTTTGGTGTCCCGGCTACATCTACGATGACTCTCAAAGATATTTACAATGATATTCTTAAACTAAAAGACAATTTTGAAAAGATAAAGATTCCGCATCCACGCATAAGCATTAAAAATGTCGTGTATACGGTCGATCATGGAACCATGGATTGGATAAGAGACGTTAATACTACATTGTCCGCCGGTCTCTGGAAAAAGGGCGAGGCGGGGGGCGATGATATCTACAGTCCAACGGGGATCGAAGGTATCTACAGGCTAACGTGGATCTCTATCGATCAATTTAATATGATCGCGGGCGGTAAAACCTACTCTGGTGGCACCGCGATGTTAATTATCAGGAGTAACGGTCAACACTTTAATGTCGTCGCGGTTGAATTTTCCACCGTTAGATCAAAAATAACTTGGTGTTTAGAACTTGTAGATGATTTTTCCGGCTGAAGCTACCATGCCTTCGACATCCCAACCCATCTACCCACCTGGCCTGCCCTGGACCCCTTAACGATGGCGAATAATTGAAAACACTAGCGGGTTTAAAATAGTAATGACATCGATGAAATCAATTGAACCAATAATAGTCCCAGAGGTATCACAATCGCATCGATATCGATATGATACCGTGAAAGAATTTTCCGCCAACTTGATATCACTTTCTGAGCGTTATCGTGCAAAAATGAAAAAATACCGACGTAGCGTAGCAATCATCGACATCACCGTGTACTCGGTGTCCGGTGTGATGGCCAGCGCCGGGGTTATTCTGTCGACGGTGACCATGATGGCTCCGATTGCAGTTCCAATTGCTATCTCCGCAGCAACAACAATTGCGGCAGTCGCCACCGCAATAACTAAAAAGTTATCATCGTGTTCTCAGAAAAAACTCAGTGATTATACAGCTCGGTACCGGGTGGTATTTGACGCGTACTCGAAATTATCCGAGTTGATCTCGCTGTCGATAGATAATTCATTCATATCCGATGTTGAATTTTCCACGATGACCCAGTTGTATAACTCCGCGATGTTGAAATTGGAAATTGAAAACAGCGTTAACAATAATGTCACTGGAACTGCTTCAACGAATCGCGGAGAATACCACTCCGATACGAACAAGCATGATATCAATAACATCAACAAACCCACAATTTAGTGTGAACTTCCCTTCTCCGATCCCAGTGTGCGAGATCGCGCTGGCAAAATTACGAGTATATCACAGCTGACCTAATATCAGATCGGTTGCATTTGGCGGTCAGCAACCGAATAACGCACTGGTGTTCTCGTATAAGAATAAACCCGATGGTACTCCAGCGTGGGAAACTGTTTCGTTACCAACTGGGTCGTACCAAATTAAGCAAATCGATGCTGAAATTCAGCGTAGAATAAAATCAATCACTGGAAAAGAATCAAAAATAGCTATTAAAGTGCATGAACCGACGCTCTCGTCGTCGATCGAAATAAGCACAGAGGGATACATTGTAGATATCTATAACAGCTCGTTAAGAACAGTGTTAGGATGGCCTGAAAAACCACCCGGAGCCACCACCGACTTAACCACAGACGTACAATCATATCATGAAATCAATCCCATGTATCGAGATAATTTATCTGATATAAAAAAAGGAAAAATCGCCGATAGATTTATATTTACCAACAAAAACACATTGCAATGGGATTTTATCATTAAAAGAACAGCCGACTCATCTGTTAATATTTCATTTACGCTTACTGGCATCACTGGTTATTTTAATGAAACCAATTACATAATCAATTACATAAAACACAACTAGAACAACTACGGCAAACAAAATCGCAAAAACACGTTGAAATATTAAATCAGCTTATATCTGACATGGACTATATCAATGAGCTAATTATTCAAAAAATAACCAATGACAACAGCGACAATAAACAACGATTCCTAACCGATTACAATATCACAGAAACCAATGTGCGGAATTTCAAGTTTCCCGAATACAACGCTGAGGAACTAAAAAGACTGTTAGAAACAATATCAAGGTATTACAAACACTAGATTCAATTGTCCTCCTCAAATATAATAATGATCCAGATGGTGGCGGTAGGCATATTGCCCCGCACAATGTGAATATTTCAACGGTGATTGCGCTCAATTTAACATGTGATGCAATTGAAGGAAGCTATCAAATAAATCTCGAGCAATCAAATCAAGCTCAGCAAGGATATATTCTTTATTCGTTTGCACCAACAGCTCCTCCAGGATTCCTAATTATTGAAAACCCAATTAATCCTGTCTACATGCGATGCCATAATAATTCGCTAACGAGAATTAATTTCCGACTCACCGACCAGTCAAATAATTTGATTGATCTACAAGACGAGGTGATAGCGATTAGTTTGTTTGTAAGTCCTAAAGACTTGATCAAATATTTGGTTGAAATAAATTATTAACCCATAGCAGCAGGGGGAGGGGGCGATGACAACACCACTGCGACGTTTTACGGTTAAGCAACGAAAACGCGAATAGAGTATCACCGCGCAAACTCATGTTTTGAGCAAGAAATCAATAGGTCTCCGTTTACTAAATAGAGACTTTCTTTTTTTTTTTTGGGGGGGGGGGGGTTAAAATATGCGATTTCGCAGGAAGGCTCTATTTTCCGTTATGAGGGCTTAAAGTGATCTTGTCGGAAAAAGTTGTAGGGTTCTCACCCCCTGCTGCTCAACGAGACACAACAGAAGATACTATAGCGCTGTTTTCCAATCAGGGTAAACTCAAACCGGGCGTACTTATTTCAACTATTGTGGAACGAATTAACGATTTAGAACCATTAAAAACACTACGCGATGAATACAACGAACATATAACTAAATTCGATCGGTTTACTGATTTACAAAAATCCATCGTGGACAATATTGACAAGCCTCAATTAGATTTCCTTGAAAATCCACCAGTGACCACACCGAAACTCAGGGAGATAAAAACTTCTAGCAACACTTCAATCTAAATATGAAGAACATGTAAAACGGTTTTCAACGTTTCGTAAAAACATTGTAGATAAATTTATTGGAACCACATTCGATAAACTCGACATAAAACTCCCGGATATTAAAAAATCCATCGATGATCTTAAAGCAACCAGTAATGAAATATACGCGATTAATTGGCGAATAGAAGATATCAACGCTGATATTAAAACGACCAACGATATTATCAGGGATGATCTACTGAGGATGGTAAAAATACTTGGGAAAAAAAATCCTCATGAGAGAACCAGCAACTTAGTATACACGATTCAACATGGATTATTTGCGTGGACACCTACAAACAATATACTAAGTATCACTGCAACCATCAAAGGTATTTATCGATTAACACTAGTGACACCGACTCAGTTTAATATATCATCGTCGAGTTCATCTGGGGTGAACAATATGATATCAACGATCATCCACAAGGATGCAACTGAACAGTTCACGATAGTATCAACTGATGATAATTTAGATAGGGTTTTAGTATTATGGTATGTGGAATTCGTATCGGATTTAAGTAAACAACTAAATTGAAATCTATTGTAATAAATAAAATGTCATCACAACAGTATCGCTATGATCAGGTCAGAGAATTTCAAACTAAACTCTAAACACTAACTGAGGAGTATGAAACAAAAATAAAAAAATACCGACGAAGAATCACCGCAGTTGATGTTACCGTGTACTCGGTGAGTGGTGTAATCACCGGAGCTGGTATAATACTCTCCTCGGTAACAATGATTGCTCCGATAGTTGTTCCAATTTGTATATCAGCGGCGACAATAATCGCGGGAATGATTTCAATAATAACAAAAAAGAAACATCATGCAGCCAGCGTAAACTGCAAGATTACGTAGTTAAGTTCCATGTTGTGTCAACATCGTAGTCGCAATTATCCTCGATGATATCATCGACGCTAGATGATACATTAATATCCGATAGCGAGTTTTCAGCGATGGTACGTATTTATGATTCCGCGATATCGAAATTAGAGCAAGATAATAATAATAACAATGACAACATCGCAAGAACTACTTCAACGAATAGTGGAGAACACAAACCCAGTACAAACCAGCATGATATCAATAACCTCAACGAATAATAACCATGGAAACCCCGCAAGAACTACTTCAACGAATAGTAAAAAGTACCGAACCGATTCGGCATTTATCGGAGAACACAACCCCGGTGAAAACAAGCATGATATCAATAACCTCAACCAATCCTGAACTCAGTGTGAATTTACCTACTCCGATTCCCGTGACGGAGATAGCGCTAGCAAAACTACGAGTGTATCACAGTTGGCCTAATATAAGGTCGGTAGCATTTGTCGGTCAACAACCGAATAATTCTTTGGTATTTGCGTATAAGAATAAACCCAAAGGTGAACCAGACTGGAACGTTGTTTCGTTACCATCTGGGTCATACCAAATTGAACAAATCGATGCTGAATTACAGCGTAGAATAAAATCTATTGCTGGAAGAAAATAGAAAATCGCTATAACAGTTCACGAGCCGACATTATCATCTGCCATTGAGATAAATTCACCGGGGTATGTCGTAGATATCTATCAGAGTTCTATAAGAACAATACTGGGTTGGCCTGAAATGCCACCTCAGGCATCTTATCAAATACCCGAACCTAAAAAGTCTGATTATATTTCAACTAAGGAGAATTATCAGGTTTTATAGCGACGGTAGGATATTTGAAAATAGTTTAGGTTATTATGCTGAACCACTAAATTATTCTAATTTTGCTTATGGCTTTTTTTTAGCTAGAAGGATCCGTGGATGAATGGTACTATATATTAAAGGAATTCAACATGAACAAACAATTCACGGATATGAATTCCAGTTTTGAAAGATTGAAAAATAACTTCATAAAATAAATTAGTAAAACCCCACCTAACCGAGATGAAGTCATTAAATACATGGAGGTGTGTAATAAAATTACCGCAGACATGAGATTTTTTAATTCGCGATCTATTCGATTGATATTAGATCATAATAATCCTAAAACAAGAACAGAATTTTCAAAGAAACTTAATATACGCATAGAAGATATCCTCCCCGATTTTAAGTTGCCAGGCTATAATGCACCAGAACTTAAAAAAATCTCTCAATGATGCCATTGACGTTGGTTTCAAAAGAGTACAAGACGCATAGAAAAAACAAACAACTATCCTGTCACATAATAATGACCCAGATGGTGGTGGTAGGCATATCGTTCCTCAAAATGTGAATATATCCTCGGTGATTGCATTGAATTTAGTATGTCATGTTATCGAAGGAAGCTATCAAATAAATTTCGAGCGATCAATTCAAGCTCAGCAGGGACATATTTTATATTCTTTGCACCAACAGCTCCTCCAGCATTTCTTATCATTGAGGATCCAACTAATCCAGTCTATATGAGATGTCATAATAATTCGTTAACGAGAATTAATTTCAAACTCGTTGACCAATCCAATAATCTGATTGATTTACGAAATGAGGTTTTACAAATTAGTCTGTTTGTAAAATCCTAACAAGAATTGTTAACCCATAGTAGCAGAGGGGGTGAGTGCCAACGATATTGGCGTCCTTGTTTTTACCAAATGGACGCTTTTTACGATTTACGAGGAAGCCTTAGTTTACCGAATCGACGTTTTTTTTTTTTACGATTTACGAGGAAGCCTCGGTTTGCCGAATCGACGCCCATAAAAGTTGGTCTGTTCGCCCGCTCTGCTGCTACTATGTTGCTGCGGTGGCACGGTCAACACCAACAGCTAAGGCGAGTTTACTAATCGTGGCGCTACATCTCCATTATCCGCTCGGAGAATAATAGTCTGACTCCATTATTAATTACAAGCCCCTAATACTAGTTTATCTTTCATAGCGGTATTTTATAAGCAGCTAGCCAATGATTCCTTGAAAGATTTATTTTTTATGGAATTTAACGCGTGAATCAATTTCACATCTGTGATGTGTTGCTGTTGAAGATCATTTGATCGATAAGCTACATCACGAGCATGTATTACAAGCTTGTTCGGTAGCATATATTGGATATTCGCCTGATTTTCGTTGATCTTGGTTGTCAAGTCGGATATCAAGTCTGGTTCCACTGCCACAGCAACTATGTCATGAAAGGTGTTTCTTCATGTGTATTTGGCCCATGGAATTCCCGGTAATCTGGCTAACTTGGCTGCTATATCACCCCGTGTTGTATTTGTATGAAACCCGACTTATCAGCGGCGATATATTCAAGTTTTTGTAACACAGCATTCATAAGTAGCAGTAAGCGCTCGTCTATTATTTTTCATTCTGATTGCCATTAATTCACCTGGACAAGTACACCTCTTGTATTTACACAATATATTTCCATATTTATTTATTATATCATGGATGTAATTGACTGTTCAGCGACAAGAACACGGTAACCGGTCAAGCATCTTACAGCGTTACCAAATTCAATCAGAATGATTATAATTGGACCTTCTGGGAGTGGTAAGACATAGTTGTTACTTAATTTATAATGAGGTGGTTAAAATGGGATAAATTGTAATGATAGCTCCGTCTGTACATGACCAGCTCTGTTATACAGTGCTAGAAGACTACTGAAAACGTGGCGACGATAAATGAAGACTGTTATGATGTTGAATTTATTATTGATATTGATGAAGCGCCATCTGCACATGTTATTGATGGGATAGTAATAATTTAGTTATGTATGATGATGTTATGTTGGATAAAGAATCTAACCCAGCCCTGATATTTTATCGAAAGAGGCCTAAAAACACAGACGTGATTTTATGTTACTCAACAATACACAACAATACCTAACGTAATCTTGGATAACTAATAATCTTGCTGTGTTTAACGGATACGCAAAGAAATATTCATCAGACTTTGTGCAACGAAGACATGGATAATAATCGTTTTAGAAATAAATTTAGTCATGCTTGAGCAACCCCACATGGATTTATAACTATATATTTGCATGATCCTTGAACACGTTATTGAATCGGTCATGATCCAAATTTTGATTGATATCAGCATGGAGGGCACGACCACATCAAAGAGGTCAAATCTGTATCTGTATATGCATTGGCACACGCACACAAATGTATCATGGCGGTAAAAATACATGTTTTTGGTATTATGCAAGGGTCGTTGAAGCGATTGAAGCCTTCCAAAAGTGGTCCATTCACCCTCCAAACGTCTGAATCTTAGTTGTGTCTGAATCTAACCATTAGGATGGATCATATTATTTGTGTCTGAATCGGACCATTAGGATGGATGCTATTATCTGTGTGTCTAAATCTAACCATTAGGATTGATGCTATGATATGTGTGTCTGAATCTAACCATTAGGATTGATGCTATTATCTGTGTGTCTAAATCTAACCATTAGGATTGATGCTATAATCTGTGTGTCTAAATCTAACCATTAGGATTGATGCTATTATGTGTGTGTCTGAATCGGACCATTAGGATGGATGCTATTATATGTGTGTCTGAATGTAGCCATTAGGATGGAAGCTATTTCAAATAATTAAGATGGATGCTATTATCTGTCTGTATCTAAACATTAGGACGGATGCTAATCTCTGTGTATAACCATTATGACGGATAATATTATATGTATCTAGGAATTAAGGAAGATCATATTATATGTGTATAACCATTATGACGGATAATATTATATGTATCTAGGAATTAAGGAAGATCATATTATGTGTGTATAACCATTATGACGGATCATGTTAGATATGCCTAACCATTAGGATGGATGGTTTTATCTGTGTTTATCCATTAGGATGGATGGTTTTACCTGTGTTTATCCATTAGGATGGATGGTTTTACCTGTGTTTATCCATTAGGATGGATGGTTTTATCTGTGTTTATCCATTAGGATGGATGGTTTTACCTGTGTTTATCCATTAGGATGGATGGTTTTATCTGTGTTTATCCATTAGGATGGATGGTTTTATCTGTGTTTATCCATTAGGATGGATGGTTTTACCTGTGTTTATCCATTAGGATGGATGGTTTTATCTGTGTTTATCCATTAGGATGGATGGTTTTATCTGTGTTTATCCATTAGGATGGATGGTTTTATCTGTGTTTATCCATTAGGATGGATGGTTTTATCTGTGTTTATCCATTAGGATGGATGGTTTTACCTGTGTTTATCCATTAGGATGGATGGTTTTACCTGTGTTTATCCATTAGGATGGATGGTTTTATCTGTGTTTATCCATTAGGATGGATGGTTTTACCTGTGTTTATCCATTAGGATGGATGGTTTTATCTGTGTTTATCCATTAGGATGGATGGTTTTACCTGTGTTTATCCATTAGGATGGATGGTTTTACCTGTGTTTATCCATTAGGATGGATGGTTTTATCTGTGTTTATCCATTAGGATGGATGGTTTTATCTGTGTTTATCCATTAGGATGGATGGTTTTATCTGTGTTTATCCATTAGGATGGATGGTTTTATCTGTGTTTATCCATTAGGATGGATGGTTTTATCTGTGTTTATCCATTAGGATGGATGGTTTTACCTGTGTTTATCCATTAGGATGGATGGTTTTACCTGTGTTTATCCATTAGGATGGATGGTTTTATCTGTGTTTATCCATTAGGATGGATGGTTTTATCTGTGTTTATCCATTAGGATGGATGGTTTTACCTGTGTTTATCCATTAGGATGGATGGTTTTACCTGTGTTTATCCATTAGGATGGATGGTTTTAGATGGTTTTACCTGTGTTTATCCATTAGGATGGATGGTTTTACCTGTGTTTATCCATTAGGATGGATGGTTTTATCTGTGTTTATCCATTAGGATGGATGGTTTTATCTGTGTTTATCCATTAGGATGGATGGTTTTATCTGTGTTTATCCATTAGGATGGATGGTTTTACCTGTGTTTATCCATTAGGATGGATGGTTTTACCTGTGTTTATCCATTAGGATGGATGGTTTTATCTGTGTTTATCCATTAGGATGGATGGTTTTACCTGTGTTTATCCATTAGGATGGATGGTTTTATCTGTGTTTATCCATTAGGATGGATGGTTTTATCTGTGTTTATCCATTAGGATGGATGGTTTTATCTGTGTTTATCCATTAGGATGGATGGTTTTACCTGTGTTTATCCATTAGGATGGATGGTTTTACCTGTGTTTATCCATTAGGATGGATGGTTTTATCTGTGTTTATCCATTAGGATGGATGGTTTTATCTGTGTTTATCCATTAGGATGGATGGTTTTATCTGTGTTTATCCATTAGGATGGATGGTTTTACCTGTGTTTATCCATTAGGATGGATGGTTTTATCTGTGTTTATCCATTAGGATGGATGGTTTTACCTGTGTTTATCCATTAGGATGGATGGTTTTATCTGTGTTTATCCATTAGGATGGATGGTTTTACCTGTGTTTATCCATTAGGATGGATGGTTTTACCTGTGTTTATCCATTAGGATGGATGGTTTTACCTGTGTTTATCCATTAGGATGGATGGTTTTATCTGTGTTTATCCATTAGGATGGATGGTTTTATCTGTGTTTATCCATTAGGATGGATGGTTTTATCTGTGTTTATCCATTAGGATGGATGGTTTTATCTGTGTTTATCCATTAGGATGGATGGTTTTACCTGTGTTTATCCATTAGGATGGATGGTTTTATCTGTGTTTATCCATTAGGATGGATGGTTTTACCTGTGTTTATCCATTAGGATGGATGGTTTTATCTGTGTTTATCCATTAGGATGGATGGTTTTATCTGTGTTTATCCATTAGGATGGATGGTTTTATCTGTGTTTATCCATTAGGACGGATGGTTTTATCTGTGTTTATCCATTAGGATGGATGGTTTTACCTGTGTTTATCCATTAGGATGGATGGTTTTAACTGTGTTTATCCATTAGGATGGATGGTTTTACCTGTGTTTATCCATTAGGATGGATGGTTTTATCTGTGTTTATCCATTAGGATGGATGGTTTTATCTGTGTTTATCCATTAGGACGGATGGTTTTATCTGTGTTTATCCATTAGGATGGATGGTTTTACCTGTGTTTATCCATTAGGATGGATGGTTTTACCTGTGTTTATCCATTAGGATGGATGGTTTTATCTGTGTTTATCCATTAGGATGGATGGTTTTAACTGTGTTTATCCATTAGGATGGATGGTTTTATCTGTGTTTATCCATTAGGATGGATGGTTTTACCTGTGTTTATCCATTAGGATGGATGGTTTTATCTGTGTTTATCCATTAGGATGGATGGTTTTACCTGTGTTTATCCATTAGGATGGATGGTTTTACCTGTGTTTATCCATTAGGATGGATGGTTTTATCTGTGTTTATCCATTAGGATGGATGGTTTTAACTGTGTTTATCCATTAGGATGGATGGTTTTACCTGTGTTTATCCATTAGGATGGATGGTTTTATCTGTGTTTATCCATTAGGATGGATGGTTTTACCTGTGTTTATCCATTAGGATGGATGGTTTTATCTGTGTTTATCCATTAGTATGGATGGTTTTAACTGTGTTTATCCATTAGGATGGATGGTTTTATCTGTGTTTATCCATTAGGATGGATGGTTTTAACTGTGTTTATCCATTAGGATGGATGGTTTTACCTGTGTTTATCCATTAGGATGGATGATGTTATCCTATCACAGCTATGGATTATAAGTAAATTTATAGAAGGGTACCTACGTTCCCCATTAAATCATGTAACAGCGGCCAATAGACCAATGCCATATAACGTCACGTCAATAAACCTCATTGACGCGTTGCGTTATTGAACAGAAAAGGACGCTATGAGACTACGATAGCTCCGTTCGGTTTTTGAGACCTGAAATCAGGCGAATATCTGCCCGGTTTTAATTTTGTATTTCTGGTCATGCTAACAAATGAAAGCAAATTTCCGACACAAATATAATCATGTTCATGCCGTATTTACTTGTGCAAATTGGAAATCTGCCATTGACTTGTGCTATCCGATTTAATATAAATTTATTTTAATTTAATTGTTTGTTTATCGGATTTGAATAATTTTAATTTTTCATTTTATGCTATTGTAATGTATTTTTTATTGATGATTGTTGCTTAATTCAGAAAATCGGTTGACAGAATTATATTTTGGTATGCAGGTAATGTTGACCAAGACCCTGCCCTTTATTCAGGGTTAAACGCAGCCACGTACACAGGTTTGATTTTAATTGTAAAATGATTTGTTGATGTCAATTTCAAGATCGGACATGTGAATTAAGAAGTAACCAACGTTTTGTTCTTAAAGTACAATGATTGTTTCTCGTCTGGGTCATATTAGGAGTACGTGATATGAACACGATAATTTGACCCTTCCCTTTTTTCACTCGATTTCGCAAGTTGCTGATCTTTATAAAACGGAGTATTAGGATAGGATATAATTATTTTTTATTGAAATATAGTTAGCATCTGACATAAAATCATTTTTTTCGTTGTTGTAGCCGTCATTGGTTTGGTTGTTGTAGCCTGAGCTTGAATCCATGTTAATTTTCTTAAGTTCATATGGATTTTAAAAGGATTAATACATATTTCGGTAAATATTTGATGTGCTCATATATAATTGGTTGACAGAGACAGTTTATCAAAATTGTATTCGGATTTCCATCAGCGGAGTGTTAATTCTTGTGAATTTACAAGGAACTGTAGATAAACACAGTACAGACCACAGCATTCGTCATCATCTTCCATCTTGGATTTTCAAACATGACACGAACTTGATTTGTTTGAACATTTCATTACTAGGACTTTTGTAATTTAAATCGTGGACTATTCTTGGATTACTTTTGGATTTGATTCTTAAAACTAATTATATTTTCATATTTACAACCTTTTCCAAGAGAAATACATTATTTTGTTAAATGTTTACCAACCTAGTTGGTTTCACGTTATCTATGCTACTGTTTATTAGAACCTAAACACGTAACACTTGATCGATAATGTAGAATCTGTCGCAAGTTATTCCGTACGAAGTGTATCATCACTGAAATGCATCTTATCTTTCATAAATAATGCGATAGATTAAAAGGTAATACTAATATCGTAACTTTATTATTAGAAGGAAAACTGAAAATACTACTGATGATGAAAATCAGAAATAGTCAATCAAAGACAATGTTTATTGTTATTTTTTCATTGCCAGATGATATCAAGCTATGCATAGCACCTTCCAATAATGCTATTTGATATAAGACAGCTAAAAGAATAATTAGATATAAACTGAATATAATTATCAATTTATATCCATTCAGTCGGTCAACTGTTGTGAATGGCCGTTTCTCTCCCACATAATCGTTGAACTATATCGGTAATACTATGTTGTGAGCTGAGTAGAAATTTGCTGAAATATTTCACTACTATTATTAGATCTTAAGTAACAAAGCTAATATATATATATATATATATATATATATATATATATATATATATATATATATATATATATATATATATATATATATATATATATGTAATCTAGATTGAGGCTTATTGAAATGTTGACTATGGTATATTATTTTGTGTTTAGTACATTATGAAATACCTTGTTTCCGTATCGAAGTGTAAGAAAGAAAACATAATGGTTGTTTCTATTACATACCTTCCGTTTCTAGTTCCAAAGTCCTATCTACGACTATACTGCAAATAGCCTGTTTTGAACCTGCAGTGGCCATCGTGTCTTTTCAAGGAATTGTGGATACAAACGTGTTGTCTCAAAGCCGAAGTGAGTTGTCAACCTAAGACATTGGCGACGTTAAGGCCTGGGCTGCAAAAGGTAGAGCAAACGTGCAGCTGAAATCAATATATGTCAAATTTTAAAATTTAGCAATTATTCAAAGAATATCCGCTTGTGTGCAAAATATCAATATCAGATACATATGTACTTGTATAAAATTCCAAAATTGTTTTAGATCGAAGTGGCTGAGTAGTCAAAAACACGAGTCTTTACAGATCAGCAGCAGAGAGGGTGAACAGACCAACTTTGTAGGAGTCAACGAGGCTTCCGTCTCGTAAATATTTAATAGAAAGGTCTATTTGGCAAACTGAGGCTTCCTAGTAAATATTTAATAGAAAGGTCTATTTGGTAAACTAACGCTTCCTCGTAAGGGTCCATTTTGCAAAAAAAAAAAAAACACGCCATTGTCGTTGGAATTCACCCTCTCTGCTGCTATGGGTTAACAATTCTTTTACGAGATTTTAACAGAATATTTTATCAAGTCCGACACGATATCGCGTCCGAGGATCTGATCAATTTATCGTCACAAATCCATGTGGGATTGACTGAGCGCGACTAAACAAAATTCTAAATTGATTATGATACATATCACCGCCGTACCAAGTTTGCCAAATATTTCTAAGAGTATGTGTATCAACTCCGTTGAATACAGCAAGAATATTGCAGTTATCTCTGCTCACTTTTGGTATTTGTGTGTATCGTTGAGTGACATATATCACGTCAGTTTTTTATGCCTACCTCTGGAAAATATCCTAGCGCGATTCATTTGATTGTCTAACATGATATCATCATATACGACTAAATTGTTAATATCTCCATCAATATCATCAATGCTCGGTGCTTTTCTTATTTTCATACACCATCACTAAAATTGTGGGTTTCTATTTATTGAAATGTTATGTCTGGTGTAAGGGAGATAACTGAATGATATACATAAGGTGTGTACTTTTTATTTCCTCCAATATATTATCCATGTAATACAGATGAATTCAAGAACACATGTATTAACTTCAATGCAATTACATTATCCAAAAATATATTACTGATAAAGTGAGAACCTAAAATCCAGGATTATATATGTAGTGGAGACCTAAAGAATGATTATGTAACTAACTAGAGAATCGCATTTTTAATTTCAAGACATAAAAGTTTACAAAAAAAGACTATTAGAACAGGACAATTAAAATCAAAATAGGAAGGAATACCATATATTTAGCAAACTACCTAAAATACTTGTATCAGAATATTCTTTATGATACAAGTTAACTATCTACACATGGACCAGAAGTGTCCTCTATACTGGTCTATAACATGCAATACACGAACAAAAATTTGTATGTTATCCAAGATTTTTCATCTTTTGCGCATAAAATAGTCAATATTTGGCTAAAATTAACTATATTAACTTTACATAACTTTGTGTATTTGCCTGCATGTTAATATTGGAGCTGACTACATAGTCAAAAAGCCATCAGTTTATATATATATTATAGATATAGTTACAAAAGCCGCATTCCAAAGCTAATGTGTGTTATTTTCTACATTTTCTATGTAAAAGTCTGTCAATATTAGACAAAAATATCTCAATATCCATTGTTTAACCAAATGACACTATGACAGTATAGAAATGGTGGCTATGTATACTCGTTACTATGGATACACTGTGAAGCTCGTATTATCTTTTAGGTATCACGGTACCAATTGTTTTGCCATAGACCTCAATGCTAATATTTGGAGAGATAAATATATTTTATATCCTAATTTAGCGTGCATCTCACACTTTAGCGTGCATCTTATAGAGAACAATGTTAGATTGTCAATTTGACGATGACAAAACCAGGTACTCCATTGCATTTAAGAGAGATAACTCTGCTGGAACTAGACAGGGGTATGAGTCATCTAGTCACAACATACATATTTTCAGTCATGTGTATTACATTTTCAAAAAATCATAAAAAATACAAAATTTGATCTATTTAGGAATTAGCATAAATTCACATGTTGCCAAGAGGCTAAACTTTTTTTAAGCCTAACAGAAAGTACAACTCCACCAAATCATAGCTAGTGTTGTTGCTTTTTTTCTGATTGCGATGTTGCTTACACCTTAAGCTCCAGCCACATGGACTTGCGCAATTGGTACCGTATTAACATATGTGGGCGGAACGCTGATATTGTCTCCTGATATGCTTCTTAATAACAAAACTAAAATATGATACATCTTGTTTCCAGGGACTATTTGAAATGTTACACAAAGTTTTAAATATCCAAGTTATTATACATCACTACACAAATCTTGTAACAATAATAAACTGGCATACACGCACAGCACTCTCCGAAACCCATTAGCGGGTGGAAGGTGACACTAGTCCACTCCCAAGAAGCCTTCCCCAGATTCGGTCCTTCGGGCGACATTCTGGCCCTTTGGACCATATTTGTCGCTCTGAGCACCATGTACGCCACTGAACCAGAGCACAAGTTTATCTTAGTATGTCACCTTTCGTTCACACGAGTTGCTCGAAGGTTCCAATAACACCATGTGCTCTTTTAGTGGGTTTGTCGAGGACTATTGACGGATATGGTCGACTGCATGTATATGGCACAGTTCTTTTCAAGACATATGGAAAGGATGGTGTAGCGCAGTACAAACTATGTTTAAATTATTCGTCTACGAATTAAATTCAACGAGAAACAGATGAGTATATCATCTGATAAGCTGTGCGAAAGGAACTATAGTAGATTTTTCTTTCTAATGTACTGCCACTCCCTGTACATCTTTTTGGGCAGACACATTGATACACACTTCTGGCAAAACCTTTCCTTATATTACCAAATATTAGCGTATTTGTAAGTAATAAACAAACGGTCATTAAAATTTATTGTACTTACCAAATCACTTTTGCGGTTAATATTTTGTTGAGAACAATAGCGATCAGCCCGATCACCCATGTTTTCTGTGTAATATAACTTGCAACAAGCGGAGGGTCGGATATTGTCTAGACAGAAGTGTCACGTGATTCTCACTGGCTGCGCAAGTTGAGCTGCAGTTGCGTTTATGCCCTAAAAGAAGATCACTAGAATACACAGGCACTTGGTTCTAAGTAAATTCGTTCTACACTCACTATATAACACAGGCACTTGATTCTGAGTAAATTCATGTATACACTCACCATATAACACAAGGTACCTAACTCTCGCCCGTCACAATCTGACCCCTCGATGATTACGATTTAATTTTTTTAGTCTATCCGTGCATTCAATCACTCATAATCTAAACCACTGTAAAGAAGACACTCCAAATATTTCATCCATTACCATTTATGTAATCGTGCTGACTCTGAAGGCCCGATTTTGCGAAAAGTTTATCCGTTGCTTCGTGTATTGCACTTAGTTTATTCGAATTAATAGGTCCACTTCATAGTGAATGCCACTTTTGGGCATTACATGTGCAAACAGTGAATACCGAAAGTAAGAACCGTCCATTATAAAATGAAAATTTAATTATTATTTTATTTAACGCTCATTGGAAAATACAATTACGTACGTTATCTCAACTAATATGCTCATTTACTATATTGTACGCGTATGGTAGCGGTCATGACCCTTAAACATTTACATAAAAAGAAACATTCCAAATGAGATAAATCACGACCGGAGGGAAATTCGAAATATAAAGTATAAGAAATAAAGCAGTGCAATATTGTCGAAAATGGCAGAAATCACAATTACTTTATGGTATGATCTGGTTAGACATTTGTAATTAAATTTATATTCCCGTCCCACAGGCCACAAGCACTTGATTCTGGGTAAATTCATGTATACACTCACCATATAACATAATGGTGAGTGTATACATTTCTTTACCCAAAATCAAGTGCCTGTAAATACGATCCTCACATTTTGTAATTAATTTTGAGTTTTCTAACAGATTTTAAAAATATTTCATTACTTTTGGACGACTTTTTTTAATTCTTTTTTTTACAGAGTATAATTATCATGAGTAAGATAAAATCAGGTATTTTCTATGCATGTGAATATGACTTTAATATATTTTCAAGTTAAATTTAAAGATTGCACAAGTGTACGTCTTTGGAAATGTATTATTATTGAATGAATACATAGTGTCCTTAACTTAGCAAAATATACAAGAGTAGACAAATTATCATTGGCATGCATATTTCTAGGTATACGGTGTCGTTATATTTTCAGGACATAATAACCTTTATATATTTTTCATTATAAATTACTTCATTAAATCACTATGTAGACAAAGACAGCCTACATGATATATGTACATACCATAAGGAGAGAGGATGAATGAGTTTATGAAATCATGTAAAATAACTAGAACCTTACATTAACAGCCTTCCAGAAAGAAAATAAATTTGATAGCTTTCAGTAAAATATGAAATTTTAAACTGAAAAATGCAAGAAACGTGTGTATGTGTATATGTTTGTATATGTGTGCACTTATATAACCAGTAGGGCATAACCGACTTTTGATCCGGAAATCGGATTCCACCGGATAGTATGAACTTCCGATTAATCGGAGTCGGACAAGGCAGGAACGACCGATTCGGATAATAAAAATAATAAAGTTGAATTTCTATAGCACCGTGTCTAACACTGCGTGTCATTCGATAGTGCGTTAATAAAGTTAAATAAGAAGTCAGAAAAGTCCAATATGGTAACACAACCACGCTGTGAGAGAATCTATTTGAACTGGCGGGTGAAAACCGGAAATGAAGCCGGATATGGTAAAGTACTAAGTAACATGCTTGACACGGCAAAACCAGATACCAGAAACCCGGAAACGGAAGATGAAATATTTTAGAAAATAAAATACGGATTTAGCATTTCCGATTAATTGAATCGTATCCGGAATCGGAAAAATTTCATGCCCAAAATCCGGAATCGGAAATCGGTAGAAAAATGCTAATCGGTTATGCCCTAATAACCAGTCCTTCCATTATTTCATAGTATATTCCCATAAATACATTTTATGACAGTATCTCTTCTTACTGAGTAACAGACCAGACTTTTTAAAGGATTCCTCCATTATATTTAAGGCTGTCAGAGAATCTCCTGATTGACTGGAACAGAAACACAAGCCTTGATAAAATTATTTCTAGGTTGATAGAGGATATTCCAGCTTCAAAGGATGTGTGCAATCCAGCAATGTTGACTAACATAATAATGAAAATATTTCCAAATGTGAAGAAGTCTGTTGTTAGAGTTAACAGCATAAAGATAAGGAGCATACATGGTATAACTTTAGATTCATCAAATGGTAAAAGTCAGCTTAGTCCATTTGAAGCAGTGCATACCATGAAGCCATCAGAATGGTTTCTGCTTGATAAATCTGAATGTGTTTGCAAGCAAGGTTGTATGTCAAAGGAGACTTTTAATGGTAACCCAATGATGATAGAAATCAGCATCAGTAATGATGGTATTGTACAATGTGTCTGTAGCTGGAAAAATGATAGACCTTTCTCAGTTCTACATCAGTTCAAAACTGGTATTCAATCAAAACTCAATAAATGCTTTGTTTTGTTGTCTCAAAATTATTTCTGTATGTCATGGATACCATGACAAGAATAAAGAATAGCCATTTACATTTTTCAATGATAAATATGTGAAAGAGGTATGCATAGTGCAGAAGGATACTGAACCAAAAGTTGTAATCAGGCATATCAATTGCTATAAAGTAGTTCCTATAGGCAGTGTTTCTCATACATGTAAGAGGTGCATTGTGTGTAAAAGCACAAGTAATCAAATAATGAAACAGAAGTAATTAGACAAAAAAAGAAAATGAAAATCCTTTGTCTGTATGCAATCAGTTTGAAGATATAATATCGGTTTTGAGAAACATTGCACCAAATCCGACTGAAAATCAACTTACACTTATGTGTTCCCAAATCATGGTCTCTAAGCTACAAATAGTAAAGGTATGAAATGGCCAAGGGAAGTAATCAGTATGGCAATAACTTTGAATAACAGAAATCTCTCAGCTTACAGAGATGTGTCTAAAAATGGTTGGATACATCTCCCATCTGAGCAGCTACTATCCCTATATAAAAATGCAATATGTCAGGGCCCTGGAATAATACCACAAATGATGGATGTTGAATGAGGCACAAAGACAAAATTTGACACAAGAGGGCTATTTTGGAGGTTTAATCTTGGATGAAATGTCAATTCCAGAAGACACACAAATTGTTCATTATAAATCTGGTAGCTCATTGGTTGGTCTAACTGATTCTGGTCCAGAGATAAAGATGATGCATGCAGCCAGCAATGGGTAAAGTTGAAACTAAAATGGCCAATCACGTGTTGCATTATACATCTTTCATGGTATAACACGTTTCAGATGGCCATTTGCCAATTATCCAAATACACAGGCATCACCAAGTGACCTATTTATTACAACCTGGAAATGTGTTGATGCCCTTTATGAATATGGTTTTAAGGCAATATACTGCTGCATGGATGGGTCTAGCAATAACTGTGCATTTTTAAAAATGCACTTTTTGCATGAAAATCCATGGAGACACAGATGGTTGCCAAACACTACAGAAATCCAATGAGAGAAATTATCTTCATGATGGACCCATGCCATTTATTCAAGAAGATTAGGAACAGTATACTAAGTAGTGGTTTGAGGATTTTCATAAGAGACTTCTCACTGTTGATGGCTTCTTTATCATTTGGAAGATGTGGATAGATGCCTATAAGTGGGACCACAGCACAAATCCTTTCCCAATTCATCAAAAGCTTTCTGATGAGCACATTTTTCCAAATGATGCTCAAAAGATGAGGAACAAACTGGCTTTTAAAGCTCTAAATGTATCAAGAAAGTATATCTGAGCCAGTACAGAAGGAACTAACAGCAGCACTTACTCTTCTGCAGCATACAAGTTTTTCAGTTTCATTCTTCAATGACAGTAGACCTGTTAAAGATTTAACGGATGAAAGGTTAAGAAGACTCACTTCAGCATATGACTGGTTCAAGTAAAAGTTGCCAAGTCAGACAGTGTCAGTAAGAGACACAAGAATTTAATGACAATGAAAACAAGAGAGGATCTTGATTTCATGTATCATGGTTTCATGTCATTAACAAAGTAAATCATCGATGGGTCAGATTGTGACGGGCGAGAGTTAGGTACTCAGAATCAAGTGCCTGTGGGTCCGTATCATTACTTTACACGAAAGCGGACACCAACCGTTTATATCTTTCACAGTAGGTTGCCAGTACCTTTTAAACATGCATTTTGTAAAACATCCTTGATGCGATGCTCATAATACGACATAATTTGTACTATAGCGACAAACCTGCCAATCAAATTTAGTTCAACAACCAGTCTTGTCAATCCTACAAACCCAGATATATAAACAGTTGTCTGGCTACCTGAAAAGAAATGTCGCGACACGCGCTACGATGCAGCTAACATCATTCGATATCAACTGTCGAAGGTATAACGTAGACCTAACTGATCTAGAAAACAATGTCAGGAAGAGGGAAAGGAGGCTGCTGCTAGCAGATTTGCGGTCCCGTCCGACATCGACAATTTCGTCAACAACCCAACAGGAAATAATATGACTTCAACACAACTTAATTGTAACCCTTGAGGTATACTTTTTCTACTTTACTTTTCAAACTGTTACTAACTTTGACTTCTTTCTCTATTTCTTGTCTTTTTCCATTCGTTTTGTTTTGATTGCTCCTTTCATAAATTGTTTGTTGTTCTTTTTATCATTTGTCTTGGCCATTTTTAATAATAATAATAATAAAAATATGGCAAATGCCATTAGATCCAATGTAGAAATTGTCATGGATAGACATTTTAGCAGAATAATAACGGTTGCCCGCGATCAATGGGCTCAGGGGATAGACCTATCCCACATACCTTCCCATCTTAGACCTAGCAGCCCAAATTTACTAGCTTTACTGACTGCTCGTGGTATTGACTCAAGTGTAGTAGATACCCTCATGTACTCCGGGAGGGTTACATATCTGATTTACCCTCGGGAAAAAGGTCATCTACATCCCATGGGTAATGTGGACATAGGCTCTTTCATGGCAAAGGTAACAAAGGCTCCACCTATTGCCAAACTAATTGAAAGAAAAACCGTTGATATTGTTGTTTCACAGTTTCCCTGTGAAATTCCACTCACAACCTTTCAAGAAGGTTTCAGACAAAGACTACAAATAAATGTACTAAATGCATGCAAAGAAATCAATAAAACTATGCCACACATAAGTACGGGTAAGATCATAGTTAAAGTGGATTCAACAGACACATACAAAATACCAGAATTTTTCAACGTATTTGGATTTAGAGTGCAAACCTGATTTTATGGTTGCATTTACATTAGACCTTGTGGTGTCTGTAAGAAAACAGGACATGATAGGTGGAAATACCCGCAACAACAAGCTGCTGGTTTTTCCACCTCTACTGTCTCTGCAAACTCAACAACTACAACACAAACCACCAACAACAATGTTAACACACAAAATACAAATTTTCCTGAACATGTTACTTCACCACAAAATGTTATGAGACCATATGCAAGTGTGGTGGAAACTAGATAAGTAGCGACGAGTTTATTTGAAGATAAGACTACTGTCATTCCAAACTCAGAAAGATTATCTAATGATGAGGAAACCACAACACAACTTGAAGAAGATCTGAAGATATCTGAAGAAGAAAGTGATCTACAAGATTCACAGACCTCACAAGACACACAACACTATTCTATGGATGATGATTCAATGACGTAGAAATTCCAAAGGAACAAAACAAAATAAAAATCCAAAAAGAAAAAGAGAATACAAGAAGAAAAAAGTGACAAAACAAACAATCTAAATGAAATTAATGAAAATGAAACTAGGAAGGAAGAGGAAAAAGAAAAAGATCAAGAGGAACGTAAAATTTAAAATAATGGAAAAAGAAATGGAAGGAAACGTGAAAACAAACTTTTGAGAAAAGTTAAAGCAAACAATCCAATTGAATTAGAAGAGAAATAAGTGGAGAAGGAAGAAACAACAACAACAACAGAGAAAAGAGAAGAGGAAAATGAAACTGAAAAAAGAAGAGAAAAAGAAAATGAAGAGGAGTGAGAAAAATAATCAGATAAAGAAGGTATGTTAGTTGATGTGGACCATGACTCTAAAACAAACTCTAGATCCAAAATTTCTTGCAAAACTTCTCCTAGACCCACAAAGAGAAAATTCAAAAGGAAAACTGCTTCATCTATTTCTCCTGACATTAATAGAAAGAAGAAAACAAGTCTCCTTCAAACAATTCCAGTGCAAATTGACACTCCTCAAACAACTTTAATCAAACGGATACTGAGTGAGTCACAAAGACCACAAGCTATGCCAATTTACTCAGATATGATAGACAACCCCCCTGAACTACCTCCCAAAAACATGACAAAAACAATCAATTAAACCTATACCTACCCAATCACTCAATTCTTTGAGTTCTACTCACACAGTTTCACACACCACTACTGAAACTCAGCAACATACACCCACTGACACAAACTCCACTACATCTCAACAACAATAACAACAACAATAATAGAATTACACAAATCTTGTACAATACAGACACCATGGTTCTTTTAATAATAACCTCTATAATTTTTTCCTTTTAAATTTACAATACATGCATAATGGCTGAGACTCAAGAGTATTAAACTGGCCTCTGTTAATGTAAGAGGACTCTCTTTAGAGAAAGCTCAAAAACTAATAAATCTCATTACTGATTATGATATTGTGACCCTACAAGAGCTACATACTATTCACCAAAAGACCATAAACCTTATTGAAGACAAATTGGATGCTTTATTTCTGATTCAAATTAACTCTTCTGAAACCTTTTCAGGAGTAGGTTTTATAATCATTAATAAAATTCTTCAAAATAATTGGTAGATTGATATATATTCAGATACATAGAACAAATCTAATTAATATTTATGCTCCAGCTACAAACATATATAAATCACAATATTATGAGAATCTCAGCGATTATGCCTAGGCTTTCAATCATGAAGACCTAGTAATTTGTTGAGATTTTAATGCATGTAAAGAAAATATTGATAGATCAAATCTTAAAAAATACAGACAAGTAAGATTACTCAATGACTTTATTTACAATAATAATATTGTAGATGCATTTCGTTATCTACACCCAAATGTAATTAAATATACTTTTCAACTTCATAATACAAATTCAAAATCCAGAATTGATCATTACTATGTACTTAAAAAGAATCAAAATAATATTTTAAAATGTGATATTTCAGATATTATGGTAGCAGACCATAACATTATTACTCTAGAATACAAAACATATACTTTGTAAAATGGGGCAAAAGCTATTGGTAATTAAACAATAGTGTTTTAAATTTACCTGAACTAAATTTAGAGATAAAAAATGAAATTGAAACTTTTGCATTAGATGACTTAAAATCATGGGTTTGAACCTATCTAATCTTAAACTTAAACAAGATTCTAATTATTTACATAGATTTAACTTACGTGAACTTCCTCCTAAACATCCATGGCAGGGCATTTGCATATATTGGTTTTGCCTATCTTTATCTCATAATAAAGTCATTTTTAATAATAATAAAATTATTAAAACTTTAAGACCACCAATTTTAATGTATTGACAAATTAAAACCCTCCAACGTTATAAACTTTTAAACTCAATTTGGCAACTCAAAAAACCTACAGAGATATACAATACTATTAAACAAAAAAGACTTCCAAAGCATAATATTGAATTTCTTAATCCACACCTTAACTGGAATTTAATATGGAAACATTGGTCAAATATCAAACAATTTAATAAAGTTAACCTAATGTATAACTACTTACAAAATATTTGGTGGACTGGTGAAGTAGCTTATAAAAGGGGAATTATACCAAAAATACCCAATTCTCCCTTGTGTAAAGATTTTTAGATAGTACAAATCACTTAATCTTACAATGTAAAATTTTTAACCAAAGAAGAAACCTAATAAAAATAAAATTAAAAATAAATTTAGTAATTTTGATGAAAACTTATTATTATATACAAATAAATTGAGGATAAAGATCTGTACAATGATATAATTAATTTAGGCTAAAGATCTGTAGAATGATATAATTAATTTAGGATAAAGATCTGTACAATGATATAATTAATTTAGGATAAAGATCTGTACAATGATATAATTAATTTAGGATAAAGATCTGTACAATGATATAATTAATTTAGGATAAAGGTCTGTACAATGATATAATTAATTTTGGATAAAGATCTGTATAATGATATAATTAATTTAGGATAAAGATCTGTACAATGATATAATTAATTTAGGATAAAGATCTGTACAATGATATAATTAATTTAGGATAAAGATCTGTACAATGATATAATTAATTTAGGATAAAGATCTGTACAATGATATAATTAATTTAGGATAAAGATCTGTACAATGATATAATTTATTTAGGATAAAGATCTGTACAATGATATAATTTATTTAGGATAAAGATATGTACAATGATATAATTAATTTCAGAACTGAAATAATAACTACAAGAAATCATGCAATTTAATTCAAGAAAAGTAAATTTCTAAATTATTTAAAAAATAGAAATACTATAATTTGAATTTACTTTTAAACTATATAAGAGGATGAATAACAGAATTGCATAATATTTTGGATAGCCGATCGGCTAGTTGTAAGACACCAATATAGAGTGTAATTTAGTTACGACTTCCTTTTACCTCTATAAAATATAGATAATCTCCTGATCCCATTCTGTTAAATTTTATGACTTTAAACAGATTTACAATATAACTGAAATCTGACTAACTCTCAATACATGTACAATGAGAATCAAATAGCAATTCTACAGAAATTTGATATATACTAATAGAATAGAAATTAAATTTAAATTTAACTAGCAACAGGCTTACAACTTAGCCTAAATTATTATAAGTACGCTTATAGTATTATAGCCTTCACAGGAGTCTGACGTTTTATCAATAAAGTACGGCGAAATGTTATTGATAAGGGTATTTCATTTTGTCAGACATTTCGCCGTACTTTATTGATAAAACGTCAGACTCCTGTGGTAGCCATCACGTGAATTCCAACTGATGGTAATTATATACATGTACAAATCTCTGTTAATAGGATTAAAACCAAATCAGAATTCATTTATTATCAGTTTTACAGCATAGGCTTCTTATACACTAACGAGCTCTCAGGAATCGAGCCATCACGTGACTGAATTCCAACTGATGGAATTCCTTTCACACGCTTATAGTAGTAAACAACCACGTGACTAGATTACTTTGAATTAACCACAAATACTATGTAAACAAATTAGATTGAATTATAAAACTGAATATACATTTTAAATATTTATTAACTGTAGAGATTTATAATGACAAATTATAATAATTCTATATATACACAGATTAATTAAGTAAAATAAAGACTTATAAAGAATAAAATAAAATAATAAAATAAACTCATTATTAATACAAATGATTGTAAATGAAAGTCATTACGTTTTGGAAGAACCATCGTCTTCCTCTCCAACTCAAATGAACTCCATCGGGATAATTCAGCATTGATGTAACGCACTCTTCTGTTGTACTGCCCTACGGAGACCCATCGGGGTCTACTCCGTGGGAGAAAAGCGCAAATTAGAATATATCTGACTCCCATACGGACTCTTAACTCCCAATTCATTTTCTCCAACTTGTAAAAAGACTATATCCGGAATATAAAATGATAATTCTCCATGTAGAAATGTTGTCACCCGTGCTCCAGATATTCCATGGTTATATTAGGTGGCACTCTACATGAGCTCAGGAGTGTATAATCAGATTCCAACTAACAACAGATGCATTCTCTCAGTAGGCTGTTGCTAAAACTGAACTTGATATATACAACTCCCCCCCCCCCAATATACATATGAATACACATAAGAACTTATACAGAAAACGAACGGAAAATTCTTTACTCCTTCTTCTATTTCTCTAACTTTTTGTGCTAAGGCACTTCTAAATAATAAAGTTTTAATAGGGCCGAGGTCCTATAAATAACTAAAATATTAATAATAAAAATATTACAATAGTTTGCTAAAAACTATTCTAAATTATTTTAATAACTTTCATCAAACAGTCTAATCTAGACTATATAAAGGTTTTAGTGTATACGACTGCTATGGAAAACGATACTCCAAACGACTAACGGTAAAATACATTACAGATAGACATATTTTTATTTAATAATGCCACAGCATTTAAAAGAAATTCTTAGCAAACAAATACACATAAACTATCTAAATAAAGTACACTTTTTGGATTTAATTTTTCTATTATTATATACTTTACTTATTTATTTATATTTTAATATATTTTATCTTATTAACTCTATTCAAAATTACATTTAAAACTTATATAAGTGAAAGAACTCTTTAATTTGACATAGTGCTGTCGATACAGAAATACTTTACAACACACAAACTAAAAACGTAACTTGCACACATAATGGACAAATGACTGGCAACGTCAACTGGGAATTTACATATATAGTATTATTTTTAATTAAAAGGAGAGGAAATTGGCCCTGAAACTTTGTAGTTCTAAGGGAAAAGAGTACGATCCTAAGTTTAGGAATTGGACTGTGAGGAAATCAATATTTTCTATAGCTAGAGTAGAGAATGTATATCTTAAGTTAGTTCTTACTTAAGATTGAGAGTACAATCAGTCTAATTTCCTTTATGGGTAATATGACTTTTTATAATTTGATAAACAAAGCAAATATTAACCTTCTCTAAATTATTTATTAATATAATAAAATGAAAACACAAAAATAAATATCACAAATTACATTCATGAGTGGACAGGAATCCACTATACCATTTTATACATATTTCGATAATGAAGGTGTTCCTCATATCAACTCAAACCAGCTGAATGTGCTGGGGAGAGTTGCGAGGATCAACACCGCCAACTAACAACATTATAACTTATGTGAAGACAACCACTTTAAGGATTTACAAGTTAAATTACAAGTATATTGCGCAGAGTACATTCTATGTTGTTGAAGGGTTTAACGTCATTAGCAGCACAAGATCGGCAATTTACATGGCGGCCAGTATTAATGGTGGAGGATGAACCATGGAAAAGCCCCAAAAGAACCACCGACCCACGAGACGCTACTGACAATGTGTCTCACATACCCACATTGGCCTAATCAGAGACTCAAACTAACGAAGATAGAGGTGAGATGGCAGTCATCCATAACGGGTAGAGTTTATAATTGTTGTGTACGCCCTTACTCTATCTGTGGTAGTTATCTTGCTTCACTGCTCTGCAGATGCGTGACGTATGCTGAGTTTGCGCGAGGCCTGCATTTGCTAGTCCTGGCATCATCTCTGCGAATATTACATCTATTCTTTATAGCAGGGACGTATTTTACAGCACAAACACTAGAAATCAACAAGTCTACTTATATTAGTCCTAATACCTTCGCTACCAGATGTTTCTTTCTTCCGATGTTCATGAGACTACAAAGAAAAAGCAATCTCCTTCTTGTTAATTTATTAAATGAGTGGGGTGATTTTCTGTGATGCACCGTATACATTTGTTTGGTGTTCCAGATTTATACGTTCTCTGATATGTATTCCGCCACACGATCAGACTTGTTGTTGATACCCTTCAACTCTACCCAGCATGTTAGCTAGTTTGAGTTTTTGGGTAACACCCTTGTTATTCTGAAGATGTCTATATTTGGAGTAAGGTTTCCCTGTCCACCCATTTGTTTTAGATGTGTATTTTGTGTTTTTATTATTAAATTTAAAAAACAAAATTAACGGTTATTCTTTGTTTTGTTCGTCATATCTGTTGAGTTACATTATCCCAAAAAAGACAGAACTTGTCGTACTCCCTACCCTCAAGCAGTTAGTCTTGAACTAGGATTGTACTCCCTCCCCTCAGGACTTGTTTCTCCCGAGGTGGGGGGTCCTTTCCTTTAGTCGCTATTTAGTTTTAGTTGTCTTACTTATGTTACATTTTAATTTTAAGCTTTTGTTTAAATTATTAGGCCTTATTTAATAATTAAGTGCATTTTGTTTTCATTATTTGTGCTTGCTTTTTGTGTTTATTTTAGTTTCAGTTAAGCTATTTCTATGCCGTGGCATAGTATTGTTTTCACCAAAGTTCTAGTTTAGACAACTTCCATCTTTTTCTTGGGAGAATTTTCCACGATCGTTGAGATTTAAGTGTGGATCATGCACATCCATCTCTATTTCACAGCACTCATGTTCCTAGTACTCTAGATTTCAGTTGAAAGTGTTCAAATTTTACCTGCTGTGTTTCATTTGTTTGTTTGCATTTAAGTTGTTTCTATGCCGTTGCAGTTATTTCTGTGCCGTGGCATAGTATTGTTCTAATTATTGAGGCAACTTCTATATTTTTCTTGGGAAAAGATTTCCACGATTGTAGAGACTTCAGTGAACGCCGGCACGTCCATCTCTATTTCTCAGTACTCAGATTTCCCAATAATTTGGATTTCAGTTAATAATATTAAAAACAGAACTTTCGTCTTTTCCTTAGGAGAATTTTCCACGATCGTAGAGATTTCAGAGAGAGCAGGCACCTCCATCTCTATTTCACAGTACTCATATTTCCTAGTAGTTGAAAAGGTTCCAAAGTATCCTAATATAAAGTTAATGTTCTATTTTAGTCAAGGTTCTATTTAAGTAAAAAATTCCATCTTTTTCATATAAATTTTTTCATGATTGTAGAGACTTCAGGGATCAGTACATCCATCGGGATCAGTACATCCATCTCTATTTCTTAGTACTCAAATTTCTTATTACTCTAGATTTCAGTTGAGAGTTTTCATTATTGTCCTAGTGTTATGTCTTCTCGCGCTGTTAATCTGCAGTTTATACTATTGTATACGGTATGTGTGGTTTAGACAAGGTGTTGAATCTGGGTCAGTTAACGGTCTCACTGTGAGAGCCGCCGAACCAGTTCTGCCCGGTTTCTTTTTCGTCTGTTCAGGCAAATCGAAAACATCCATTCCCACGCTGTAGTGTTAATATACATGTTATATATTATTTGCATACAGTCTACAGGATATATCCAATGGTTTTTTTTTTTTTGGTTTTTTTTAGTTAGTTATGGCAAACTAAAATACATCCATTATGTTTTGTATTCTATATCATATCTAGTCCATTATTCTTAAATCATAGTCCGTTCATGCATAATCCATAGTTCATACTCACAATAATTTTATGTTTCAGTTATAGTCATACTCATAGTCCATTATTTATAAACATAGTCCAATATTCAGAATCATTGTCCATTGTAGTTTTCCAAAATTCGTTTACAGTTTATGTAATGGTAATTTTCCATTATCCATTATTCAGTGGTATAGTCCGTTATTCGGAAAACATATCCATATATCACAAACATAGTACATGTAGTGTTCCAGTTTAAGTATTTATCCATAATTCTGAATCATGAGCCAGGTTCATTTCCAGGTTTTCTTTCTTTTTGTGTTTTTTTTTTCTTTATATTTGTTTATAAGCTGTGTCACAACTATCAAATTAAGAAAAGATGCGGTGATGCGGATCCTGGCGGTCTGTTTTGTGCAGGTCAATGCAATCAGATCAGATCAGAAACACTTACTTTGCTTCTCAGACTTCACTCGATAGCTTGTTTGTTGTTCTTGTTTTGGTGGGTTGGTGGGGAGAGGGGTTCTTTATCGTAGAAGACATGACCGTGAAAAGAATGAGCCTTATGGCCGTTAACACGGAAACTGAATCTACATTTTAGTTTACAAATAATCTGAGTTATGCTTGAAAATGGGTTGACCTGTTTGGTGACTGCTTAACACGGTTAGAGTAGAATTGGAGATAAAATGTTAAACTTCTGCAGATGAACATGTATCGTGTTTTACCTAATTATCTATTTTAGCTGGTGTGAATAATATCTCAAAATCGAGATGGTTAAAGAGTGATTAAAGCACGCCAAGTTGATTTAATAAAAGATAACTTTTTGACATGCACAAGGTCCATAATTTGTTTGATCCGCCATGTCACATACAAACATTCAATATAGTCCTTTACTGTCAAAATGAATGTAATAAAGAGGGGTTGGTGTATTCTTGGTTAAGTCTAAAATATATGAGTTGTACAAAATTTAACCTGTATACCTTAATTATAATCTGACAAGCACGCTTTCTGCACACACAAAACACTATTGGTTACCTTTTATTTGGCATCTTTAATGCGAAAAATATTCTCATTTTTGCTGCAATAGTTGGTCCTATGAAAATTCACATAAAAACTAAAAATGTCCAGTTAGACAATATGAAATTCTGTATTATTTTCGGTCTTCTCAAATCTCATTCACTATACTAAATGCAATATCAAACTTATTTCAGTATCTGGCAGGTTAAGATATTCAAAACACACCTGGCCTATATACTACGGGCGTCACTGGACATTTTTCTCGCTTAATTTTTATCCGACGATGACATATTGCAGAAAAATAATAATAATATTACATTAAGGATACAAAAAAAAAAACTAATGGATTTTGTTGACAGGATGGCTGCAAGATTCTGACTGAGGTATTAAAGTTAATTCCTTATTCAACTAGTGGTTTTTATACTGAACCAACACTGCCACCAACCCCTCCTTTTTACATTCATATTATTTTATAGGAAAGATCTCTTTGTAATATTTTCCTTTGATACGATAGCTAAAAGAATCATTATGTGCCTTATGCATGAATAAAGTTCACTAGTACTGTAACAAATTAGCATACTTTTCATCACCCCTCAACCATCTAGATTTTAAGATATTTACCTCTGTAGTAAACTCAGAGTAAATGTAAACCACATTACAGATTTACCGTTTTTGTGAATTTACAAAAGCTAGGATTGTGATAATTAGGTTCATGCCATCTACCTTAAAAAATTAGGGAAGTGTCAAATAATCAAACTATCCAGCGAGTCCACAAGAGTAGTAGAAAAAGGGAGGCAATTCAACACGGTTGGAGTAACGTACTATCAATTATCACCCTTTCTACTAATAAACATCTTAAACCAGCGAAGTTTCTTACAAGGTGCCTTATGCACATAATTGAACTTATTTGTTTTAATTATTCATTCAGTCTCTCGGTATTTACAGATTTTTATATATTCATAATTTAATGATGACTAATTTAAGTTCATTCATTTACATGCTTATCTTCACAGACTGCACTCGTTTGAACCCATTCATCCTGCTTACAGACATTTAAATTTAATTTAGAATGACACCTATTGAAAAGCAGCAATTTCACGCCATTTTATGTACGAAACAAGTCAGCTTGATTAAATACAAAATTTGACTATGACCCGAAACATGGGTACGGAATGATTCGTACACATTTTAGTGGAAAACGGATTAAACTAACAGCTCATTGCCTGCTGTGTTATTGGACCATTATAATATGTATATCTCAACATGATACAATGATTCCCATATTTGTGAAAATAAAATGTGCACAGTCCAGTTTATTTCTGAATAGTACTATACTTGGTGCTGGAATGTTACAAATGTGGAGTTGAAAAGTTAATTTTTTTTTTTTTTTTTTTTATTTTAAATGAATTATCGCCATTCTTTAAGCGACATACTGCTCTTTTTCTTAAAGTTCTTACCGTCTTTATCGTGTAGACCTAAAGGTAATGGAAAGAACACATGCATTAATGTTACTCGTAGCTGCAAGAAGAACATTTCCTCAGGACCCAGTCTGTGAAGATTTAACATGCAGAGATACATTCGAATCTGTCAATGTCTATGCATATGTCAATGTCTATGTTTATGCCTATGTTGTTGCCAACAACTAAAACTTAAAACCCCTTACCATTATCGATATCATTGTTCATATAAAGGCTTTTGTCCCCATGGACAAGTTGAACCCACTATATAAAACACTGAACCATTTAAACACTTTTGACCCTAAAATACCATCCCCATGTTAAAGTTATTACGACCTGTATACTATATGACCAAATAACACACACACACACACACACACACACACACACACACACACTTCTCAGCATTTCAACCCATGTACCCGTCAGTGCCGGATTAAGTTAGTATGGAGCTTTTGCATATGTTGTAAAGAGGCTCTAAATAAAATTTAAAAAAAATAACAATATAAATACATAGGGACATGATATGCGTAGACAGATATGAGAACATTCTTTCAGTCAAGTACATGCACGTACACACACACACACACATATATATGTGTCATGCTTCATGTACATTGTATATGATGACCTGTGTAAAATGTGCCATGCTTCGTGTACATTATATATGATGACCTATATAATATGTGCCATGCTTCATGTGCATTATTCTTCATGTACGAGTGGGGTCTACCCTCTCCGATATGCACCAGCAAGAGATGGGTGTGCCTCAGGGTAATATTTTATCTCTGACGTTATTTAATATCAAAATTAATAGCATCACCATTGTGGATTGCTCATTAAATGTAGACGATTTTTTAATTTGTTATCGATCAAAGCTCGTGCATACAATTGAAAGGCAACTCCAACAAAATATCGACAAGATCCAAAATTGGGCCAGTAATAACTTTTTCAAATTTTCAAAATCGAAAACAGTATGCATGCATTTCTGTCAGTTGCGAAGACACCATGATGACCCTAAACTCACGTTGGACGGAACCCTTATTCCAGTTGTTGAGGAAACAAAGTTTTGGGGTATTATCCTCGACAGAAAACTGACTTTTATTCCACACATCAAGAATTTGAAAGCTAAATGCTTAAAATCATTCTCAATTTGTATAGAACATTTATCCGCTTCATACTAGACTATGTCTGCATTGTTTATGGTTCAGCTAGGAAGTCCTATTTGAAATGCTGGACCCAATTCGTCATCAGGGAATAAGATTCGCTCTAGGAGCATTTAAGACATCTCCATGTGAAAGCCTTCTCGCGGAAGCGAATGAACAACCTTTATCGCATCGCAGAGAAATGCTTTCTGCACAATACGCTCTCAAACTAAGAGCAAACCCTCTGAACTCTGCTTTTTTGGCTGTTTTTCAACCAAAATACAAAACTTTATATGAAAATAAACCAAATGCAATAAACCTTACTTTGAAATTTATCGAACAAAAACGTGTTTTAAATAGCATTATCTTCTGTGACTCTTCATCAGTGCTTCAGTCGCTACACAATAGAAAACTGGTTAATCCATTATTAGTCAATCTCCTCGTCAAAAACACGGAGCTTAGTACCTCCTACAATATAGTTAACTGTTGGTTACCTAGCCAGATTGGTATTAGAGGTAATGAAGAAGCAGACCCTGCTGCTAAGATGGCTCTATCCCAAGAACCATCAAATTTTAAATTACCGTTTACTGATTTTAAAGCGTGCATCGAAAGGTACCTACGTCAGAAGTGGAGACGTCATTGAATGATGCAGTCAATAACAAACTTCATGCCATCAAACCAACCCTGGGTGAATGGACTCCTTCCTACATAACTATCCGTAGGGAGGAGACTGTCATTGCAAGAACCAGAATCGATCATTTATACATATCCCACTCCTTCATATTAAAAGGTGAAGATCCACCAGAGTGCGTCTCTTGCAACGAACCACTCACTGTTAAACACTTTATGACCGAGTGTTCAGACCTGCAACCTATACATGATAGTACTATAATGTACATGACATGAAGGAAATTTTTGATACTATACAACTCACTTGTATTTTAGATTTCCTGAAGGAAGTATATCTTTTATTTAAACTTTAACTTTTATGTCATCACCTAGAGCATTTTTATCTAATGCAAATACCGCCCATTATTTTGCCACATCTATTAATCAACATACACCATTTACATCTCCCGTTGATTGGGAAGTTTCATATTTTGCTGTTACCAACAACTTATCATTTTATATTGAACTGTTTTTTTTTTGTATCGCTGGTCGATATTAAACCTTTAGTATTTTAACCATGTATAAATACAACCTATTGTATGGCGCTAAATAGCCTAAAAGTGCTGGTGCAATCTATCAATCAATCAATCAATCAATCATGTACATTTTATATGATGACTTGTATAATATGTGCCATGCTACATGTACTTTATATATGATGCCCTGTATAATGTGTCATGCTTCATATACATTTTATATAATGACCTGTATACAATATGTCATGCTTCATGTACATTTTTGACCTGTATAAAATGTGTCATGCTTCATGTACATTTTATGTAATGACGTGTCTAATATGTACCATGCTTCATATACATTATATATGAAGACCTGTATAATATGTGCCATGCTTCATGTACATTATTTATGATGAACATACTAATATGTGCCTTGCTTCATGTGCATTTTATATGATGACCTGTATAATATGTGCCAATCTTCATGTACTTTTATATGATGACTTATTTAATATATGCCATGCTTCATGTACATCATATATGAAGACCTGTAAAATATAATGTGCCATGCTTCATGTACATTTTATATGATAACCTGCATAATGTATGCCAAACATCATGTACATTTTATATGATAACCTGTATAATATGTGCCAAGCATCATGTACTGTCATGCTTCATGTACATTATATATGAAGACCTGTATAATATGTGCCATGCTTCATGTACATTATATATGAAGACCTGTATAAAATGTGCCATTCTTCATATACATTATATATGTTGACCTGTACAATATGTGCCATGCTTTATATACATTATATATGATAACCTCTATAAAATGTGTCATGCTTCATGTACAGTTTATATGATTAGCTGTATAATATGTGCCATGCTTCTTGTACATTATATATGATGACCTAATATGTGACAAGGTTCATTTACATTTTATATGAAGACCTGTATAATATGTGCCAAGCTGCATGTACATTTTATAAGATGACCTGTGCCAAGCTGTGCGATAGTCCATATAAGTATGCAATTGATAAGACTATGGTACACACTGCATTCAATTGCAAGCTAACAAAGGACATCAATCTAAAACTGCTTAAGAATGGTTATTTGCTGGTATGAAGACATTTTTATGACCATAACATGTATAACATTTAACAGAGATCCATTGGAAATTATTATTCATTCATAATTATGTCACAACTAAGACACCCATTTGGGAACAAAAAAATTCTACTACATCTAGTTGGTATTACTTTCAGATTATAAATGCTTATTGTTGACCAAACCACTTAACAGGTCAATGATGGCAATACAATAAATCTGACATATATCATTTTCATAAGCATTATGACTAGCATGTACATTATATATGAAGATCTGTATAATATGTGCCATGCTTCATGTATATTATACATGATGACCTGTCTAATATGTGCCAAGCTTCATAAGCATAATGGTTTTTATGACTAGCAATTGAATTTGGTTACTGGCAAAACTGTTTGCTGCTAAGCCGTTATGTTTATAATCATAAAATATGCTTAACTTATTAAACTCTTTATTGTTAGGTGTGTGTGTGTGTGTGTGTGTGTGTGTGTGTGTGTGTGTGTGTGTATGTGTTTGCAGTTTGAAAACCGGTAAGTTGTAATCAATATTGTATATTATAATCGGTATTGGAATCTAGTCAGGAACAATCAGAATAGCATCAGATCTTAAATTCAAAGTCTATCAATGAAACAATAACAATAACCTGTGTAAAACTGCAAATAAACTTTGTACCTGCACTTAACTGTATATGTGTATTAGTTCATGATTGTATATTTTGAACCATCATAAACAACTTGTGATCATATCAGTACTGGTATAGTAGCCAATTCTATAATATAGGACTTCCATAGAGAATGTCAAGGTCAATGTATTCTTCTCACTCTAAGTTTAACAAATCTACTGCAAGAAAATCATGATACTGATAACATGAATGAACTACAACAATACAATCAATGACTTTAAATTTGACCCCAAGATTAATTAGGTCGGGTTTTCAAAACTCCTTCACATAGTACAAATATGTTGGTCGCGAGATCATGGACCATTTTAAATCAGAACTGAATAAATATTGAAAGTAAATTCTAATAAAAGTCCCAAATAATCCCACCATTCATACTAATATGATCATCATTCATTCCAAAGCAGCATGAATAACAATATTTTAAAGATGACCGTAATTGCAGCCAAACTGGATGTCCCTTGGCAAGATTTTCATGCCGAATCTATTAGACCTTAATTTTCTTTTGTTCGATTCCGCACATTTCGAGGCATGTTTTATACCTTAGTATATACCTGTTGGATTATCTTTTCTCCTTTCCACCACAGGGACTCGTAAAACAAACAAGGCTAGTAGTTTTATGAAATTGAAAAAAATCGATGAATTCGGACTCTTTGCAGTTTCAGACTGGTTATATTAAGATTCCATATTGACTGACTATTACCGACCAGGCTGCGAATACTGACAGAAATGGACGAAATAGGAAATCCCCCTCCCCCTCCCCCATACACATTGCCACTTGAGTTTGATGTTGGAGAGGAAAATACACACAAACATTAAGAACTTAAAATACAAAATTTTATGCCGATATTTGTTGTTTTAGGATGCAAAATTAAGTTGAGGTTTTAATGGGTGTGCTTGCTTTTAGTGACTAAACTTTCAAGTTACATACACCGTTGTCGGGCATTTCTGTGCACTTACAGTATAAGCCACAAATATTGAAGTAAAACGCATATCGAATTCGACCGATTGACAAAATACAATACAATAATGCGTACCATTTGATTGAAAAAAGGGAATTGCCGCCATAATATTCTGTTCAAAATAATATTATTTTAAACACACAGGAAATACCATTTCTTCATGACTCGAAATATACCGTCCTAATCTGCGTATAGCTTTGAAAAGATGTAATGGTTATCCATCAGGCTATGGAAATGAAATACATTACTTTGAACTGTTTCTGTCAGCATTTAGTACTTAGGTCAGATTTATAGTTAGTTTTACAAATTTCAACGTAACAATGCCAATAAATAGCAACAGATATTAAGCAAACTAAACCAACCTTGTAAATAAAATAGTAAAGTTCAATATTTTATATTTAAAAAAAGAATATTATGTTCAAGAGAAACAACAATGCATATAAGGACGTGTTTACAACGTCTCGTTTATGGAGAAACAAATTACTAAGCAATTTAGAAACGGACTATTTGACAGATAAATTTCTTGAGAATCCAGTTCCAAGTTGATATTTTAGGTCTACGATTTTAGATGCGTGGGACAACTTAATGCAAACTTGGAATACATGCTAATTTTTTTTACAGGACGAAATGCGTTTTGTAGCTCTGTCTCCCTGTGAAATACTTTAGTTTTACAAGTCAGACCAGATCGGTCAGTAGAGGGCCGAAATAAATCTTGAAAACAGTTAAAAGATATAAAAAAAGTAGAATCAATGAAATGTTTTGGTGTTTTCACTCATCTTTTCCATTTCTTCGGGATAGACCTTCGACTTGAGTAAACAAAGTAGAAACTGAAACGCATATGTGGTTATATATATATATATATATATATATATATATATATATATATATATATATATATATATATATATATAAACAAGTAATTCACCAAAACAGTGTCACAAAATAAGTATTGTTTAATAGGATATATATATATATATATATATATTGAGTATCTATTCTTTCATATTATTGATTTATATGTGTATATATCATACTCTATTTTTAAACACAAACACACCGTAAAGAACGCGATTAATGTATGTTTAATAACTGAAATTGCACTAATCTCTTAAAACTAAAATAAAAGGAATAAAAATAATAATAATATTAACAACAACAACAACTATAATAATAATAATAATAATAATAATAATAATAATAATAATAATAATAATAATAACAATAATATAAATAATAAATAATAATGATAATAATAATAATAATAATAATAATAACAACAACTATAATAATAATAATAATAATAATAATAATAATAATAATAATAATAATAATAATAATAATAAAATTAAATGAATATAACTGACATATCACTTTGAAAACCATATTAATAGGCGGGAATATTAACTGGATTGCAAAGGATATAAATATTACTACCTGCTTAACACGCATATATGTACATATTGTTTTCAAATACACAATAATAAACATAATGGACATATAGAGAAAACTAAATAGATACATAACGGATTTAATATATTTTTAAGTACGTATACTACTAAGGTAGTCGATTTGATTAGTTTTAAATATCTGAAATAAGTATGGAGTAATTCAATATAGATATTATTTGCTGATGCGTGAATAGTCTGGATGGTAGATGTGCTTTTGGAAACAGGCAGGCGATGGATGCCGCATATCATGTACGCGGGTTAGAATCTCCGTAGAGTAGGAATACAAAAATTGTTTTGATGATACACATATTTATTTGTGTCTAAATGTTAATTCTATCAAGCTTTCCATTATGTTTGGTATATTTTTGTACTTCTATCTTTCTTCCTTCCTAACTCTGTACACACGACTTAATACGCGCACAGCTCTCTTTGCGGTCAAAGCTAGCACAAAATATAAATTTTAAATTGCATGTGCCTTGATGCTTACATGTGTCATGGGAGGAAAGAGGCTACTAAAATCTGTATAATTGTTGGTGATTTTATTGGAAACAAGCAGTTAGCCAGATTGTTAATACCACCTAACTGTATCATCTAATGCAGCAATGCAAAATGATCTCATATGTCATGCACTGTAAGAACGCATACATTCCCAACACACACAGACATACAGACACATGCACGCACACACACACGCACACACACAATTACAGACAGATAGTTACACACATATGCTCACACACGCACGCACGCGCGCGCACGCACGCACGCACGCACGCACACACACACACACACACACACACACACACATACATACATACATACATACATACATACATACATACATACATACATACATACATGTTTTGCCCAAAGTTGTGGGTTTTTTTAAATGCATGTCTATGCTTCAAGTTTTTGTCACTTATTGAATGAACCATTATATTCATAATGACATTGTTGTTGTTATTATTATTATTATTTTTGGTTTCGTATATATATATATAATTTAAAATATGACTTTTGAAATGTTCCTGATGATATCATCATAATGAACCACGTACGTGTCATTTTTTCTTTGTTTGGATGAGAACAAGTTTTGTCAATGCCACAACAGATAAATATCAGTTTCCAAAGAAACAAGCTACATGATTTAAAAACAAGTTCGTTTTATCAAAACTATCAACATGACACATTTTCTACATGTATTTTTGATTTCAGTTCTTGCTGCTTGATTTCATTTCGTTTCAGTGCACATACTGAAATTCTCTTGGCTACAGAGATATATTTGCATCTGTATTCTTGATTCAAACATTGATCGAAGTTTGATTTTTAGCTTCTTTGTTAAATAAGAATTGAATTCAAAGTGGAATAATAAATTCTTGAAGATAATATTTGTTGGATATTCTGAAAATGTTATAATCATTTTTTAAAGTCGGCAGTTAGGGGCAATGGATCTTAAAATGTGGCTAAGAACATTTATATTTCATTAAAAAAACGATCACTATTTTATATATTATATCTGCATGTTTTGATACTTTACTGAGTGCATTGTGGATTGATTATATTACCCTGGGTTAGAATACGGAATGTGTTCCTTAAAGATGGCATATCTGTTTAGCAACTATTATTATATTCTTGAGAGCACATGTGACAAGACTGACAACACATTCTACATTAGTTTGTCGTTAAGCATAGCTATTCAGACCATAATCTATATGAACACGTCAAAGCAGAAAACAACGATGTAACGGTCAACACAGACTTAAGTTTAAATACATCCCACATTATTTGGTACATCCTTGTGATTCTTATTCAGAATCATCAAGGATTGTTTCTTCTTAACCAACAAAAACGTGTATATCTGAGTCCGTGTTGAATGTGTATTTGACAGTCTTGCTCATTAAGCAAAAGGAAACGTTTTTTTTCAAAGCTGGCCTGCGTAGAACAGGAAGAAGAATTCGTGTTATCTCCCTTTCGCCCGTAACGGATAAACAACTTAAAAATTATGCCGTTAATTTAATAACCTGGTTAAAATTCCTCTTAAATCGTCAACCGTTGTGTCAACTGTCCCAGGGATACCACTACGTATTGCATTATTCAACGCTCAATCAGTAGGATCACCGGAAAAGCGCACATAAATTGTTAATTTTATCAACGACCAGTATATTGACGTCTTCTTCCTGACAGAAACTTGGTTACATTTCGCAGGTGATGAATCTAAGTGTGCGGATTTAACACCCAGCGATTACTCCATCAATGTCCTTCTCCCGCAACTCTCGCGGAGGTGGATTTGCTGTAATTACAAAGAATTCCATAATCAAATGCCTTAAGTACAACACAACTTTCAATTTCTGCCACACATCGTTTGAACTAGTCCAAACAACGCTCACACTGGAACAAAGGTCAATCCATTTTTTCTGTCTCTACCATCCTCCTCCTGGTAGAAAAAAACAAGCTGACTGAATCTCTCTTTTTGGAGCAGTTTCCAAATCTTCTAGAGTATGGAAATTAGATAGGTGGCAGCCTAATTATTCTTGGAGATTTCAACTTTCACTTTCACTGTCCTGGTAAACCATACATGTAAAAACTCCTAGATTCCATTCATGTTTTCAATCTTAACCAGTCAGTTAACCAACCTACCAATAAACTTGGTCACATTTTAGACTGGTTTCTTTATAGACCTGATGATAATATTCTGCAATCCACCCTTGTGCCCCACGAACTTGCATTGGATCTCCTCTGCATTGTATGCCATCTCGAAGTATCAATCCCTAACCCTCCACCTCTATTTGCTACTAAGAGAAACCTCCGTATGATAAATAGAACCAAATTCATTCATGACATTCAAGAAAACCTAACAACTTTCTTACATCCAACAGCGGAACAACTTGATAACTGCCTGTGTTCATTGCTTGAAAATCATGCCCCAGCCACCAAATGCAGAGTATCAATAAAAATGTGTTCTCCATGGCATAGCAGTGTTAGGGACCATCTTCGCACTGTTAAAAGACATCGCAGAAAAGCAGAGAGGCTTTTGGTTTCCACCAGACTCACTAATCATAAACAAATCTACGAAGCCGCTAAGAAGAACGTCACAAAGATAGTCCATTTAGCCAAATCATCCCACTACAGTACTAAGAATTTCAGCTGCAAAGAGCTCTTCGAGATAACTAACAAACTAATGTCAAGTAACAAATGTACACCACTTCCAACAACCTTCTCTCCACTAGACCTACCAGACCAATTTTCATTTTTTTTCGATAAAAAAGTACAAACCATTAGAGATTCGCTTGACAGCACAATTTCAACTGATTCGACACCATACAGTTATGATGCAGAATTTCAGCGACTACAGTTAGGAGCATTTCAACCTGTTTCTATTGATGTAGTACGGACAATCGTAATGAAAAGTGTACCAAAGTCTTGTGAACTTGATCCAATTCTGACATCACTGCTGCTTGAGTGCTTAGACCCAATATCGCCTACACTAACTGATGTTATTAATATCTCTCTCAGCAGGGGAATTCCTATTATTTTTTCAAAACTGCCACTGCTGAAGAAACCAACATTGGACCATAGCGATTTAAGGAACTACCGCCCAGTTTCTAATCTCCCATTCATATCAAAAACCTTAGTTGTTCTAACTCAACTTGAATCTCATTTGAATTCAAACAGTTTTTTTTTTTTAGCAATGTACAGTCTGCATATCGCCCTTGCCACAGTACGGAAACTATTCTTCTGAAAGCATTTAGTGACATTCTCTCTGCTTTGGATAGTGGAAAGATTATAGTCCTCACTCTCCTGGATTTATCTGCAGCATTTGACACAATAGACCATGATATATTACTTCACCGTCTCCAGCATGTATTTGGCATTCAGAATATAGCCTTACAGTGGTTCAAGTCCTACTTAGTCAACAGGACACAAATTATATTTGCAAATGGAATACACTCCAGCCCAGTTGATGTATGTTGTGGTGATCCACAGGGATCTGTTCTCTTCATTCTGCATACTCAGCCACTCTCATGTGTCATAGATCATCACCCAATATCGCACCAATTGCATGCTGATGACACCCAAATATACAATTCTAGCCACCCAACTGAAGTTGATGCTACCATCCATAGAGTAGAGCATTTCTGATGTGAAATCATGGATGACATGTAACAAGCTGCAGATAAATGATGATAAAACAAAGGCTATTCTGATCACAACAAAAGGACTTTCTCATTCACATCCTTTACCTCAGACAATAAATATCAGCAACACAAACATTAAATTCTCACAGTCAGTATGGAATCCAGGTGTTACTCTAGACAGCACTCTCACATTGCACCAACATGTCATGAACATATGCAAGGCTGCATATCTTGAATTGAGACGCATCAGTTCCATTCGTAAGTATCTTTCAGTTGATGCCACTAAAACACTTGTGTGTTCATTAGTACTTTCAAGACTGGACTATTGTAAGTCAATTCAGTCTGGTTCGTCACAATATCTACTCCAGAAACTTCTAAAACAGTTCAAAACACAGCTGCAGGAATCATTTTTAGAGTACCTCGATCAGAGCACACCTCGCCACTGTTCTGTGCCCTACACTGGCTATCAATTCGATACAGAATCAAACACAAAAATTGTTCTTTGTGCTATATTTCAATGACAGACTCCAGTCCAACATACCTATCCAGCCTCACCCACGTGTATACACCAGCTAGATCAATACGTTCTTCTTCTGATAATCGTATACTCATTGTTCTCAAGGTGAAAACAAAGTCATATTGACAACGTTCGTTTGCACACCAGTGTCCGTGGACGTGGAACGAATTGCCCATTGAAATTAGACACAAAGACACAGTGGTCTCTTTTAAGAGTGCTCTTAAGACTCACCTGTTTCGACTGCGGGGAAAAACTTAGCGACCTAATCTTGTTTTGTATCTTATATATTTTCAGCATGTTGTTATGTTTTCCAATTTCATTGTTTTCCTCATTTGTTGTTTTGTAGCGTAGTCATATCATTATTGATGGTGTAAAGCGCTTAGAGCTTTTAAATATTAGGCTACAAAGCCATCATTATTATATTATTATTTAAGTAAACAACTGTATTAAATCACTAGTGTTTTCAAAATAAAATGTCATCAATGGCAACGTCACAACAGTATCGCTATGATCAAGTCACAGAATTTCAAACTGAACTCAAAAACACTCACCGAGTAGTATAGAGTAAAAATATTTTTTAAAAATACCGACGAAGAATTACCGCAGTTGATATTAACGTGTACTCGGTATCAGGTGTAATTACTGTGGCCGGTATTATACTCTCCTCGGTGACAATGGTTGCCCCGATAGCTGTTCCAATTTGTATATCAGCGGCGACAACAATCGCGGGAATAATTTCAATAATAACAAAAATGATATCATCATGTAGCCAGTGCAAACTGCAGGATTACGTAGTTAAGTTCCATGTTGTGTCAACCGCATACTCGCAATTATCATTGATGATATCGTCCTCCCTCGATGACACATTAATATCCGATAGTGAGTTTTCAGCGATGGTGTACGTGTTTATGATTCCGCGATGTCAAAATTAGGAAAACAACACGAATATAATAACAATGTCAACATCGCAAGAACTACTTCAACGAATAGCAGAAGATACCACTCCGGTGAAAACCAGCATGATCTCAATAACCTCAGCCAATCCTGAATTCAGTGTGAATTTCCCTACTGCAATTCCGGTGAAGGAGATAGCACTAGCAAAATTACGAGTATACCATAGTTGGCAAAATATTATATCAAAATCATTTGGTGGTCAACAACCGAATCCGAACCCTGGTGTGTGCGAATAAGAATAAACAAGACGGGACTCCAGACTGGAACGTTGTTTCCATACCATCTGGGTCTTACAAAATCGAACAAATCAATAACGAATTTCAGCGTAGAATAAAATACATTACTGCAAAATAATCAAAAATCGCTATAACAGTTCACGAGCCGACGTTAATCATATATATCATGAATACAACTCCTGTGTTAAGGTGCCTACTACTACTACTACTACTACTCCCACTACTACTACTACTCCCACTACTACTACTACTACTACTACTACTACTACACACACACACACACACACACACACATATATATATAATGCAACAAACAATCAGAAAATAAATATCTTATTATTATGTTATTCCCCTATTCCCCTATTGCTTTAGACGTGCTGCATGAGCAGAGGTAAACAATGTAAATGCGTCTGGTATATTGTGAAGTATCCAGCTTGTGTGTGTGTAGTAGTAGTAGTAGTAGTAGTAGTAGCAGGCAACACACGCGTTGTATTCATGATATTATATACATATATATATATATATATATATATATATATATATATATATATATATATATATATATATATATATATATATATATATATATATATATATATATATATATATATATATATATATATATATCCTATTGGTAGATAAAATCATGATCCGCCCAAGGCGCAAAAATACAAATATATCAACATTCTATTAACTGCATGACTATATATCAATGATGAATATAAATGAGTACTGATAGTCTTCTCGTCTAAAGGAATTCAAAATGGTAAACAATGTCTTTTTAATCCTTTCATTTTTATAAAAACTCAAAAAGGCAACAAGCAACTTATCAATATGCATAGTTGATTGTGGATAATAAGAAACATTGTAGAATTACATTTTGTAGCGGACACACTCGTAGGCATGTGAGGAGTTCAATTATTTATCTGTTAAACCTCAGGCATACGAAACCTATTACCACATTCTCTAGTCATCTTTGACGTATTATACCTAATTGCCCTTTCTGATGTTAGAATTATTGGCAACACTAACTGCTAGAGTATGTCATTAATTTAATACGTAACGATAATGGCGAAAAGTGGGGTCATAAATTAATATATTTTCACGAAATGTATATTAAACATTTTTAACTAAAGTATTTCAACAAATTGATTCACATGTTGTTTAACACATAAAGACACATGTGTATTATTTTGAAATCAAACTCAATTTAGGTCCAAATGTTAAAAACCATTTCAAAGCAGCCTTTATTTATGCTAATATTTGCAATTAATTATAATAATTATATAAAAATAATTATAATAATAATTTAATAATTAGAAATTATAATGTCTTTCAATATTTTGCCATAAACGTAATTTATGCCACCGACATGTAAATTAGATCTACAGTTTCTTAAATGTCTCCATGAAGTTTGAATTAGATTTAAACAGGTTTGGAAACGTTTTAGAAATTATTAAATTGCTAGATGTCTCTTATTTTGAGGGAAATAACAGTTTTATGTTTTCCAACATTGTTTCTTAATTCATAAAGTCACAATAATGTTGTTTTTTATCTTGACCACATAAAATCATAATTATCTGAAAACTTTGACAAAAATCATTAGTATATGTTAAACTTGTTCGCAACAAACATATTGCATACCACAGATGTACGTACTTATTATAAAACTCATCCTTTTAAAACAAATTAAAACTACTGATTCTTTCCATAGACACACAAAGTTCTAAATATTGTCTTTTTCTTGTTTGTTTTGACTAACCTTAACCTTGCCCTTAGTTTCAAATCAAAAAAGGATCCAAACTATTGTAGTATAATATATATATATATATATATATATATATATATATATATATATATATATATATATATATATATATATATATATATATATATATATATATATATATATATCTCTTTTACAAACACATACGTCTTTAACAAATTCGTTGATTTAATTATTTTAATTGTTGTAGTTGTCAGCAGCAAAGTGGTTGCTGGGACTCATGTATATATCGGTATTCGGGCCATAGGTTTGAACAGAGTATGGAAGTTGTTCAACGGACAAAATATAACATATCTACCATGGGGATACAGAGAACCTGATAACTTGACTGGCAATCAGAACTGTGTGCTTGTCATCAATGTAAACTATTTTGATGACACATGCGATGTCCTTCATCCTTTCTTTTGTCAAAGGTTTATTAAGTAATTGCAGTAGAAAACAGATAATTCCAACCTAATGAATTGCTGTTACCTCAAGTGGGAAATATGTTGTTGACTGACCTATCCATGAATACTGGCTTTGTATTTCTAGGATATTACATTTGACAATCTTGCAATTTTATGCGCGTGAAAAGGTGGATTTTTAATTAATATATATATTTGTACCCATTTTGCACACAATTGTTTTGTTTCTAATTCGTATGGTCGTACGTTATAGCATGTATTGTCTTATCGCTTAACCGGCTTGAAACAGCTGTTACTTTTTTGTGATTATTGTCTGACTTCGTCTAAGTTATTGAGTTCGCCATGCATTGGCTGTTTTTATTTTTCACGTTTTTGAACAGAGAACAATTATAGTTTTGCGCAGCTACCTCGCTCAACTGCTACGACGTTTGTTGCCGTCATAATTAAGAAGTCGATTGTCAAACACTTTAAGCTCACCACAACCTTCAATTTCTTCCACATATGGTTTGAACATGTCCAAACAGCGCTCACTCTGAAACAAAGACGAGTCAATTGCGTCTGCTTCTACGGCCTTCCCCCTAGTGGAAAGCACAAGTTGACTGAGTCTCTTTTTAGAGCAGTTTGTTAAATGAATTTATGTGAATATTTTGTTACCGAGATTATATTTTAAAGCTAGTGCCTTTAAGTTTTATATGACACCGTATATCAACGCAAGTGATTTCTATCTGGTCAATACAACTGTATCACAGCTTGTGCCGTTCAGAATAAATGTATTTTCGTTTTAGCTGTCCATAGGTTAGACACTGATGCAAGAAAAACCGCAGAAGAACCGGATCTAACAACATCACACATGTGTTCGTTTCAACAATGTTTATGTTTAAATCTGCTCAGTTTTGTCATTTGATTACAGGATGAAACGATACAGTTTCTGAACTACTCTCACATAACATTTAGTGCATACCACAACATATAGTAGTTCAAACAGTATTCACGAAATGTAAAGAAATGCTTAAATAGCGTATGTGGTATGTGCAGTACATTGGAATGCATGTTGGTTGGATGTTAAATACTACATGAATATTAATTTCTTCTCTTCGAGTATTATTCTTGAGCAACTTGTATTAATGAGTGTTTAGTATTTAATAAAAGCTTTCTAATAACTTTATATAGACGTTTTGAAAACTTTGTAATACTATTACAGTTAATGCCCTCTTCACGTATCAGTCCCTAACCATCCACCTTTTATTTTCTACTACGAGAAACCTCCGTATGATAAATAGAACCAAACTATTGCACGACAGCCAAGAAAACCTAACAACTTGCCTATCTCTTATAGCAGACGAACTCGATAACTGCCTGTGTCCATAGCTTGAAAAACATGCCCCAGCGACCAAGTGCAGAATATTAATATATGGTATATCAGTGTTAGGGACCAGCTTCGCATTGCTAAGGGACATCGCCGTCAAGCAAAGAGGCTTCGGCTTTCCACCAGACTCACTATTCATTAACAAATATACGAAGCCGCTAAAAGAACTTCACAAACATAGTCCATTTAGATAAATCCTCCCACTACATTACTAAGATCACGGAGAGTTCCAGCTGAAAAGAGCTCTTAGATATTATTAACAAACTAATGGCAAGGAACAACTGTACACCAATTCTAAGCAACATTCCCTCTAAGCTGCGCACGTGCTCGCGCGCAGCTGCTCAGGCATCTCCTCGCAGCTGAATTGTCCATTTTAGCTCAATCCAACGTTAAATTTTGCTCGTTACCATAATGCTTGCACAGTGCAGCGAGCACTGCGCGCACACCTACCATTCGCTTAGAGGGAACGTTGCTTCCAAGTACCTTCTCTCCAGTAGACCTTCCGGATCCATTTGCAAATTTCTTCCGTGACAAAGTACAAACCATTAGTAGGGATACACTTGACAACACAATTTAAATCTACTCGTTGTCCTTTTTTTCTTGAAAAAATTAAACACTGAAAATTAAACCGGCTTTCTTATTCTTCAATGATCATACGGACCCATCATTAAAAATATCGCAGAAACAAATTGATAACAAATAGAAACATTCAAGTATGAAGACACGTCTTATTTTGTGCGTAAGGATATAATAATACATCATATTCTCTTGTGCATGTCAACCGCACAAGACAGAATTTATGCCCCTCGCCCTTTTCTTCTTTCTTGAGAATTAAGAAAACACCATTTAAATTTCAAAAATCTGTTATTCTTTCATAAACAAATAGATCCATCAATAAACATAACGCATAAAAACAAATGGATACACAAGCAAGTAGAAATATGTAATGATTTAAAATTTTCATGGACTGAAATCAATCGATTGGTTACCGTTGAAGATGAAAACCAATCGCTATTATATGTATATTCATAAGCATTTCACTAAGAATCGATTCTGGCATTCGACACAAAGCGAAGTTCCATTAGGTTCGTTTTAATATCACCTTCTGTCCATCATCTCCACCACAAATACAATATCTAAAATTGGTTTGTCAGCTGTCTTTGGTGGCAGCACTCGCTATTGCGAAAAGTATTTTTTCATAACAGTTCTGGCATAATGCACATGATAGAAAATTTAATATTATATCCCGATGATAGTTGTCCGGAAATAACTGGTTCAAGATGACCTCATCCAAAAAAGGTCTGAAAGCAGACAACATTATTAGTACGATATCATGAATGTTCTGTCAGAAATAATTGCATTCTCGTTTTATAGAAATATATGCAAGGATGTGGCTCAATTTCACTATTCCTTTTCTCAACAAAAGTCAAGGAACTTTCAGCTTTCTTCAATCTTTTTCGCAAAAGTATAATGTATCATTTCACTTATCAAAAGTATAATATATCATTTCACTTATCAAAAGTATAATGTATCATTTCAGTTATCAAAAGTATAATGTATCATTTCACTTATCATAAGTATAATGTATCATTTCACTTATCAAGGATATGCGTGATATTGACAAAGGTTTCATACAAAACCAAAATAGTGGCGCAAGATGCGTTTGCTCTGCATTGTGACTATTTGCGTACACAAGTGTGACGTCTTGGAAACATCTAGACCAACAAATTGTTCTCCAACTTTTTGTTTCGACTGCGGCGGAGACCAACGGCATAATGCATTACTCGTATTGAATCGTCCGCTGGTGTATAAGCGGATGATCTGATCTCACGCTATTAATTAATAAATTAGTAAGACTAACTTTTATATCGAGAAGGAAAGTATGATCCCTTTACTAATGGTCTACTGCGTTAAATCCTTTAGAACTCTCACTTTTTTAGTATAAATTCCTGTCAGAACAGAACGCCTGTGTATTCATCAACTGTTGACCTCAGATTTGAATTACCCACGCATGCATCACCACACAGCAAGAGTAACGCGTAAACACCTTCTGGCGAGGCATACATCACTGGGAACTGGCTCGTGCTTGGGTGGGAGCTGTGCCGTTACGGCAGAAATTTAGGAGACAGAAACAGAGACACGTCATGTCATAAATCAGAGATTGAGAGAATTATACATAAATTGTAAAAACACATTAGCAAGGGAACTTTCGGCTTTATTTTTACTTTCATGCAAAAGGGTCATTTAATTTCAGGCAGAACATAATGTATCATTTTAGGGTCATTTAATTTCAAGCAGAACGTAATGTATCATTTTCGTGTCATTTAATTTCAAACAGAACGTAATGTATCATTTTCGTGTCATTTAATTTCAAGCAGAACGTAATGTATCATTTTCGTGTCATTTAATTTCAAGCAGAACGTAATGTATCATTTTCGTGAAGTAAATACCCTTATGGACAGTAAAATCAAAGTTTTTTTTCTTGAATGTGCGTGCTGTTAGTGTTTGCTGGGACAGCAAAATGGAGGCGCATAGTGCGCACGCGTTGCATCATGGGCATTTATATATATATATATATATATATATATATATATATATATATATATATATATATATATATATATATATGTCGAGGCAAAACAACCAAATCTTATAGCGCCAAACTGGTCAACATTTTTCTATTTGGGAAAAGGATGGAAAAACACGTGAGTAAGCGCACTGGTGATAAACCCTTCAAATGTGGAATATGTGGAAAATTGTTTCGCCTAAGCTCAAATTTGTGCAAACACTTGAAGATACACATTGGTGAAGATCCATATAAGTGTAAAATATGTGGAAAAGTGTTCAGAGGGAAATATAGCCTTTCAATACACTTGAGAATACACACTGGTGAAAAACCTTACAAATGCGAGTTTTGTGGAAAACGCATTCGTTACAGCTCATGTTTGTCAGCACACATAAAAACACACACTGGTGAAAACCAATTCAAGCCAGTCAAATGTGCAATCTGTGGAAAACTGTTTGGCAATAGAGGTAATTTGGCAGCTCACTTAAGGATACACACTGGAGACAAACCATACAAATGTGAAATATGTTTAAAATGTTTTACTCGTGGGTCTAGTTTGAAAGTACATGCAAGAATACATAGTGGAGAGAAGCCATACAAATGTGATATTTGTGAAAGAGTGTTTAGAGACCGTTCTCATTTATCGACACACTTGAGGATGCACGGTGTTGGCAGACCATACAAGTGTGAAATCTGTGGGAAATTGTTTAGCCAGTCATGTGAATTGTCAAGTCACACGAGAATACACACTGGTGAGAAACCCTTTGAATGTGAAATATGTGGTAAATGGTTTAGACAGAGCAGTAATTTGTCTGCACACGTGATGACACACAATGATGGGAAACCATACAAATGTGGAATGTGTGGACTTTCCTTTTGTACAAAGACTCATTTATCAAGACACCTTGTGACGCACACTGGTGACAAATCCAGTTAATATGAAATATGTAGAACATTGTTTAGCAAAGTCCTTTGTCAGATAATTAAAATGTATTATTTTTGTACTTCACAGGGTAGCACTTTTTTCCAATACATATATTCTTCCAACAATGAATTGGTGTTCAACTATATGTGGAAACTCTGCCAAATCACAGCTAGACAGGATTTATAACCTAAATAAATTGGCAGCTCACACTGTTTTAGATGCATCAGTTGATCATCCATCAAAAGCATTGTTTATAAAACTGAAATGGCTCACAATATATATATATGCAGAAAAAGTCAAAGTTTTCATTTGTGGAAAGTAGGGCATAACTGATTAGCATTTTTCTACTGATTCCAATTCCGGATTTTGGGCATGAAATTTTTCTGATTCCGGATATTCAGTTAATCGGAAATGCTAAATCCGTATTTTTTTCTAAAAAATTTCGTCTTCCGTTTCTGGTATCTGGTTTTGCCGTGTCTAGCATGTTACTTAATACTTTACCATATCCAGCTTCATTTCCTGTTTTCACCCGCCAGTTCAAATAGATTATCTCACATATTGGACTTTTCTGACTTCTTATTTAACTTTATTAACGCACTATCAAATGACACGCAGTGTTAGACATGGTGCTATAGAAATTCAACTTTATTATTTTTATTATCCAAATCGGTCGTTCCTGCCTTGTCCGACTCCGATTAATCGGAAGTTCATACTATCCGGTGGAATCCGATTTCCGGATCAAAAGTCGGTTATGCCCTAACAATATATATGAAAGGTAGCTCAATGTCAGTATGGAAATGCACAGATGTAAATTCAGGATATATTGAGGCCTTTTTCAACAACAGTCGAAATAATCAAAATAAATTACACAGAAACCTCCAAGCATCAGAGTCAAGACCAGAGCAGTTTAAATATTCTTCCACTATATGTAAAATCTGCTGAAGATATTACAGTACCTAAAAAGAGATATTTTGAATATGTAAGTGTTTCTGATATATTATAATGAAGTTTAGCATTTTAATTGACATGAACAGCAATTAGTGTTATCTTTCATTTAATGAACATTATTATTCACTCCTTGAGAGAGTATCAATAAAGAAAAGTCTTTCTTAATTTAAAAAAATGATCTTTATACATGTCTGCATTCGCTTGCTGTGGCAATCTTAGGAAGTTGTACATTTCAAGTGACTTTGTCTCGTGCATAACAACTACTTTTAATCCAAAAGTAAGTAACACAAACATTCCCAAATATTATACACTCTGATGATGAGAAACATTTATTGTTCTTTATAACATTTCCTGAAAAATATATCGCTATCATTGGACTAGAGAAGATGACGTTATTGAAAAGAATACAGCAGGCGATATTCAAAACAGGTGAATCCATAAATTAGGATTTCTTTGTAATGTCTATGTTTATATTTGGAAAATTGTTATGTGTTTATGTATCCCCCATGGAATGGGTATTTAGAATATTTCATTTCACTTTATTTATATCTGTAAATTTAACGATGAGCCAAATTAGTTCTTGATTAGTGACACAAGTTTACAAGATTGGTCTTAATCAGTTTAAAAATGATAAACTATTACCAAAATGCATGTAAATATATTTGGAGATCATTTAATTTTACATTGAATAAATGTAGGTAACAATGTCTCACTTTGATGCTGAAATGAATAATAGTTGCAACATAGATAAAATAAAGCTTATGTGATGCTGGTGAAATACTATTTAGTGTACAACAAAATGTAAAGCGTTGCGACCTATTTTCATTTAATAAGGTTTCAATGGTGCAAGAAACAGCATGATTAAGTTCATTTTGATACCATGCTTACAGCTGGAGAACAAACCTTATGGACATAAACCTCTAAATAACAATTGTGAGGAAAGTAGGTCACTGGTACGAATGTGCCACTGGGTTGGTTTACAATGATGACATTTTTTTTAAATGATGAATTTTCCACTGGGTTGCTTTAACAGTGATGAAATTTCCACTCGGTGTATGATGATGCAATGTGCAGTGCAACAAACTTGAATGTTGAATGAAGACGACAGCATACATACAACTGGAGTTCTAATAAGACAGGTTATTACGATAGGACTATGTTGTTGTGGGGTTTAACGCCATTTTTCAGCACACGACAGGCTATAAATGACGGTGGAAGAAGAATCTGGGAAACTCCCCGGATAGAATTAACCACCAACCCACGAGAAGTTACTGGCAAGCTTTCTCACATACCCACATTGACTGAAACTGAGACTCGAACCCATGCAGACAGAGGTGAGACGGCAGTATTCCGTAATGGAGAGTGCTTTAGACTACTCGGACACTCGGGGCACCTGGACTAAGTTGTAAATAAAATTTTAAAATAGACCACTGTGATCTTATATTGCCTGGTGTTGTTCATAGTAATCACAATGGCCCCGACCTAATCGCATTAACGTACCAATCCTACACTGTTGCTGTGCTGGGATGGGATGAGAAACCACTTGGCACCTTTTAATAACAGAGTGATTTTATTTGAAAGGCTAGGTTACCCGATTCCTCAGAAAAATATATCAGAAAAATATACCAAATCACTCATCCATGCAAAATTATGTCATGCAGTCCTTCCGGAAAAGATATAAAATCACTCATCCATGCAAAGTTAGGTCACCCAGTCCCTCTGGGAAAGATATCAAATAACTCATCCATGCAAAATTAAGTCACTCAGTCCCTCAGGAAAAGATATCAGATCACTGATACAACAATTGGGTATCTTTATTCATGCATAATAATAAAGTTCACTAGTACTATAATAAGTTAGCATTTTTTTCATCAACCCTCATCAATTCCAATTTTTTTATATAGATATTTACCTCTTTTGCAGACACACGTAAATACATAAGCCATGTCAGCTGCTCATTTGCAGCCTAAGTTACGCATATGATCTCCAATGCTAGTCTAACAATAACTGCTAGTCACCAAGAAGTCAACACATGCCCAAGCCTAACTCAAACCGATACTTTTAGCTGCCTTGTCACAGGACAATATTCAAAATAGCTTATTCCTGTCAAAAATAAATGGAAAAAGAGGGGTTGGTGGTATTATTGGTTCATTATAAAATCCACTGTTTGCATAAGGAAGTAACCTTTATACATCAGTCAGAATCTTACAAGCATCCTTTCAACACAAATCTTTAGTTAGTTTTTATTTCTATCTTTAATGTAATATTATTATTAGTTTCTGCAATAAGTCATCGTCGGTTGAAAATTTGCCAAAAAACACTATCCATTGAGACCTCAGGGTAGGTGATGAAGATCCTTCCCTCCCCTGCCCCCCACTCCCAAGTGTGCCAATTGCTTGGTCAGGTCACTGGAAGGATGCTGGACATGTGCAATTACAATGAAAAGGCCCATTGTTTCGCCAACAGCAAATTACCCAAGGTCAAACCATAAGTTATAATTCAAATGGTCTGTCACTTTTCTGATGGTCCAAGATGGAAAAACAGAAGGAAACAAAATGGCAATAAATCCTATAAATGTGCAATATGTGGGAAATTGTTTAACCGAATCTGCCATTTGTCAACACATTTCAGGATACACACTGCTGAAAAACCATGCAAATGTGAAATTTGTGGTGGATGTTTTAACGTGAACTCTAATTTGACAAGACACATGAAGATGCATACTGTCAAAAAATCATTAAAATGTAATATGCAATGTATGTGGAAAATTATTTGGTGATATCACAACTCTGACAGTATATTAGGATACATACAGGTGAAAAACAATACAGATGTGAAATTTGTTGTAAAACGTTTACTGCTAAATGCCACTTGACTGTACATGTAAGGACGCACACCGGTGACAAATCTTTCAGATGTGAAATATGTGGGAAATGTTTCAGCCAGACTTCAAATTTGACATCTCACTTAAGGATACACACTGGCGAAAGGCCCTTCAAATGTAAAATATGTGGGAAATTGTTTTGTCAGGGCTCTGAACTGTCTACTCACTCTAAGAAACACTCCGGTGAAAAACCATACAAATGTGAGACATGCGGAAAATTATTTAGTCGCGGATGTTATTTGTCAACTCACATGAGGATACATACTGGTGATAAACTGATGAAGTGTGAGTTATGTGAGAAATTGTTTAGCTGGAGGCCTGAGATGTCCATGCACTTGAGGATACACACTGGCAACAAATGTTTCAAATGCGAAATGTGTAAGAAATTGTTTTGTCATACATCAGATTTGTCCATGCACTTGAGGCTACACACTGGTGACAAAACGTTCATATGTGAAATATGTGGAAGATTGTTCAGGTGGAGGTCTAGTTTTTTAAGACACTTAAAAATTCACGCTAGTGACATAGCCCACGAAGCTGTTTGCCCTGAGTCAAATACTATTAACAGTTTTGGAGATTTGGGATAAACTTGCTGCAGTTAATTCTTAGTTGACCATATTACTTATAAGAAAATATTCCATTACTTAGTAACTGACAGAGCACATGAAGATTTCACCATTCCTACTAAATCTGGCTAAGTCTGACAAAGCCACACAAAGCATGACCATCAGGCATTTTGTGCCTTTCTTAGGCGTTGTCAAACATCAACAGATATGTTGAGATTGTGGACAGATTTGGTAATTCATTAGGACCTACTTAGAGATATGGCAGTTTCTTTCCATAGTTTATCCAGTTAACACATTATTAAATAATAAATAAATAACATTTCAGATAGGATTTTGTTATTATTCCATATTTTAAAATTTATCTCCCCTTTTGCGGTCTATTAATACATTTAACCCTAATCTTTTGTTTTCATTTGATTTATTCATGAAGTTGATAATTCTATATAAATACACCGTACAAATGTGATTTTGTCTTTGTGTACCTTTGTTGTTTCTTTTAGTATAGGCAGATTATATTATCTGGACTTGTCAACATTAACATATCTTGAAAAATTGCATTTTATATTGATAATAAGTCAGATTAACCGTTTATGAAATAATAAAACATTTAAAAAAAGACTTTGTTATTACATTATCAATCTTTGAATGCGAAATTTGTTGCCCAATTTTTTGCTGTTTAATTGGCATCATTACGTTCAAAACTAGTCTTTTAGATTGCTTAATTTATTCATGAATATCCATTTACACGTTAAATACACTTTTCTAATTTATCTATCACCACTTGCCAATCATGCTCTTAAATTAACCAGTCTGTAACTTTGTAAATTACACTTTTGGAAGTCTTTGCATGTTAAATAAATATTAAAGCTGAATGGAAACAAAACACTAAACAGGTTTAATGATGAAATAATGTTAGCATATACATTATGATTGTATTAGTTATGATGCAGATTTTTAGAAATCGAGTTTATTTCATTTGGTTGTTACCTATTTGCAAAATAATTAGAGCAGATAATTCAAGCTAAGAACATGTAGAGGGAGACATGAGCTTGATATTTTGTTATAAAGATAGAATGTGTCATTTATTTGATGGTGACATTTAGAATGGATATCACTTTATAATACCCGGTAACTTACCGGTGACCAGTCTATGTTGCATTAAGATAAGGTTTGTACTTTCTGTTCATTTATATCTTCATTGATAAAGAAAGCTTTTACTTATGTAAGTGTATTAAATATCAAATTGTATTTATGTCAGATTTAGCATTCTTCATCAGCATTTGTAAGCCACCATAAATTAGTTTTAATGTGTGAGAGTTATTTCCCTTATATCACTAAGTTTGATGTAACTACTTCTAAAGGAGTTGACAGCATTACTTTGATTCTCTCATAAACCTTTGCAAACTAGGGCTGTGATGATAAATGGCAATGTGATAAAAACCATAATACATGTTATGATATGACATGATTATGATATATATATATATATATATATATATATATATATATATATATATATATATATATATATATATAGCAAGTGTTTATATTCATCATGTAGTTTTTGTTTAAGATTCTGAAAAACTTAATGAGAATAAATACATAAATAAATACATCTTTTTGTAATCCTTTTTATAAGTGTAACATAAGAGACAACATTGTCTAAAAAGTCATAGAGGTTAGAATTCTTGATTAGAATATTGTGATATATCAAGTGAGTTTAAATGTTTTTATAAAAAAAAGCTAAACTAAAAGAAAAATATTTATTTTCTCATTGCAAAGTACTTGAATTAAGATTCAAGAAAATGTTGTCTTTTCAGTGATGAATATCTTGAATTGAGAACAGAGATCACTTGTCTGAACTCTTTATTAACAATGTTTACTATCTTGAATTGAGAACAGAGATCACTTGTCTGAACTCTTTATTATCAATGTTTAATATCTTGACTTGAGAACAGAGATCACTTGTCTGAACTTTTTATTATCAATGTTTAATATCTTGAATTGAGAACAGAGATCATTTGTCTGAACTCTTTATTATCAATGTTTAATATCTTGAATTGAGAACAGAGATCACTTGTCTGAACTCTTTATTATCAATGTTTACTATCTTGAATTGAGAACAGAGATCACTTGTCTGAACTCTTTATTATCAATGTTTAATGTGAATTGAGCTCTGCATTTTTCTTTGAATAATATTAACATTAGTGGCTACAACTGGGATAAGACTAAGACCCAACGCTTATTGTTTGACGTAAATCAATGCTAATTTGTATAGATCAATACGTATATCGGTAAGTCTCGATACATCGATGTGATGATGAATCATCCATTCATTGCTTAGTGGCTTAGTGGTTCGAGCGTCTGCTTCAGGTACGGGTGTAAGCATGGTTAAGTGTTTACATTTTTATATTTGAAAGAAAGGGTTCCAACCATCATCATGAGATGACCTTATGGCATAGACCGCTATAACCCGAAGTCGAATGAATTGATGGTGACCGTATATAAGCCAAAGGTTTCTAATATCATCTCTAACTGAACAATTTAATCAGATTTGTCATGGAAATTTTGCTAACCATTGACTGAATGAATGTACTGTACATACACTTAACATGTCAATTTACTGAAGACATATGTTACCTTTGTTTGCCTGGATTCTTTGGCAGATTGGCAATGATTATTAATAGTGTCCATATATTTTCTAGGGCTTCACAGTTGTGTTTTAGGTCATTACTGGTAAATATTGCCGATGTCTGCTCGGAATGTGAAATGAGTGATGCTATGCTGTTCTTGGCTTGGTTGATGGTAATGTCTTTTCTTTCAGGGACGGCAGTGAGATCATCGTCTTTTTCATCAGCATTGTCTGGAACCTCATATCTAGATACCAGGGTCTACATGTCTTCATTGTTGAGTTTTGCCATGTCTCTTCCATGTCATCTATCCGTATGTATTCCTCAGAAGACATCTCAGTCCAGGTGGGGAGGTTGCTTAATAGATCTTTGAGCTCACTTGATGGCATGTTATCTCCATCATCAATATATTCGACAGTAATGGTTGGTGTCGGTATGATCTGTACATGTCTAAAGCAGTTTGAGATTGTTGTTTGTGTATCTGTAACGCACGCTGTCATTCAACCCGTAGAGAAAACATTCTGCTGTCATCCAAGCTTTGCGGTTGTTTCTTTATCTGAGGTATGTATTTATGTTATAGGTTTTGCCAAAGCACCTAGGTCAGATGAATTTAGTGATGACAATGGTAATTTTGCGATACATTGAATGGTAGCTTTATGGTGATCTTCTTTGTCCTGCAATTTTTTTTATGCTGGCCTGTATCTCAACTCGTGTACGCTCGCTCGATGGTGTCGCCATATTGTTTGTTTGTTTGTTTGATTAGGATTTTTAAAGTAGCTTTAATAATTTTTCAGTCATATCGCTACGATGTCTGCTGTGAGGCAGTTTGTAGCGATGTCTAGTACTGAGGTATCTTGCCGCAGACATGTAGCATGATGTCCCACCCAGTCACATTATCCTGACACCAGGCCAACCAGTCCTAACACTAACCTCTTAATGCTGAGTGTCAAGCTAGGCAGCTGTTAGTACCATTTTTGTACGTCTTTGGTATGACTCGGCCGGGGATCGAACCCACGACCTCCCGCTTCCGCGGCGAATGCTCTAACTACTAGGCCACCGGAAATTAAGCCATATCCTGTCCACATCTGAAATCAATTAACTGTATGTGTACCGCCATCAATAAAATGTGATTGGTACATGCAATTGGTGAACAACAAAGATGCTTGATGACAATTTATTTACCATATGTTATGTCAAAAAGCGTGGACGATTTGATCCCAGTGTGTTTATTTAATTATATACACACACACCGTCGGCGACTAGCTAAACCAAACATTGTTTATACAATTGCTACAACATGGTCACGCTACTTAGTTGTTCCTACACATGATCGCGTGATCAATTATTAACTTTAGCATACCACTAGAATTTGACCGATCACAGATTGATACATTGACACACCTATAAATTTGTGTAGCTGAATCTGTATTATACGACTGACCGTATTTTCATATACAATTTTTTAAATTTTCTTATTTTTGGACAGAGTATTTCCTGATTATCAAGACAAGTTTTAAAGTATCTTTACACTTTGTTCCCCAATTTTGATTTCCGGATCCGAAACGCAGATTTCTTGATTAATGTTTGAGAATTCCGTTCCCGTTGAATTGTTCCTCATAGATTGGTTCCCGGAAATACGGAGTCCGCATTAACGAGGCTCATACAATATGTGACGTGCATGGTTACAGTGCTACCAGATTGATTTGTTTTTTGGTGTTTTCACATTTAGGTCTAGCTAAGATGGTAAAATCTAGTCAACGATTAATTTTTCATAGGACAGGTCTGCACGTCTATGCTAATGTGATAATCCTGGATGCATAGCACATCTGAGGCAGGTATATAGTGTTACCTTACAAATATGTTCCGTTTATGTAGGTAATTTAATTCTAGGTAACGCTATATAACTTCAGGATCCCAGGATGATGACGGAAGGGACCTATGCATATCATTTGTAGAGTATTTATTCCGCCTGAAGGTTCTGACACTTCTATCCAGGTATACTGTGCGACTGAATTGAAACTTGATGCAACATCAAAGATTTAAATTTGGAAACATGCAGTGGGAAGTCACATAAAGGAAAAGATATAGCAGCAGAGTGTGTGAACAGACCAAACTTTTTTGGCGTCAACGATGTTACAGTTTATTAATATTACTAGGAAGCCTCAATTTAGTAAACTAAAGGCTTCTTTGTAAGGTTTCATTTAGTAAAAAAAAAAGGACGCCATATAGTTTGCAGTTCACCTCCTCTGCTGCTAATGCGCTAACAATTTTTTTACGATGAAAGTCCTTAAGACAAAAATCCTTTCAGGATTTCACAAACAAACTAATTTGCAAAACCTCACCTCGCAGATCAATCAAATTATTAGATTGGTCAGTGAGTTTGAAATTAATTCTCGTTAACGAATTATTATGACATCGCATATAGACTGGATTAGTTGGGTCTTAAATAATTAGAAATCCTGGAGGAGCCGTTGGTGCAAATGAATATAGAATATAACCTTGCTGAGCTTGATTTGATTGCTCAAGATTTATTTGATAGCTTCCTTCGATAACGTCACATACTAAATTCAATGATATCACCGAGGATATATTTACGTTGTTCGGAGCGATATGTCTCCCACCGCCATCTTGGTCGTTATTAAATGTCAGAATATTTGTTTGTTGTCGTGATAATTTCTTCCAATCGTCGTGGATTTTCTTAAACCCAATATCGATGGCATAACTGAGATATTTTTTTAATTCGTCGGGTTTATACCCGGGAATTTGAAATGTTTGAATATCCTCTACGCGGATATTGTATGATTCCCTAAATATCCTTTTATGACTTTCGTTTATTAATACTTCTTGAATAATTTGCGTATGAAATGTTTCCATATCGTTGATGATTTTGTTACCTGTTTGTACTACACTAATAAACTCATCTTTGGTGAGAGAGCCGGATTTAAGGGATATTAACAATAATGAAAAATCATTATTCATCGCGTTCAAATTTTCTTCGATTAAACCAACGCGAATAAAGTAATTAGAGATGGGAGAATAATCCTGATAACTTTTCAATGGATTATCAGGTTTTATCCTATCTGTGACATAATCAGATTTTACAGGTTCTGGTATATCAACGGTTTCTCGTCGAGGTGGTAATTCGGGCCATCCTAACACTGATCTTATAGAACTCTGATAAATATCTACAACATACCCAGGGGAATTAATCTCGATCGCAGATGATAACGTCGGCTCGTGAACCGTTATAGCGATTTTTGATTCTTTTCCAGTGATAGATTTAATTCTTCGTTGTAATTCGTTATTGATTTGTTCGATTTGATATGACCCAGTTGGTAACGAGACAACGTTCCAGTCTGGAGTTCCGTCTTCACGATTTTTCCACGCGAACACCAAGGAATTATTTGGTTGTTGACCACCAAATGCTACCGATCTGATATTGGGCCAGCTATGATACACTCGTAGTTTTGCTAGCGCGATCTCGCTCACCGGAACGGGAATCGGGAAATTCACACTGAATTCAGGACGCGTTGAGGTTACTGATATCATGCTTGTTTTCACCGGTGTTGTATTTGTTACTATTTGTTGAAGTAGTTCTTGCGACGACATTGTTATTATTATTGTTCTGCTCTAATTTTAGCATTGTCTGTTTATACAATTGAGCCATCGTTGAGAATTCGCTATCTGATATTGTTGTGTCGTCGAGTGACGATGATATCAACGAGGATAATTGCGAGTAACCGGCAGATGCAATGTGAAATTTAATTACATAATTGTGTAGTTTACTCTGGCTACACGATGATAGTTTTTTTTGTGATCCCGGTTAATATACCCGCAATTGTAGCCACCGCGGAAATAGCGATTGGAACTACGACCGGAGCAATCATTGTAACCGAAGACAGTATTATCCCAGCAGCAGTGATTACTCCCGACACCGAGTACACGGTGATATCAACTGCGGTTATCCTTCGTTGGTATTTTTTGATTTTTTTTTGATACTCCTCACATAGAGAGCTGAGTTTAGTTTGAAATTCTCTGACTTGATCATAGCGATACTGATTCGATGATGGAATCATTTGGATCGTCATTTTATTTTAAAAGCGCTAGCATTTTCAATTGCGAAATCCGAAGGATTTCCCTTTCAGTTTAATTGTTTACTTAAATCCACTACGAATTCTACGTACCACGTTACTGAAACCCTGACTAGATTTCTATCTGTGGTCGTTATCGTGAATTGTTCAGTTGTATCCTTGTCGATGATCGTTGATATCGTATTATTGACTCCAGATGAACTACTTGATGATATATTAAACTGATTCGGTGATACTATTGTTAATCGATAAATACCCTTGACTGCTGCGGTTATGTTTAAAATGTTGTTTGTGGGAGTCCACGCAAATGAACCGTGTTGAATCGTGTATACGACGTTGATAGTTTTATCATGAGGAATTTTTACTTTTTCAACAACTCTTATCATCCTCGTTGCATCATCCTTCATTGCATTGTTGAATGTTTTAAGCTCATCGATGGATTTTTTAATATCAGGAAGGGTTATTTCAATTTTATCAAATGGGGTTCCAATAAACTTGTCAATGATGTTTTTACGAAGCGTTGAAAACTGTTTCACGTGTTTTTCATATTCGGATTGAAGAGTTGCTAGTTCAAACATAGAATCTTTTATCGAGGCGAGTTTTGGTGTGGTCACTGGTGGATTTCCTAAAAATTCTAGCAGGGGTTTATCAATTTTGTCAATTATATTTCTTTGTAATTCAGTAAATTGGTCAAATACAACTATATGATCGTCATACTTATCATTGAACGATTTCAATGAATTCACCGTGTTATCAAATGTTGCTAATTTATCTGTGATCGTTGAAACAATTACACCTGGTTTGAGTTTACCTTGATCGGAAAATAACGCGATAGCATCCTCTGCTGCATCTCGTCGTTTAACCAAAATATCATCGAGAGAGACATTACTAGTTTTCAATTTACCCTGACGATCTTGAAATACAACTATTTCACCAGGATCAACACTTGCTAGGTTTAACGTTTCGGCTATTTCATCTTCGATTAGTTTTTTAACGCCCTTGATTTTATTAAGGGTTTCAACTCCACCAGGTTCGGGTTTCTTCAGCGTTGATAAAGGTCGTCCCCAAATATCAATCATTGTTATCATAAAAATCTTTTCTCTGTCTAAATCCAGCGGATTTTCAATCAAAAAGATTTTCAATCCAGCGGATTTCCAATCAAAGATTTTCAATCCAACGACCGCTAGTATACTCATTCACTACTACATGGGGTGGTTTTCTTGATTGAGGAATCAAAGATTCTCGTGAAATAGCATCAAGTACGTTTAATACTTCATTGCCACATATGGGTGGGTCAAGCATTGTTTGCGTTGGTAACGTGGAATACCAAGTCTTCATTTCATGAACAAATTTTAATTTACTTACATAGCGGTTAAATTCATTCGGAGGCGCTAATCCATATGAGTCAAAATAAATAATCCCACGTGGATCAATCGCGTACGCAACCCAGTGAGTTCCAGGTCCATCGCTGTTATCTAGATTAATAATACCGGTTTCAATATTATTTGGTTGTGCCGGTAACTGATCTTTCATAAAAACACCTCTGAAGTTTTTAATCGCTAGTTTTTTAGCGGCATCAATTAAATCGAAATTAGACATTGGAACTATATCGTTCCTGGAATTCGAAGACCCTTTCCGCTGTACCATGAATACGGGGTTCCTGGTAGTCTTAGACCCTTTCCCTTTTTTTTATAACCCTGCCCAGTTGCTTTCTTTAGTGCCATTCCTGCCGCGGTACCAATGGCTCCTAACGCTGCCGCTTTAGCTACCGCTGGGGCCGCTGCGGCAATCAACCCTGGAATCAACCCTAACAACGGGAATATACCACCAGTCTTTTCCATGTTTTTAATCGCGCTCGCAGTAAGAGTAACCTGAACTCACCTTTTTTCTTTCAGCGCTTTATTAAAATGATTAATCTGAGTCTTCGTCAGCGATAGTTTATTTCCCCCGCCATTCATTTGATTAGGTTTCAGCGTTATTGTGGTTCCACATTGCTTAGCTGATTTGGATTGTAATTTTTTTATCTGACCAGGTGTCAACGTAACATTGATATTACTATACGACATTATACAAAACAGATTGATTCTAAATCACAAGCGATTCAATCAAAGATTTTCCACTGGTGCATCTACCAGTCTCATTCGTCCACCAACACCCTCGAGTATCATTGATTTATCACTGAGAATGACAGCAACCGCTCTATAATTAGCAATACCACCAGGACGGGTTACACGAGCTCGGAAGTGTATATCAACGACGGACTGTCTCATCAAGTCAAGATGTTCTAGCGAAAAGTAATAAATCGGATATAGACTCTTAAAATCCAACTGTGATATTTGTAGACCAGTATCGACATTTTGATCGCGTCCCATAAATGACAGCAACCGATGATAAACTCGTGCAACGTGGTTGTTTTCATAATTAAGTTGTATATCCTCTGATGGTTCTTGCTGTCCGTTTATTCTCAGTGAGACTTCACTACACCCAATTTGATCAAATATCATGTGGGAACGTTCTTGATTTTTTAATCGCTCAGTATTCTGTAGCGCAATAAAAATATGCCGTGGAGCTGTAATACCCTGTTTTGATGCTAGATGCCATGTAAGTGTACCATCAATATTAGAATCCATGGTATCTGTGGACGTTGACAGCCAACTTAATAATCTCTTCCCTCCTTGATCCATAAATGATAGTAACCGTGGTTCTATTGACAACGATGGAGTCAACACTGGCATCCACAGTGATAGTTTTGATAAAATGACTTTACCAGCGGCAACGCCAGCACCGCGCCAGATTGCATAATTATCAGTACCCCTTCTCATTAGCGCTATAGTATGCTTTACTCCATAGATAACTTTTCTGACGTTTCTACAAAATCCAAATATATGATGGAGCGGAATCGCGCATGAAAACTGTCGACGAGGCCTCTTCAATGTTGCTACGCGTGTTGCAAATCCTAGATTGTAATTATCATTACTATTTATGACATCAAAGGCAGCACCTGGTCTTACATATCCGGCTGGTGCTGGATCAACTGCAGTATCTAGTGTTGCTTTTACTCTAGAATACTGGATGTGATCAGCGTTATCAGTAATATCCTTCGTGAACATCATAGACAGACCAGCTGATCTAGTATAGTCATCAGAGTATCTCGCTAACCCGATTATTCCCGTAGCAACATCAACTTCACGTTCAATAGATTCGATTTCTTTTCCATCAATGAGATATCTAGCACTTTCAAATAACGCCATGATGCCATTGTTAACAAAACCAACTTGGATATTTTGGTTATCTGCATATGGTGTATTAGCTGCAACATCTGTTACGAGTTCACCTTCGACTTCAATAAAAGCTTCAGCGGGTAAAAAGTATTTACTGGTATCATGAACTTGAAGTTCGATTCTCCCCCGAAGATCAGGTTGCACTGCGTGATAAGCAAAAAATTGATAATCACGTACAGAAGTATCTTTAAGTACTGGGGCTTCCATGTCAAATGCAGTATCAGGGTTTTGTTTGAACATTTTTTATTATATACCCGTTGTCTAAATTGGAGGTGAACTCAAAATCGATGCAAAATAAAAAAAAAAATAATAATGTTAAATTAATTATTTAGTTGGGTATATTAATAATGTTACTGATGAAAACAAATCCTACTCAAATAACTAGAAATACAAGTATAAGAAATGCTAGCATTTCCAGTGATGATAACGAAGATCAGATCGAAAATATAAGTATTTCAATAACAACTGAGAATCCTATTCAAATAACTAGAAATACAAGTATAGGAAATACAAGTATAGGAAATGCTAGCATTTCCACCATTGAAACCATCGAAAATTCAGAGAATCAGGTTGAAAATACAAGTATTTCAATAACTATAATAATTGGAAATCCTGTCCAAATAAATATAACTAGAAATACAAGTATTTCTGCGTAGAAGATTTTTGAGGAAATATTATTCACCGCCCGTTGGTCTAAATGGGGTGAAATCTAAAGATTTTCAATTATTTTAAAATCAATCCTAACAGCTTTAAAAAAATTCTGAAAGAACTTTTCCTTATGGAAATTAACATTAGAAATCGACCACTTAACCCTACGGCGATTATTGACATTTTTTGCTAAAAATCAGTGAAAAATCACTGAAAAATGTGAAAAATTGCTAAAATTATTGAAAAATCATCAAAAAATCAATTTTAGGTGAAAAAACATATGGGAAATTAACATTAGAAATCGACCACTTTACCCTACGATTTCTAGCAAAAACTGTCACAAAATCATCAAAAAACAGCTGAAAATCATCAAAAAACACCCCAAATTCAGTGAAAACATCGCAGATTTTTTATTTATTATAATAATTTTTTTTTATATAATAATTTGCAAAGCAATTTCACCGACGACTTTTTCGTAATCCGCTTCCCGCTATCATATTTGCTGTCATGTTATCTTGGGCGTTAGTCATTAATGACTGTAGTTTTTCATCTACTGCGTTGTTTATAATCTTACTAACACTAGCAGGCATTACCGCAGTAGATGGCAACGGCAATGGTTGGAAATTCTTCGATGAAAATCTGGAAGATTGGAAATCCTTTGGGTTTCTCCGTCGAACTAGCGCTGTTAGTTTATCCTTTGCGGCTGAAAATGCCTTCCCGGCAAGATCACCAACAGTGTTAATACCCTTATCTCGGATAACATCAATTGCTTTCATCGATAATTGTTTTACTAGCGGAGCCACTTTTGGAGCCATTCTTGAAAATAATCCCATTATAGTATTACCGAGACCATCTCCATAGTATGCTTGGTATTTTGGCAATCGTGAGTTTACCACGTAGACACTAGTTGGTTTATCATGATTGTAGTGTATGATCATTCTCTATTCAATTATTATTTATCTAATCGCTATGATAACCATGATGAGAATCCAAAGAATTTTCTACTAACTCTTCAATAAAATCTCGATATGTTGCAATATCCATGATACCACCTTGAAATAACCGCCTACAGATATCAGCAGCTTCATTGATTATTTCTGGTGAGTTATTTCCGGCTCGTTTTCCTCCTACGAGTACTTCTAATCGTGCTATATCACCGAGAATATTGACAGGGCAGGAAATGCTTGCATTTCCAACTAAGCCACTTCCCTTTTTTTCAGTGATACCAGTTGCACCCTCCAGAGTAAAACTCTGGGAAGAGGGTTGTGTTATTTTAAAAAATTTTGATTGTTCTGGTAATCTAAGAAATCCAGGGTCTGATTGCGTTGTTGTAGATGATTCAGCTTTTTTTACTGCTTCCTTAAATTCGTTATACGTTTTATCAGTTTTTCTTGCCTGAGATGACTTTGTAAATATACGATATAACCCATTATACCAATCGTTTTTACTGGGGAGGATTTTTTTATAATCATCGAGGATATAATTTCTTCTCTGATTAAAACTCCTAACAACGAAATCGGCTAATTCTTCCATAGAATCAAATTGTTTATTTCTTAATTCATCTAATTTATCCAGGTGGAATTTATCATTGAATGCAACTCTTTCACTAGTAGTATCACCCCCTTCTTCTTGTTCTTCTAGTTCTTCTAGTTCTTCCTGTTCTTGCTGTCGTTGTTGTTCTTTCTGTCGTTGTATTTCCATCTCCCCTACGATTTCACCTGGAAGTATTTGTACAGCCTGTTTTGTTTGTTTAGTTCGTTTTGCTTATTTTCTCTAAAACAGGGAGAAGAGGCTTCTCTGTTCGTTTTCCTTCTTCAGGGACATCTCCAAATATCGCCCGTTCAGTAGCTGTTTTCACACCCTCAGTTGCAGTAACAATAGGTTTGAAGAGTTGTTCTGTATCCTCTGTAAAATCAGTCTGAAGTAATTGCTGCTGTTGAAGTTTTTCACGTATACGATCACGAAGTGTTAATATTTTCTTAAGAGCGCTAAGTCGCTCTTTTACGTTCCGTGTGGTCAATGATTGTCCTACCATTATTGAAAGAGAATCACTATTGTCAAATTGCTTTGCAATTTCAATTTGTGAAAATCGTCTGAAAATTCTTTAGTGTGGAAATGCTTTACACACTAAATTGTACACTAACTTGTTATACTTCCTTGTTGTTGTACTGGGTCACACACGCAATTTTACTTCCTCATAGTGTGTGATTATACATGTCATATACCGTATCGGTTGAGGCTCTCTACGTGTGGGGTTCCATTAACATTTTTAATTGTCTCGCCTTATGGTTAATAAGCTTTCTTTGTTCATATTCTAGGCCTAATTGCTTACGTACACGTTCAACGATGCTACATAATGGTACGAATACATTAACGTCTTCAGTATTGACTAAACTCTCGCGTATAAGCTTTTGTATCCGCTTAATTAAAAAATATTTCTTAGCTAAGACGTATTTCCCCGTCTGTTCTGCAAATTGTATGTCTTCGAAATCGGTCATAATTTTATCACAATCTAACCCTGAACATAGTTTAACATTTTGATCTTTAAGCTTGTTGATTTCAATAATAATCAATTTGAGATTTTCAATATTCATATTATATAAAAATATATTTGTTCAAAATGAATTCTGGACACACTAAGGTGTTGATCATCTTAGTATACCCAGAAGCTTAATGCGATTATAGGTGATTATGATTATAGATGACGACGTACAATTACACATTCACCGTTTTGAACCCCCTTGGTGTTTTATACATCAAGCGGCGCTCAACGGTTACAACCGACAAACACAATGACAATGAGATTATAGGCGATTATGGTATTTACAATGCAATGAATGACGACGGTACAACAATATATTATAGGTGACACAATGACAATGGATGACGCGGGCTATTCTACATTCAATTGTATAAAACCAAACCTGAAATCGAAACCTGGTTTGAATGTCAATAATAACGTTCACGCCACGTGTGATTTCAGGTTTGGTTTACATTTGAATTTCGGCTAATGCCCAATTATAATAAGGACGGATTTGTATATAACCACTCATTACAACGAAGTGACATAAAGAGGTGTAGTCCTTGTAATTGTTTGTTTTGTTTATTAGCGATCACTGACAACGTTGAAAACACGCATAATACTTGAAACAGATACTAAAAAAAATGTTTAAATACGACGTGTATATGAAACAGTTCTGTTAATACTTGAAAAAAGACAAATTTGGTTATATTCTGTTAAGATTCATAATAGCAAAACTAACCAATCAAAATCAATGACTGTGTTTAAGATCCGTAACTCTGTCATTGGTGATTTATCACACGCGCGTTACCTAACGGAGTTATTCCCCGTGTGAAATCCGTAGGATTTCCATTGCAAGTTTACGTATTATACGTAAGAAAACTGAAATTTTTGTCTGTTTTCTCTAGAAATCGCCGATTTTTGTACTCCTTCTGCAACAAATCGTACTGACGTTATACAAATATCGAAATACCTACCAGCTGCGTTTATTGATTGAAAAACTATTTCCGTGTTATTTTCAGTATTAATTGACTTTACGGGTCTAGCATTTTTCGAGTATTTCCCAGTCCCACCTCGTTTGGTGTTTTCACTTTGTGAAATAGCTTGTAGATTCGATAAAGAATTATTAGTCTTAATGAGATCAATGTGATCAATAACCAACCCATCCTTGATCAATCCGTTAAATACTTCATAGACGAAACGGTGATTGAGATACTTCTTCCCTCCAGTATTAAACAGCAAATACCCTTGATTATTCACAACACCAATTGGCTTCTTATTTTTACAATGTCTAACAACACCATCACGAGAAGCTTCGTATTTTTCAATAACAGGATGTCTTTGAAATTCTTGGCTCATTTGTATACATAATATATCTATTTGTCTAATTCGTTAATTGGCTGAGATATAACATTAGCAAATCTCCCTATGTAGTCATGAGCAGTTTTTATGATTTTTCCGTTGGCAACGTCACTAACGTCGTCAGGATTTTTGATTCTTCGCTTGTCATAATAACGCTTCAACTCTCTATAACGCTTACCCCCGCAATTAACGCATAACTGCGACTTGCCTCTTACACCTACCCCACAATGCAGGCATGGTAGAGGCCCCTCCGAACCGTTTCTCACACTTTGCATATGATACCCACAGAATTTATTTTTGCATGATTTGTTACACGGAGTCTTTGATCCAATCATAAGCCATTTGCAATGATTCATATTATAATTAAAATTTTTATTTAAATACTTGTTTTAATTATAATATGAAGGAGTTCAAGAGATTATCGAAAATTACGCCTTGGAAAAATGCTAAGTTTAATCTCGATAGAATCTCTGATATACCTAAAAGTCTAGTAGATGACAAACCACTGCTGAGTAAAATCAGCGACTGTTTTAATGAATTTAAGCGCGATGGAGCATCTCATACGTGGTCGACATTTCGAATTATTGGTGTCAATGTACCCGTAATTGATGCTACTATGAACGATACAAGAGCAGCTGAGATACTTTCACACCTTGGCGGGAAATCCCAGCGGAAGTATTTTTTTAGAATAAAATTCATTATCGAAGAGGAAGGTGAGTGGATTATCAGAGATAAATTTGAACCAATCCTCAAGGATAAAAAATTTGTTATTGTGAGTAGAGATTCCAAACCAGGAATTCTAACTGGAATTGACAAACCATACTATGAGAAATCTTACCCTGTAACAGCAGTTGTTTACGGAATATATCCGATAAATGATAACCCTAATATTACAAAACTAGCACCTATGAAAACGTCGTCACCATTAAATTGTGTAGCAACACGGTTAATAGAACACTTTACAAATGCATCCCGGGGAAACAAATTAACTTAACAACGACGAAAAAAAATAACCGAATGGGAACTGACAGTGAAACAGCGCGGGGCAATGATTTCCGATATAGCTAAATTAGAAGCATTATTAAAATTTCCAATATCAGTAGCGACGATAACCGGAGAAGTATTATACGAACCGAAATATCAATCGCGAGGAGCTCCAATTGAAATTATCGATCATAGCAAACATGCGTGGACACCCGCGGTAAATATATTTCCACGAGAAAGAACTGTTCGATATATCCCTAAAGAATTTTCCGGGGAATTTTCGGGGGATGGTTTCTATGAAAGGAAATTATTCGATGCTATTCACGCATTAACCAAAGACGACCCTGTGTCAATGTGGTTACTTAGAAGTGATGAGGATCCGGAAATAGGATTTGATCAGTTTGTAAAACCAAATGGTGAATTATATCGAACTGAAGAATTAGATACTAGAATGAGAAAAATCGCTAATGAGTACTTAGAAGGATCTCCTGAAAATACAAGTATAGGAAATGCTAGCATTTCTACAGAAAAACTACTTACGGATAGCTTCACAATTCCATCAGTGGTAGCTCACTTCGCAAGAGAAAAGAACTCATGGCGTCCAACACGAAGTGATTTTCTCAATGACGTGAAGTTGAGTTGCGTCGAATTGGGTCATGGAGGATTGTGGAATACGAAATACTCACGTGATGGTATGATTTCAATTGATATAGCTGCGTGTTATCCTGGAAGTTTTCTCGGATATGGAGAATGCTCTGAATATTTTAAACGATTTGGACATCCCACACATGAAATGACTCGTGTTGCGATTAATGGTCGTTTGCCTGATTTTGATTTAACCGGGTTCGCTCGTGTGATATCATTTAAACTCGCTAATGGGTTACATCCGTGTAGTTATGTTTGGCTTGGTAGACATATGTATGAAAAAGCGTGGATGCCAATTGTGCTATTGCGGTATATGATCGATTGTGGTATGTTACAATCGTTGATTGTTATCGAGGCTATTATTTGTTATAACGCGCAGAAAGATGTTTGGTTACCAAAACCCGATCTAGAAAAAATAATTAACAAACAACGAAAACACCTGGGAGATTGCAACGAAGAATATATCATGAATTGGTCTAAGGAATTATTCGAAGGTAGGAATAGAGAGGCTAAAGATCTCGGACGAAAAATAATCGGTAAATTCACTCAAGGTGGAAGATTTGACAATGCAAAATATTCTTCGAGATTAATCATAGACGATGAAGAATACGATTTTATCATAGCCGATTTAATAAAAAAAGGAAAACTTGTAAATCGTAGGGATGCTTTTCTATCCAATGGTGAGAAATTAGGAACGGTTGTTACCTACTGTGATGGATATAGTTGTCAGTACACACATTTGAGAAGTTCTATGCTCGGTTATTCTATTATTAATCTATTTTCGATGATAAATAGATTTCCTAATACTGCGGTTAGAGTAGCTACTGATTCGATGTATATCCATGAGAAATACAAATCAGATGTAGCTAAATTCACAGATCCTAAGGAAGCGTGGGGAAATTGGAGGTTTAAAAAAGAAACACTACATGAGTATTGTAAATCCGCAGACATTACGATGGATGATAAATACTTGAAAAGTAACCATAATCTCTCAGAGATTCAATCAGAATTTTCTACTGCACCACCTGTATCCGATCCGATTTGTAGATACAAGACAGTTTATTTAAACGGCTGTGGTGGATCAGGAAAGACAACTCGTGCAATCGAATTATTTCGTCGGTCAACCATGATTGTGCTAACACCAACTCACAGACTCGCCAGAGAGATGATAGCGCGGGGAGTAAAAGCCTGTACTTATCACAGCTTCTTTCGATGGAAAGGCGATACATGGACTCCTGATCGAATGGGCGATAAATTCATTCCTGAAATCATAATCTGGGATGAAATATGCACGGTATCGTTGACAGTATTACAAATATTTCTTGAATGGTTGTTATTGAAAAATACATAAGTCGTCATGTGCGGGGATCACGGCCAACCACAGCCATTTGTTGGTGGATCTCCACATGAATGGTTGAAGGGATTTGTAGATTATTATGAAGAGATTAATACCGACCATAGATCACTTGATGAACAATTACGAGAATTCAAAGCGCTAATTAGATTACAACCGGATAAAATCCAATGTGAAATAGCGCGTGAAATAATTTCAGAAACTCCCATGAATGATTTTTGGGAAACATGGAGACCAAATGATTTAATAATCGCGAGTAGAAAAATAGTCAGAGACGCACTTCAGATGAAATTATTTGAATTGCATAAGTGTAAATTTGCAACACTTCCAGTACCACTCTGTTATAGACCTTCTAATACACGAAAGCAGAATATCGACGTTGACATTCCTGGACAACAACAAAAGCAGAATTTAGTATTAAATGATATTGTGCTGGTTGATATCAGCGTCGTCGAAGATGCATTGGGGAACTCAAAGAGTTCTGCTGATAAATCCCCATGGACGTTAGGTTACGCAGCAACAATACACTCTTCACAGGGATTAACTATCACAGACACAATTGTTTGGATAGTAGATAATCGCATTGAGTGGTCAAATTTAGTTTATCTCGCAGTATCCAGAGTACGGCGAATAAACCAACTTCGAAGAATTGTTTTCGATGATGCCAGTGACGATATTATCACTGGTGATTTTATCACTGATGATATAATCAGAAAAAAACTCTCTAGTTATAAACAACAGGATAAAAAAAATAATAGAAAATTTGACATTGATGCTGAATTAATAATTACGCTGAAGCAACAACAGAATAATCACTGCGCGAGTTGCAATTGTATAATGCGTTGGCAGTATTCGGATAAAGATCCTCGCCAATTCACCGTAGACAGAAAAAATAACAATCTCGGTCATGTCAGAAACAATGTGATGTTGACTTGTCTTGAGTGCAATAGACGCAACGGTGCTAGTTAAGACCACGCGGTGGTAATTGAGTATCCTCGGGGATCACTTGTAACTGTTGTCGAGTAAATCCTCGCTGAGGAGCGGTCAAATCCAGTTTATAGACTGGAGGTCTACCAGTTGATCGTGTTATGCCGGATATTTTATGCGTAGTGACGCTCCAAATAGGATCAGTAGCTCTTTTTTTACCACCCTCAAGCTCTCCTGGTTCGTATAAGTACCTTACAATGACATTACTACCAAGAATTGGTTGGGAAACGCTAGCGTTTCTAGAGAAATCTTTTTGTGGTTGTACGGGTATATACTTCTTTTTAATAGCGTTGACAGGTTTCATATTAATTGTTCTAGTAATCTCATTATTGATTGCGGTAACTACACCTGGTAATCTCTTGACCCATTCACGGGATCGTTTATCCTGGATGAATTCTTTCGCGTATTGATATCCAAATAACCGCTCAGCAATCGTTCGATTAAACCGTTCAACAATTGCCTGATCGCGATGTAACGCAGTGTGTCCTCGTCTGATGGCGACATTATGATGTTTCATCGTCGTTAAAACAGCGCCTTGAAATTCCTTGCCAGGATCAACTTGTAACAGATTTGGCCAGCGCAGAGGACCTCGTCGATAAATTTTTTCAAATGCAGAAGCTACTTCAGTAGATGATTTTGTCCTTAGCGGTTCTGCTTCTTTGTATCGACTTGCAATATCAACTACGGTTAACGCGTAGTTGTAACCGTTGTCATGCGTCAGAAATAGTATATCAGCTTGATGAACTTCATTAGGTGTTGTCACATCAAAATGCGAGTAGTTAATTCGTTTAGGCGCTGGTAGATAAATTTGCCATATCGCCTGTTTAGATAACCAGTTTGCCGCTGTAGTTTTTTTCACCTTTGATGCGCTAGCGAGTTTATTGATTGCTGCGTAACCTCTCCAGTATCCTCTCGGAGAATAATAAATAGATTCCATATTAAAATGCTAGCATTTTCAATTACCAGCACCTAACATCAATTTACCCTTCATAGCAGATTTTACCAACCACGAAGCCAATTTTTCTTTGAAGGATTTATCAGGAATAGCATTTAACGCATGAATTAATTTCACATCCGCAAGATGTCTGTGTTGAAGATTGCTGCTTTTATAAGCGACATCATGAGCATGACACGCCTTATCAATAGCGTTTATTGGATACTCGCCGGGTCGAGGCTGATTTTGATCATCAAGTCTGATATCTAATCGTGTCCCCGGTCCACAGTAGCTATATCCTGGAAGGTGCTTTTCTCCTGGATACTTTGCCCACGGTGTTCCTGGGAGTTTTGCTAACTTGGCTGCAATATCACCTCCTCTTTTTTTTTTAAAGGTTTCGTGGAAGTAAATCTAAATTTCTTTGTACTACATTGTACGCATTTACCAGAAAGCGCTGATCGATTATTTTTCGTTGTAATCGTCGTCAAGTCATTTGTGCCAGTACGCGTCCTACACTTCACACAATATAGATCCATAATTTATATATAACAACATGAATGTAATTGATTATTCAGCTACGAGACGACGGGAACCTATTAAACACCATGCAATGTTACCAAATTCTATTCGCGCGATTATCATCGGACCATCTGGAAGTGGTAAGACACAATTACTACTTAATTTGATAACGAGATGGATGAAGTGGGATAAGTTGTACATGATTGCTCCGAGTGTAGATGATCAGCGATGTTATGAAGTGTTAAAGGATTTTAACGAAGCCGCGCGAGAAATTAACGGTGATGGTGTTATTGAGTTTATAACCGATATCGAAGAGGCACCTAGCATTGATGATATTGATGGAAGTATTAACAATTTAGTCGTATATGATGATATCATGTTAGATAATCAAAAAAATCCTGCTAGAATATTTTCCCGAGGCAGACATAAAAACACCGACGTGATATATATCACTCAACGTTACACTAAAATACCAAAAGTGATCCGAGATAACTGCAATATGCTGTGTGTATTTAACGGAGTTGATACTCATACTCTTAGAAATATTTGGCAAACTTGGTGCGGTGGCGATATGGATCATAATCAATTTAAAAATTTCTTTAGCCGCGCTCAGTCAATCCCACATGGATTTGTGACGATAAATTTATCAGACCCTCGGACAAGATATCGTGTCGGACTTGATCAAATATTTAATTGGTAAAAAAATTGTTAGCGCATTAGCAGCAGAGGAGGTGAACTGCAAACTATATGGCGTCTTTTTTTTTTTACTAAATGAAACCTTACAAAGAAGCCTTTAGTTTACTAAATTGAGGCTTCCTAGTAATATTAATAAACTGTAACATCGTTGACGCCAAAAAAGTTTGGTCTGTTCACACACTCTGCTGCTGATATGTATATTGTCACACAAGTTATTTATTTACATCAATTTAGAAGCAGTAATGTTTGCAATATAGAATTAGTCATATATGTAATATAGAATTAGTCATATATGTAATACAGAATTAGTCATATATGTAATATAGAATTAGTAATATATGTAATACAGAATTAGTCATATATGTAACAGAATTATTAATATATGTAATGCAGAATTAGTAATATATGTAATAGAGAATTAGTAATATATATAATACAGAATTAGTAATATATGTAATACAGAATTAGTAATATATGTAATACAGAATTAGTCATATATGTAATACCGAATTAGTCATATATGTAATATAGAATTAGTCATATATGTAATACAGAATTAGTAATATATGTAATACAGAATTAGTAATATATTTAATACAGAATTAGTCATATATGTAATATAGAATTAGTCATATATATAATACAGAATTAGTAATAGATGTAATACAGAATCAGTAATATATGTAATACAAAATTAGTAATATATGTAATACAGAATTAGTCATATATGTAATATAGAATTAGTAATATATGTAATACAGAATTAGTAACATATGTAATACAGAATTAGTAATATATGTAATATAGAACTAGTAATATATGTAATACAGAATTAGTAATATATGTAATACAGAATTAGTAATATATGTAATACAGAATTAGTCATATGTAATACAGAATTAGTAATATATGTAATATAGAATTAGTAATATATGTAATACAGAATTAGTCATATATGTAATACAGAATTAGTCATATATCTAATACAGAATTAGTCATATGTAATACAGAATTAGTAATATATGTAATACAGAATTAGTCACATATGTAATACAGAATTAGTCATATATCTAATACAGAATTTGTCATATATGTAATACAGAATTAGTAATATATGTAATACAGAATTAGTTATATATGTAATATAGAATTAGTAATATATGTAATAGATAATTAGTCATATATGTAATATATGTGTAATACAGAATTAGTAATATATGCAATATAGAATTAGTCATATATTTTAATCAAGTAAATATTTGAAATAAAAATACAGTTGAATTAAAAATCAAATATTACACAGACATGAATAAGCAAGCAAATCTTGCTCTGACATTTAAAGCAAAAATATAATCCTTCAGAGACACTTGAATCAAAACTCAAATTTTACAGAGACAGTTGAATAAAACTTCAAATTGTAAACAGACCTTATTACTCCCCTTGTTTAATAAATTGGCCATGAGTTTGTTTTCTTGCTTCTCTTATTTCAGACTTTCACTTCTTTACTTTTAATTTTAAACTTACGCACACTGAATAGGAACAGCAAATGATATTGCTAGGAATTTAGGCACAAATGTATTATATTTGAGTCAAAATATGTTCAAGTGATAAATGATAAAAGCGGACATACAATAATCAACATGTACACAACACGTAATACACATGAGAATACTGTCTGTGGCTATGTAAACATTCGACATAATTTTCCCATTTACATTCGACATAATTTGCCCATTTACATTCGACATAATTTGCCCATTTACGTTTGACATAATTTGCCCATTTAGTGTAGTATTAGGGGGACAGCTGGATTATAGGGTTGGAAAGGACTCAACATCTTTAAAGCTGTCTATGTGTATTATTTTCTCTACGAGTGTGGGTTAAATATTATGATCATTATCAATATAAACATTTTTATATATGTCTGGGTCTCGGTTATTGGAATTTCCCATATAAGTAACTAGCCTACCTGACGTTTACCAAATTATTTATTATACTTTTAGAAACAGATTTTAGCTTCTTCAATCTCTGAAGTTGTAGATTGTGTTCTTAGCCGTTACTGGATAGCGAGTAAGAATTTCCCTACCTAAAACGATGACAACAGCAAGAACAAAATGAATATATGAGCACATTGAAGTGCGCTGTCACAGGAGAAAAGAAACGAACAGTATAATTAGGTTTAAATCAAAATAGGTTCAGAGACATAGAAATAGTAAAAGAATAATATTGTAATATGTGCTACATTAATTTGGTTCAAAATTCATATATCAGTTGGAAAAAAATCGGTATGGAATATTACACACAACTAGGTCTTACTTCACAACCTTGCATCCAATTAAGGTTTATTATAGCTATTTATATTTTAATTTGTATTTGTAAGGTTCTCGCCATGATTATATGCTAAAATTCTATTATTTACATGTCATTGTCAAAACCCAAGTTCGTGTTGTACCTGACCAATAACGGTTTATTGCATACAAATAAGTCATAGTATTTTCAGAAATGCTAATTATGACCTAGGTCAAGTTAGTTTTTTAAAAAAAGCTTTTGTTTATCTAGAAATTACTTATTATTGCTGTAACATCTCGATTCAGAATCATTTGTATTGTTGTTTTCAGTATTTGATTCACATTTTTTATACAAATCAATATTCAGTGGAAATACTAAGTACTGTTTAATAATATTTTTGGATAGTAATATTAATTTTGAATTATAGTGAATTCACAAAGATATCTTGGATTATATTAATATCATTGATTGGAGGGCTGGTAGCACGTCATTACTCTTAGGGATACTGGTACATTGATACATTCAAGACTATCAGCACAACATTTTCATTTTTTATTCTAGGAAAATAAATTTCTTGTTCAAATTTAAACACAAACATTGCTGGATTTCGCGCTTTTATATTACATTGTTTAAGAGCATTGAGTCGTACTATTATGAAAATCTTTGTACGTTTATAGAAGTAAAAAAAATAAACTAAAATGTTCCGAACTTGAAATTGCCTAAATCTGATGGTAGTAAATGCGACTACAAAGACGTTTCAACGATTATTAAGAGTTCTTCAAACGAGTATTCAAGGTTATTCCAAAGAGTATTCAAGGTTATTCCAAAGATTATTCAAGGTTATTCCAAAGATTATTATATGTGCTTTGAAGGTGTATTCAAGGTTCTTCCCAGCAATATTCAACGTTTTGCCAAAGAGTATTCAAGGTGTTTCCAAAGAGTATTCAAGATGCTTCTACGAGTATTCAAGGTGTTCCAAAGAGTATTCAAAGTATTTAAAAGAGTATTCAAGGTGTTCCGAAGAGTATTCAGTGTTGTTCCAAAGATTATAATATGTGCTTTGAAGGTGTATTCAGGGTACTTCCCATCAATATTCAACAAGTATTCAATGTGTTCCAAAGAGTATTCAAGGTTGTTCCAAAAATTATTATATGTTCTCAAGGTACTTTCCATCAATATTCAGCGAGTGTTCATGGTCTTCCAAAGAGTATTCGAGGTGTTCCAAAAAGAGTATTCAAGGTGTTCCAAAGAGTATTCAGGTTGTTTCCAAGGAATAAAGTGCTTCCACTAGCATTCAAGGTGTTCCAAAGAGTATTCAAGGTGTTTCCATGGAATAGTCAAAGTGCTTCCACGAGTATTCAGGGTGTTTGAAAGAGTATTCAAGTTGTTTCCAAGGAATAGTCAAAGTGCTTCCATGAGTATTCAATGTGTTCGAAAGAGTATTCATGGGTAAAAAAGACAGACGTAGGTGCATCCGATTTAATCTTCAGAACCTAACTATATTATCATATATATGTTGGTGTATAGATTTCTTGTGAAAACTGAACTATGACAAGAATGTTGTAACGTTAGATTCACTCTGCTCTGAATTCCAATTAATTGCTTATTACTGAGTATAATCTTCTAAAATAGGTACTGTATTTACCGTGTATGAACACATATTACATGTGTGATATTTTGCTGCAGTTTACATGTTGGGACCAAATTGATATGTCAAGCCATGGAATATTAAATGTACCTTTGGCATAAAAAGAAATTTGTATCTGAACAATGTACATCATGATAAAGAGATCTTTGTGAATAATACCAAATCGCGCCACACGTTTCGCCTACATAATTTGGTTGTGAAGGGTCCCATGGGAGATACGAGGCTGCTTGGCCGTTCCACCACTTCCAATCACCGATAGCATTCGTGTCACGAAGTCCAGTCAGTACACCATAGCTAGCGTCTGCGAGTAGATGAACAATCTATTAGAACAAATACCAAATTTGTGAAATTTACATACTTCTTGAACCCTATATTGTAATGTATTCAATGGGTATGAAAGAAAATACGACGACCCATATTATAATCTTAATTATAGTCCACATATATATCAAGGTAAGTATATTTTTTTGGCCAAGAATGGCATGTAAATAAGCTTGTCCATGGGATATATTTGGTTGCTAGGATACAAGTCCGATGAATATTTTGCAGTTCACACAGTACGTAGATAACAAACGATCGCGGTTGATTCAATTGAAAAGGTAGATATGTGACGAAGCTGGTTGAAATAAGCAGTGATTTTCAAAAACGTAAACAGGTCTTAACTATTATGTTTAATGCATTAAATAAAAAATATATTAAGTCACATTTGATGTAATTATATATGAATAAGTTCTTATAATTGTTATAATATAAATAATTAAATGTTAATATATTTTACACATTATATAGGTACCATTGCATGTTTATGATAAGTCAATTCTATCTGAGGTCATAATTGTTTCTCTACTTGTTGCTAAACCTTCCTTTTATATGTTCAGATGGTATATAAAGTTAAGGTATGTCTTACCATTAGGTCAACCAATAAAAAATAGACGAACTGTTTATAAACATCATTACTCCTGGTTATCAGGCTGCACAATTGCTTACGAAACAAAGGGGTTATAATGTTTGCAATAAATTACTTGGAATGGACCCTGATATAAGGGGACGGTTAATTCATTGGAATGGTCAAGGAGATACGGTGACGATACTTTTTAGCGTGTTTCTTGGAATGGTCCCTGATATACGGGGATGATAATATTAAGCGTATTACTAGGAATTGCGCATAAAGTACCGGGACGATACGACTAACGGTGTGTTACCAGGAATGAAATACGGGGAATATACCATTCAGTGAGGTACAAGGAATGATCGATGATGTACACGGATTATAATGCTCAATGTATTGCTATCATGGAACAAAGCTGATATATCATCATAACATGTAAGATTTTTTTCTGCTTTCTCAATGAGAATTTTTTTAAAAAAAAACGAAATTGACGTGTAACAGTATTCCGTGGATATTACACGAAAACAATTCTGCTGTGTTTTAAGTCATTCTGCGATATTTAAAGTGGCGCTTTTTCATTTCATAGAAAACAAATAGAGAAATTCTACAGTTGATCTTCTAAGCTTGTTGCACCGTGAGCATTACATTTTCTCAGTTTTCTATGAGGATAAAAAAGTAGCAGTGAATTTTCTTGAAAATAACTAAGCCGCCAATTATATAGTGAATTATATTTTGTACCTTTTGTATGGTTTGTACGTTTAGAGAACAAACTATGTAAGCCTTAAACACTTCAACATTTCCGATGCTTTATAGCTACGTTACATTTACAATTACAGGCGGATTTACATGAGGTTTTATAGGGCAATTGATAAGAGAAATTTCGCAACGGGACAACCAATCTAATTTACACGGACATCCTATTAAAAAGGAAAACGTAGACAGTTACTTCTGATCGCGGATACAATGGCTTGAATGGTCTCAAATTCAGCTTTGTTTCTCAAGATAATCAGCTTAACCCCTTCTTTTTCACATGTAGCCATAGCCTCTGTTGCGTTTCTCGTTTCGTAGTGAATCTTGTAGCACAAACCGAGCGATTGGTTATTGACATAATCTCCATCACATCGTTGTGGTTCTGCAAAACAGTAAATTAATTTCATATTTAAATGAAGTGATTTCAATACATTCCGTAGGTGCTGCAAAACTCACGTGTAAAAGACAAATGAAATGCAAAGTTTCTTACATGCCTAGATCTTGCTTCTGACAACAGTAATACATAACCCATCGCTCGTGCATTAATATATTATTTTATTTGTAACAGATTCATTATATGTTATTGTTAAGTAACATGGCATGTTGGACTTAACGTACGTATGCACATACATACACATATATATATGCCTACATAAAAATATACAGGAAACAGAAATGACTTTGGCAAATTGAAATTAATCTCTCTCTTTTCAAGCGATTTTGTTGGAACATGAAAACCCGTTTGTGTGTTATCTTTTTTAAAGAAAACGGGGCTAGCAATATTGGCAACACTTCAAGGGTTTTCGTTACAACCATTATCGTACGGTGGGTCCGTAGAATAAGAACTGCATCAGGCACCATTTCCACTCCACAGTTTTTATTTTCCATATCGCTGTGTCCGTGATTCTGGTGACAGCCTCGAAGCTCTTAGAAATTGATCAAACTTACAACCTGGTCGGAGGTTTTCAGAACTATGAAATAACAATACTGATACAGGATCGTTTTAACTTAAATCCTGAATAAAAATCAAGAATATTTCTTCAACCAGAGAACTCTGACGGATAAAATCTTACAGTTCGATCCCTTGGAAATATTATTATTTCGTTACTCAACGCGTTGGCATTATGATCAATGATATTTATTAATTCTCCTTTCGATTAATACTTTTGATTCGTATAATGCTTTTCCTATTATTGTTTTTACAGTTTATTGGGAATTTTAGTGTTTTTTCTAACTCAGTAACATCTTTTATTGTTGCACCGGTATCCTTACCTAAGTCTTCGCACTCGTTTATTCTTTTACGCAGCTTTACCTATAAGTGGTGGTGCCAGTCTGAAAGCGTTTTTTGTACACCTCTCCCATCTAATGATAATATTATTTCTGATTTACAAATAAAAGTAAAAAAAGGAAAGAAAAAAATCCTAAAAATTTATTTCTCATTTATGTTACTTACAAGAGCTTAAATCTACTTATAGATATACTCTACCATCAGAGTATAAATTTATAAAGGAAATTCAACATGCTGTCTTTGCTTCAATAGTGCCACTATTAGTGGTTGATATAGAATTAAAGAGTACCATTCTCTTTAACTCAGGAGAAAACATTAGAACTGATTAATCAAATATATACGCAACAAGAAAGACTATCAATGTACGTATTAGAAATATAATTTTTTTTAAAAATAGAAATTAAAGTAGTTCGTCTGAGTAAAGAAAATGAAACCAATAGCTTGAAAATCATCCGTTTTGATAAAATCAAGATGTACATTCTGAAAGGGTATTTACTAGTAAAAATCGTGCAATTCCCACCAAAAACATTAAAATAAAATAAATATACCTCTTTTTGTTAGAATGAAAATCTTTCATTCGTGATAATTAGCAAAATATGATAGGGTACTTTAAAAATTGAAAATCGTCTTTGCATTCTGATTATTATTTATTTAAAAATCGTCCGATTTGGTATGGAAACTTCCAATTAAGAATGATTCTAGAAGTTTCCACTGAATTGTTTATTATCAACATTTTTTATTATCAGAAATATTTTATTATCAGAAATATTTTATAATAAAAAATATTTAGATTTTTGTTGACATTTGATCAAAATATATCGTTCTTTTAGTTTATTTTAGCCGTTTCATATTAAGGAAATCTGTTAAAACTCTTAAATTCAATCCCATAAATGTCATCAAACGATGATATACACGTGCTATTTGGTTCGTGGTATAATCTAATGATATATCCTCAATTATTTCCAGCCCGCACTCCTCCTATGAGAACTTCTAATCGTCCTACGTCGGAGAGAATATTATTGGGACAGGTAACAAGACCACTTCCTGTAGAAAAAAAAAACACTTCCAGTTGCTCCTTCCTCCTCATTTGTATGAAATAATCTTAATCTTTGTGGTGAACAAGAATGATGTTGTTTAAATTGTTGCTGAGGTAGATGTGAGCTGGATTGTTGCTTTGTAATTTCAAATTTATGGATTTTTTTATATACATTATAAGTATTGGATCTATATTTGAAATTCGATCTTTGTAATATTTTATGCGATATATCAACCTATATCAGGTATCTCTGTTTATATACTTATTATGTACAAGTTTTAAATATCTTTCTTTATGACTAAAACCTGTAAACGCCAAACCATCTAGATCAATCGGATTATCGTATTTTTTAATCGCACTAATAGTCTCATTAGTAAATTTTTCAGTTAATGTAACTTTTTCTGGTTCTTTTTCTTAGATATTTCTTCCCTGGTTGGGTTAACAACTGCTTGTGGTTGTAATTGCGCAGCAACTACATCAGTTCTAAGATCTAGTAAAATCTGTTTTGTTTGTTTTTCTCTTTTTGCTATAATTGCAGTTTGGTCAGCAACTGTTTCAGTAGCTTTTGTGATAGGTTTGAATAATTGTTATGTGCGTTCCGCAAAATCAACTTGAGAGTATTGTCGTCCTTGTAATTTTTCCCTGACAGAATAACGGACTGAGATAAATTTCTTAATTTCTGCTAGAAGGTATCGCTTTGCCAACCATTATTGATATATGATATAATCTAATTCGCAGCAGCAGAGAGGGTGTGACCTCGAATAAGTGTCCATGTGCTAAAAATCTCGACTAGTTAGAAGTTTCGGTTTGATGTTATTAACCCTTTTTTTCGTATGCGTAGGAAGTGTTAGTTTAGTAAATAGACGCTTCTAAAATTAGTTTGTTCACCCTTTCGGCTGCTACACTATACTGATGGACTAAATTAGCTACAATATTTAGCTTAACACTAAAAATAATTTTAAAAAACATCCACCGCAATAAATCTCAACAAAAAACCCCAAAACAGCAAAAACAAACATAAAGGACGTTATGCATGTCTATAACACAATTAAAGCATTCCTATACGAAATTTGACCTGTTTCATACGGATATCTTCTGGGACCTGTCCTCTGCGTTCCATAGACTCAGCCGCTCTAAAATGGCACATATCATCATCCAATGTCTCACCAATTGTACGCTGATGACTCCAAAATGTACAAGTCTAGCCACCACACTGAAGTTATTGCTGACATCCAATAGTAGAGAGTTGCATTTCTGAAGTGAAATCAGTGATGACACGTAACAAGCTGCAGATTGATGATGATAAAACTGAGGCCATTCTGATCACAACACAAAGACGTTCTCAATGACATCTTTTACCTAAAATATTACATATCAGCAACACCAACAATAAGTGTACACCGTCAGTACGACACCTAGTTGTTTCTCTAGACAGTAGTCTCACTTTGCACTAAAAAGTCATAAAGATATGCATGGCATCATATTTTGAGCTGAGACGCATCAGCTCCATTCGCAAATATATTTCCATTGATGCCAGTAAAACACTAGTACTTTCAGGACTTGAATATTGTAACTCAGTTCTGTCTGGTTCATCTCATTATCTACTCCAGAAACTTCACGAGTTTCAAAACGCAGCTGCTCGGATCATCTTTAGAGTACCACGATCAGATCACACCTCCCCGCTGCTCTGTACCTACACTGGATATACATTCAATCCAGAATCAAACACAAAAACTGTTATCTGTGCTACGTTTCACTGACGGACTCCAGTCCAACATACCTATCTGGTCTCATGCATGTATACACAACAGCAAGATGCTTACGCTCCTCTTCTAACAATCATATACTCACTATTCCTACTATGGAAACGAACTTATATGGAAAAAAGTGTTTTGGCATACCAGGGTCCAGCAACGTAGAAAGAATTGTCGATTGAAATTAGAACAATCAAATAATGTTTCCAAATTCAAACATTTTCAGCATTTTGTATGTTTTCTAATTTCATAGTTTGTTTTTTGTTTTTGTTTTTTGTAGTCATATCATTATATATGTTGTAAAGCGCTTAGAGCTTCTGAAGATTAGGCGCTATACGAAGTCATCATTATTATTACTATTGCAAAGTCAAAAGATTGCTCAATCTTGTCGAGTGATTGACGCGCACATAGAGAAGCAATATATACGTTAACCATGACCTTAGTGAGCATTTTCTATGATAATGACCTTGCCCTGAAGACTGAAGAGCAATAATGCGGGAAGAACAATATGTTGTCAATGCGTTAGACCGAAGTGCTTTAAACTGTGTCGGGGAATGAATTGATGTAGCTAGTCATGTCCATCTTCATAATTCAAAACAAGTTATTTTTTTCCGTCAGTTTGTCCGTTTGTAAATTCTGCTCACCCTTTGTTAAGTGAAACTTCAAGAATGCTTTGTAATTATATTGCACATGTAATTGCCATCTTTGTAACTATATTACCCATGTGAATGCCATCTTTGTAATTATATTGCCATGTGTTTGCCATCTTTTCAATTATATTGCCCATGTCATTGCAATCTTTGTAATTATATTGCCGATGTCATTACCATCTAATGTGCAAATAGTTTATTACAATGACATGTTCAAATATTTTCGGACCACCTACCGCCTTACATATCAATTGATATTAGGTAGAGAAAGCTTACATGTGACTGATTTTGCATTAAGACGCTCGCAGTACGGCCTGTGCAGAGAGAGAGAGAGAGAGAGAGAGAGAGAGAGAGAGAGAGAGAGAGAGAGAGACAGACAGAGGGAGATAGAGATACTGAGTGAGACATGCAGGCATAGAGAAGTGGTTGTAGGTTGTTTTTCTTGGCGTGTAAATCGCGATTGTTTCCGAAGGAGAGATTTCTTGCACAGGCGTTTTCTTTAACGACATCCAAAATGGAATCTAATTTTAAAGCATCATTGTTAAATAAGAAGCTAATGAAAAGGCTTCATGATTATTCAAACTTTTCATTTTAAAAGTCATACAGGTTTTGCGTGGGAATATTCAAAACGACAACGTCAAATTCAGATTTCATTTCAAATTTTAATTTAGATGCAACGGTTGTTCGAGATACACAATGCAAGAAATATATATCAGTCTAACCTGCGGTGTGAGTGAAATATTAAATAGCAAGCACTATTCTCTCAATATAGCAATGTTCCTCAAGGATTAAGTATCTTAGGCATCAACTTGTTTATCAAATTTCCGGGTCGATTTTGACCTTGATATATTCTGTTTGCATATTCAATCGTATCCATATACATTTTCTTCAATAATTTATCAAGTTAAAGGAGGCAAAACAAAAGAACAAATTACAATTTACATGATTTCAGAAATACAGGTAATTAGAAAAACTTCAGAACGAGTATTAAAACTCGAGATGTGTCGAACAAACACTTGCATTATGCTAGTGGTCATATGTTCTTAATTTCAATTTTTGATTGCGAAAATACATAGTTTTCTTCTAAATTAAACAATATAATGCTATCGGTTCCTTATTTTTAAGAATATAAACGTTACAGATTGCAATGCATGTTTACAGCAATTTGTCAATTATTACGGGAATTACATTTAATTATGACAGAAGGTAATTCAATTACTGTGTAAATTCAAAGCATACAAATGAAACCATGGGCAGCTCTTACCTAAATTGTGTTTACACGGTTACACTGTTACACATCTGATATAAATCTTGCTTTTCAAAATTTAATGACTTACACTTGCGCATAATGTTTTAATATTAACGCAGAAGAAATTAATAATCAACATAGTATATGGCAAACATATCTCCCACATACTTAGAAAATGTTAGAATATAGCTTTTACACATCACGTGTTCAGTCTGGTACGAATGCGCGTTTATTAAACATAGTGACCAAAGTGATACTAAAGTAACAATAACGTGGTACTGAAGAGATAATAAAATTAAATTGAAGTGATACTAAAGTAACAATAACATGGTACTGAAGAGATAATAAAATTATACTGAAGTGATACTAAAGTTGTACTGAAATGACCCATACTTATAGCTAGAACATACACCAAGAAGATATTCAATACTAGACATGGTTGTTGCCAAGTTTGGGTGAAAGAAATTTCAATTTAAATTTAAGTTTCATAAAGAGGCTATGAAACAGCATGTATTGAGTTACTTATTCAAACAAAATATAAAACTCAAAGCAAAGACTGGTGTTTTAATATTGCTCCAGCACTAAAATAATCAATCCCAAACAACTTAAGATTATATATATATCTGCTACAGGCGTCATTTAAAGACAAAACATTCCGAACTCAATGGTAAGTTGTACATTGATGAAACCCATTAGACAGAATAATGTATTAAATTCGTGGTTGATTTTCGAAGTACATCGTGGATTATTAGAGATCGACTGGGTTTTATCTTAAATAGTTGATATTTTTAATAGTAATAATTAATATTATTAATACAGTTATAATATTTGGATTACAGTTGAGTAGATCCTATCCAAAAATATCATGATTTAATCACCAAGTTTGTTTATGTTGTCTGTCCAGTGGGTCAATTGTTTTTTTAAATATAAAATGGCAGCTCAAGTATGTCATCCATATCAGATTGAATATCCACAGATTACTCTGGCAAGCCATACAGTTGAATGGATCCCAGTAGCGGAATATTTCTCTCCTCCATGGCAAATATATAAATGATATAATCCTGAATCTAGAACACGTCATTAACTGTAACTGTATTGCAAATGTGTCAAAACATCTATATAAAGTTATTAAAAAGCTTTACTAAATAATAAATATTCATTGATGACAGTTTTTTCTAGAATAAAAATCGATGACCAGAAGTCAATATTTAACATACATAGAACTTAGCGCAATATTATATCCATGATGAAATATTACAACCGGAATGCCTAAATACCAAATGTTTCGACGCCGCAAATAATTACTGAATTACTATATATATATATATATATATATATATATATATATATATATATATATATATATATATATATATATATATATATATATAAGCAGCAGAGGGGGCGAGCCGGACAACATTTTTAAACAAGTTTTCAATGAAATCAGGCTTAAAACAATGAAATCAGGCAAAAAATCAATGAAATCAATGAAATCAGGCACAAAAAAAATCAATGAAATCAGGCAAAAAATAATAATGAAAAATCAATGAAATCAAAAAAATGACTAAGCCTCCATTCGTCTTCAACCGAATATTTTATCAAGTCCGATACGATATCGTGTTCGAGGGTCATGTAAATTTATTGTTATAAATCCGTGTGGGGCAGACTGAGCATGACTAAAGAAATTTCTAAATTGATTGAAGTCCATATCAGAACACCATGTCTGCCAAATATTTCGTAGCGTATGTGTATCAACGCCGTTGAATACAGCAAGAATATTACAGTTATCTCTGATCACTTTTGGAATCTGAGTGTATCGTTGAGTGACATATATCACATCAGTGTTTTTGTGCCTGCCTCGGGAAAATATTCTAGCTGGGTTTTTTTTGTTTATCTAACATTACATCGTCGTATACAACTAAATTGTTGATACTTCCATCGAGGTCTTCTACTGATGGTGCCTCGTCAATATCTGTAATAAATTCAATAATATTCTCACCAGCAATCTCTGAAGCGTTTTCATTAAAATCTTTTAGCACTTCATAGCATCGTTGGTCATCTACGCTAGGGGCAATTAAATACAACTTATCCCACTTCATCCATCTCATTATTAAATTGAGCAACAATTGCGTCTTGCCGGATCCAGATGGTCCGATTATAATTGCGCGGATAGAGTTTGGTAGCGCTGCATGATGCTTAACTGGTTCTCTTGTTTTAGTCGCTGAAAAATCAATTATATTCATATCTCTATACATAAATTATGGATCTATATTGTGTGAAGTGTAAAAAACGTACTGGCACAGATGACTTGACGACGATTACAACAAAAAATAACCGATCAGCGCTTTCTGGTAAATGCGTACAATGTAGTACAAAGAAATTTAGATTTGTTTCCCTTGGTGAAACCAAGGAACCCAAGGAACCTTTAAAAAAAAACGAGGAGGTGATATCGCTGCCAAATTAGCAAAACTCCCTGGAACCCCATGGGGGAAATACCCTGGAGAAAAGCTCCTTCCAGGATATAGCTACTGTGGACCGGGAACCAGACTTGATATCAGACTCAATAATCATAACCAACCCAACCCCGGTGAAGAACCAATAAACGCTATTGATAAGGCCTGTCACCTTCATGATGTTGCTTATAAAAGCAATAATCTGCAACACAGGCATCTAGCAGATGTGAAATTAATTCATGCGTTGAATGCCATTCCTGATAAATCATTCAAAGAAAAATTGGCTTCATTTTTGATAAAATCGGCTATGAAAAGTAAATTGATGTTAGGTGCTGGTAATTAATAACAACATGGAATCTATTTATTATTCTCCAAAAGGATACTGGAGGGGTAAATCAGCAATCCATAAACTCGCTAGCGCTGCAAAAGTGAAAAAAAACACTGCGGCTCATTGGTTATCCAAACAGGCACTATGGCAAATTTACTTACCACCGCCTAAACAAATTAATGTCTCGCATTTTGATGTAACCGGACCCAATGAAGTTCATCAGGCTGATCTATTATTTTTGCCACATGACCACGGTTACAAATACGCTCTAACCGTAGTTGATATTGCAAGTCGATACAAAGAAGCAGAACCGTTAGAAACAAAATCATTACCTGAAGTGGCTTCTGCATTTGAAAGGATTTATCGAAGGGGTCCTCTGCACTGGCCAAATCTATTACAAATTGATCCTGGCAAGGAATTTCAGGGTGCAGTGTTATCAATAATGAAAAATCATAATGTCACTATCAGACGGGGGCATACTGCACTGCATCGTGATCAGGCAATTGTAGAACGGTTTAATAAAACCCTTGCTGAGCGGTTATTTGGATATCAATACGCAAAAGAATTCATCCAAGAAAAAAGATCCCGTGAATGGGTTAAAAGATTACCAGCTGTGATTACTGCACTGAATAACGAGATTACTAGAACAATCAACATGAAACCTATCAATACGATTAAAAAGAAGTCAATACCTGAAAAACCACAAAAAGATTTCAAAGAACCAATTCTTGGTAGTAATGTCATTGTGAGGTATTTATATGAACCAGGAGAGCTTGAGGGTGGCAGAAAAAGGGCTACTGATCCTATTTGTTGTGTTACTGCACACAAGATATCTAGTATAACACGATCTACGGGTAGACCTCCAGTCTATAAACTGGATTCAACTGCCCCTCAGCGGGTTTTTACTAGACAACAATTACAAGTGATTCCTGACGATACTCAATTGCCACCGCATGGTCTTAACTAGCACCGTTGCGTCTATTGCACTCAAGACAAGTCAACATCACATTATTTCTGACATGACCGAGATTGTTATTTTTTCTGTCAACGGTGAATTGGCGAGGATCCTTATCCGAATACTGCCAACGCATTATACAATTGCAACTTGCGCAGTGATTATTCTGTTGTTTCTTCAAAGTGATTATTAATTCAGCATCAATGTCAAATTCTCGTTGTTTTTTTTTTGTCCTGTTGTTTCTAACCGGAGAGTTTTTTATCAATAATTTTAATATCAATATCATCTATTGTGGTGTCATTATCATCGAAAACAATTCTTCGAAGTTGATCTATTCTTCGTACTCTGGATACTGCGAGATAAACTAAATTCGACCACTCAATGCGATTATCTACCATCCAAACAATTGTATCGGATATAGTCAATCCTTGCGAAGAATGTATTGTTGCTGCATAACCTAACGTCCATGGGGATTTATCAGCACGCAATGCATCTTCAACGACATTGATATCAACCAGCACAATATCATTTAATACTAAATTTTGCTTTTCACGTTGTCCAGGAATGTCAACGTCGATATTCTGCTTTCGTGTATCAGATGGTCTATACCAAAGAGGCACTGGAAGTGTTGCAAATTTTTGTTTATGCAATTCAATTAATTTCATCTGAAGTGTGTCCCTGACTATTTTTCTACTTGCAATTATCAAATCATTTGGTCTCCATGTTTCTCAGAAATCATTCATTGGAGTTTCTGAAATTATTTCACGCATTATTTCACATTGGATTCTATCCGGTTGTAATCTGATTAGTTGTTTAAACTCACGTAATATTTCATCTAATTATCTAATGTCATCATTCATCTCTTCGTAATAATCAACGTATGATTTTAACCATTCATGAGGAGGTTCACCGACAAATGGTGGTGGTTGGCCTTGATCGCCGCACATGATAATTTTTGTATTTTTCGTTGACAACCATTCAAGAAATGTTTTTAATACTTGTAACGGTACCGTGCATATTTCATCCCATAATATCACCGGTGGAATAAATTTCTGTCCCATTCGTTCAGGGGTCCATTTATCACCGCTCCATCGGAAGAAGCTGTGATAAGTACCAGAATTTTTTACATCTCGTTGTTTTATGTCTCTGGCAAGTTTGTGAGTTGGTGTTAACGCATTCATGTTGATTTTATCCTTGAATAAATTGATTACTCGTGTTGTCTTTCCTGATCCTCCACAACCGTTTAAATAAACTGTTTTATACCGGCATATTGGATCAGAAATCGGTGGTGCATTAGAAAATTCTGAACACTGATTGCTTTTTAAATAATTATTTTCAATTGTAACATCTGCTGATGGAATATAATCATGAAGCATTTCTTTCTTAATTCTCCATGATCCCCAATTCTCGTTGCCAGTAGCCTTAAAATCAGCCATTTTGCTATTTATGTAAAATGAATCAGTGGCAACTCTAACTGCGGTGTCAGGAAATTTATTAATCATTGAAAACAGATTAATAGAAGCATAACCAAGCATAGAAGCTCTCAAATGTGTGTACTGCGGATTGTATCCATCATTGTAAGAAACAATTGTACCCAATTTGGTTCCATCGGACATAAATGCGTCCTTACGATTTACATATAGGCCCCTATTCGTTAAATCCGCGATTACAAAATCGTATTCAGCATTGTCTATAATTAACCGTGAAGAATATCTTGTATTATCGTATTTACCACCCTGGGTAAATTTACCGATTATTCTTCTACTGAGATCTTTTGCTTCATTGTTTCTGATTTCAAATAACTGTTTGGACCAATTCATGATTTGTTGTTCATTAAAATCAGGAAACAGTTTTCGCTGTTCGCTAATTATTTTTTCTAGATCAGGTTGGGGTAACCACACTGATTTCTGTGCTCGATAGGATATAATTGCTTCACTGACAATTAATGATTTTAACATCTTACAATCAAGCATATACCGTAATAACACTATTGGCATCCAGTGTTTTTCAGACATGTGTTTACCAATCCAAAGATAACTACACGGATGAAGTCTTTCAGCCATTTCAAATGATACCACACAAGCGAATCCGGTTAAATCGAAATCAGGCAGTGGTCCATTAATAGCAACACGGGTCATTTCGTGTGTGGGGTGTCCAAATCGTTTGAAATATTTAGCACACTCTCCATACCCAAGAAAACTTCCTGGATAACACGCAATCATATCAACTGAAATAACGGTTTCAGCGGTGTATTTTGTATTCCATAACCCTCCATGGCTGTATTCAAGACAGGACAATCTGACATCTGATAAAAACTCACTTCGTGTTGTTTTCCACGCGTTTTTCTTTCTAGCAAAATGTGCTGCAATTGATGGTACTGTAAAACAGTTTGCTAATAATTGATCGTTGTCGTCCCCCTCCAGTGAAAACTCACTAGCTAGTTGTTTCATTTGATTATGCAGTTCTTCAGTACGGTACAATTCTCCGTTGGGCCTTACAAACTGATCAAATTTGCATTCTTCGTCTGAAGTACTATGAAATAGCCACATTGACACAGGATCGTTTTTACTCAAATGGTAAATAGCATCAAATAATTTCTGCTCTGAAAAAAACTCTTCGGTTTGGGGGATATATTTTACGGTTCTATCCCGTGGGAATATTGTTACTGCAGATGACCACGCGTGTTCATTATGATCAATAATTTCAATTGGGGTTCCTTTTTTTGATTGATATTTCGGTTCTTTTAATACTTCACCGGTGATTGTCCTTACTGATATTGGAAATCTCAATGATGTTTCTAATTTAATTATATCTTGAATTGTTGCCCCATGCTCTTTTACCGTTAATTCCCACTCGGTTATTTTTTTTCGTCTTAGATCAGTTAGTTTATTTCCCCGGGACGCATTTGTGAAGTGTTCTATTATTCGTTCTGCTACACAATTGAGCCCTGTCGAATATTTCATGGGTGCTAGTTTTGCAATATCAGGTTTTTCATTGAGCGGATAGATTCCGTAAACAACTGCTGTTACAGGATAAGATCTTTCGTAGTAGGGTTTATCAATTCCGGTCAAAATTCCTGGTTTTGAATCCTGATTCACGGTGATAGTTTTTTTGCCCTTGAGAATGGGTTCAAATTTATCCCTAATGATCCATTTTCCACCATCACGGATAATGAATTTGATTCGGAAAATATGACTTTCTTCCCCAAGACGTGAAATGATCACTTCTGCTTTTTCATCATTCATGGTAGCGTCAACAACACCATCAATTCGAAATGTTGACCAACAATAAGATGCTCCATCACGCTTGAATTCATTAAAACAGTCTCTGATGGGTTTATCAAGAATTTTATTCTTGGGTGTATTAGAAACTATATCAAGATTGAATTGAGCATCTTTCCAGGGTAATTTCTTGTTACGTTTTTTGGGTCTATCGCGATTAAATCTAGGATTAATTTTCAATAATCTCTTAAACTCTCTCATGTTTCTGTCTACTACACGTTTTTTGGGTCTATCGCGATTAAATCTAGGATTAATTTTCAATAATCTCTTAAACTCCTTCATGTTTCCGTCTCTTGGACGTTTGTTACGTTTTTTGGGTCTATCGAGATTAAATCTAGGATTAATTTTCAATAATCTCTTAAACTCTTTCATGTTTCCGTCTCTTGGACGTTTGTTTCCGTCTCTTGGACGTTTGTTACGTTTTTTGGGTCTATCGCGATTAAATTTAGGATTAATTTTCAATAATCTCTTAAACTCCTTCATGTTTCCGTCTATTGGACGTTTTTTGGGTTTATCGATATTAAATTTAGGATTAATTTTCAATAATCTCTTAAACTCCTTATCAGTATTGAATTTAGCATTTTTCGAAGGCACTCTCCTTAACTCCCTCATGCTATACTAAAAACAAGTGTTTAAATGAAAGATTTATGTATAATGATTCACTGCAAATGGATCAGTCACTGAATTAGACAAATAGTATAGTATACGAATGACCCAAGAATTCAGACAGCACCCTGTGAGTACAAATTATGAAGCATCCAGTGATGGTGTTGTAAGACACTGTAGACTGAAGAACCCAGTTGGAAGGGATAATGGTATGGGGTATTTGATGTTTACTGTTGGAAAGAAGAAATATTACAATCATCGTTTCGTATTTGAATGTTTTAATGGATTGATCAAAGATGGTTTTGTTATTGATCACAAGGATTCTAATCCAAGGAACAATTCTTTATCAAATCTGCAAGCTATCACACAGAGTGAGAATTCCAAACGAGGAAGGACTGGCACTTGTTCAAAAAAAACGAGACCAGTAAAATCTTTGAATACAACAACTAACAAAGAGAAAATATTTAAATAGATATATGAAGCCGGCAAGTATTTCAATATTTGTAGAGCCTCAGTACGATTCGTTGCAGAAGGGGTTTGTCGATCTGCTATTTCAAAAAAGAACGAACAAAAAGTTCAATTTAGTTATGTCTAATGCGTCATATTTTTCAATTAGAGATATGTCATGTTATAGAATAATGAATTCTGAAAACATGAATAGCATCATTGTTGAAATAGCAAAATTGAAAAATCAGGATATCAAACTATCAGATGGGTTAAATCCTGATCAAATTGTGTCTGATTTTCAGGATATAGAATACGGAGTAAACAACAATAAATATATGCTACCAAAGAAATATGCACTCATCAAAAGAATTCAGAATTCTATTAGAGACTCTCTTTCATTTTCCAGTGACATCAGTGTGTTCGTTCCGTTGTATACTATCGTAGAGGGGATACGAAAAGAATTAGGTAACGAATACGAATTGAAAAAAGAAGTCAACTCTAAAATTAGAAACCTACGGGCGTTAATTCAATTTTGATTGCCCGACCCCCCCCCTATCATTTTTTGATTGTGACCGTAAAATCTCAATGGGATTTTCATATTTTTTAGCACTTTTTGATTGAAATTATCAAAATCAGTGAATAAAAAATATTTCACACTGAATAAAAACTATTTCACACTGAATAAAATTCTAACAGCTTTTCTCTACGGAAAATCCCATGCAAAATCGACTACTTGACCCTACGTGGTTTTTTGATAAAAATCGATGAAAAATGACCAAAAATCGCTGAAAACAGGCAAAAATTGATGAAAAATGGCTAAAAAATGATGAAAATCAATCCTAACAGCTTTTCTCTACGGAAAATCCCATGCAAAAGCGACTACTTGACCGTAAAATTTCTTTGAGATTAACCACCAAAACTGTCAAAAAATCGGTGAAAAACCACCAAATGACACAAAAATTACGCAAAATGCGTTAAAAAAATAAAAATATTTCACACTGAATAAAAAAATAGATCGACCGTTAATGGATGGAATCATCGATGGGGAAAATTGTTTTGCAATTGAAAAATTGTTTGCGATTTCAAATAATGGTCAATGAAGCATTAACAACCCGATTGGCTCGTGAACGATTAGATGCAATTAAGAGATTTGTACCAATTCGTGACTCTGTCAGGAATAAACTGCAACAACGACAGAGTTTACAAACTGATTTTGCTTTGGGGTCTGAAGAGTTGTTTAAACCAGTAACCATAGCAACGAAAGGGGTAGAGCGTGCTATACTGGGAGATGATCCTGACGGTAAAAGAAAAGAAGAGGGTCTTATTCCTGTACTTGAAAAACTAGCAGCGAAAACTGAAAAAACTGAACCACCTACTAATCCGAAAAAAACGACTGTTTCTCTGTTGAATAAATTTACTGAGAATGCTAAAACATTAATAAAAAAATTTAGTTTATTCAAACCAAAGGATTATCAAGCTTTTGGTGATTTTGCTGCTCAAAGCTATAATTCAAAAAAAGATTTTTTAAAGGACGAGTATAAGGATGATAGAATATCAAGTAATGATTGGTCTGATAATTTGTATAAAATAAATAAAGGGATTGGTCGTTTGAATAAGGATGAGATGGGGTACAAGGAATTTCAAAGGGGAATTAGTAATTATAAAAGAGAACAAATAGAAGAGCGACAACTAGAAATAGAAGAACGACAAGAGCTAAAACGTCAAACACCAACACGTAGACAAACAAGAAGACAAAAAAAACAAGAAGAACTTTATGATGATCCTCTTGATTATTTACAACTCTCAAAGGATGAAAGTTTCGGGAGTGGGATTTCAGGGAAAAATCGTCTAGTTGGAAACACTTGTCCTGATAGTGTTATCAATGATATATCACGATTAGAAGTTCTTGTAGGAGGGTTCCGAGCTGGAAATAACTCTCCAGAAATAATTAATGAAGCAGCTGATATCTGTAGACGGTTATTTCCAGGTGGTATCATGCATATCAGCACATATCGAGATTTCATTGACGAGTTAGCAAATGGGTATCACAGTGATTGAATAAAAACGCTAGCGTTTCCAATTGACAAATTGTTTTACAATTGAAAAATTGTTTCTGATTTCAAATAATGATCATACATTACAATCATGATAAACCAATCCCCGTCTATGTAGCTAATTCACGGTTGCCAGTTTATAGAGCATACTATGGAGATGGTTTAGGCAATACCATTTTAGGATTCTTTTCAAGAATGGCCCCAAAAGTGATGCCGTTAGCTAAACAATTATCAATGAAAGCCATTGATGTTATTCGTGATAAGGGTATTGGTGCTGTTGGAGATCTTGCGGGAAAAGCGTTTTCAGCCGCGAAGAATAAAATAACATCATTAGTGAGACGAAAAAAGAAACCGTTACCGTCTACAGCAGAAATGCCTGCAAGTGTTAGTAAAATAATAAATAACGCAGTAGATGAAAAATTAGCGTCGATGGCTTTAACCCCCGACCCAAGTATGATAGCGGGAAGTGGCTTTAAAAAACTACGTCGATGAAATCCTACGGATTTTCACGCTAGCGTTTTTCACGATGAAAATGGAAAATCGTTTACGATTTTACGATTTAGACTCTGATAAATAGAATAAAATGTTCAAACAGTCACCTGATCCAGCGTTTGATATAGACGCCCCAGTCCCCAAGAATGATTCTGTACGCGATTATCAATATTACGCCTATCATGCCATAGACTCAAATAGTCGATCAAGAATTGATCTTCAAGTCCATGATACCAGTAAATACTTTTTGCCCTGTGAAGCGTTTATCGAAATCGAAGGAGAAATTGTAACAGCTGCTGATACTACTGCTGTACCAGCACCGTATCCAGCTGGTACTCAAGTCGGTTTTGTCAATAATGGTATTATGGCGCTATTTGAGAGTGCTAGATATCTCATTGATGGAAAAGAAATTGAGTCGATAGATCGTGATGTTGATGTGGCTACAACAATAATAGGACTAGCAAGATATTCCGATGATTATACAAGATCAGCAGGACCTTCTATGATGTTTGCAAAAGATGTTAAAAATACCGCTGGAGGAAATCCATTTGTTGTAAGACAACCAAAAAAATGTGATAATAGTGATGCTGGTATCGAGGATATGATTATAAACAACGATGCTAATTTCAATCTAGGAGCTGCAACACGTATTTTAATGTTGGAAGGGCGGCGTAAATCATTTTCATGCGCGATTCCACTGCAACACATATTTGGATTCTGTAGAAATGTTAGAAAAGTTATTTATGGAGCGAAGCATACAGTATCGCTTGTACGAAAGAGTGATGATAATGACGCAATTTGGAGGATTCCAGCAGACAATGCAAATCCCAATGCCGATGCCGGTAAAGTCAATTTAACAAAAATATCATTGTGGATGCCAGTGTTGACTCCAGCAATCACCGCAGAAGAACGATTACTATCATTTATGGACCAAGGAGGAAAGTCGTTGTTGAGTTGGTTATCAGTGAGTACAGATGTTAAACAATCAAATATCAACGGGTTATTCACGTGGAATCTAGCATCAAAACAAGGTGTTGCTGCGCCACGTCATATATTTATTGCGTTACAGGATAACACACGAGTTGGCAATCAACTCTCCAGCCATATGATATTTGATCAGTTAGGTGTTAAAGACGTCTCACTGAGAATAAACGGCCAGCAGGAACCATCTGAAGATATACAACTTAATTACACAGAAAAGCATATTGCACGCGTGTATCATAGGTTGTTGTCGTTTATGGCACGTGATCAAAATGTCGATACTGGTCTACAAATATCACAGTTGGATTTTAAAAATCTGTATCCAATCTATTACTTTTCATTGGAACATCTTGATTTAACAAGACAATCTGTTGTTGATATACATTTTAGAGCTAATGTGACTCGTGGTGCTGCTATTGCTAATTATAGAGCTGTTGCTGTCATTCTCAGCGACAAATCAATGTTACTTGAAGGTGTTGGAGGAAGATGCCCCAGTAGAAAATCTTTGAACGATTTTCTCGATTTTTCATTGAAATTGTAAACGATTTAGAATCAATCTATTATGTATAACATGTCATATAGTGTTATTAGTGTTGCGTTAACTCCTGGTCAAATCAAAAAATTGCAATCAGAATCGGCTAAAAAATGTGGAACCACAATCACGTTGAAACCTAATCAAATGACTGGTGGTGCAAATAAATTATCGCTGACAACTCGTCAAATAAAACATTTCAATGATGCACTTGTAGCAAAAAAAGGTGTCCAGATTACTCTTTCTGCGGCTGCTATCAAAAATATGATTAAAACAGGCGGTATATTTCCATTGTTAGCTGCAATACCAGCATTGATTGCAGCAGCAGCCCCAGCGGTGGCTAAAGCAGCGGCGTTAGGAGCCGTTGGTACTGCAGCAGGAATGGCACTAAAGAAGGCAACTGGACAGGGATATAAAAAAAGGGAAAGGGTCTAAGACTACCAGGAACCCCGTATTCATGGTACAGCGGGAGATCCGTTCACGGATCAGGCCTAAGACTAGGACCGGTTTATTAACTCAAAAATCTTCGATGGTTCCAATGTCCAATTTTGATTTAATGGATGCTGCTAAAAAACTAGCCATAAAAAACTTCAGAGGCGTTTTTATGAAGGATCAATTGCCGACACACCCAAATAGCGTTGAAACCGGTATTATTAATCTCGATAACAGCACTGGACCTGGTACTCACTGGGTTGCATACGCTATTGATCCACGTGGGATTGTCTATTTTGATTCATATGGATTAGCCCCGCCAAAAGAGTTTATGCGTTATATAAAAAAAATTTCAATGAAGACTTGGTATTCTACGCTACCAACACAACAAATCAATGACCCACCAATATGCGGCAGTGAAGTATTAAATGTCCTTAACGCTATTTCAGCATCTAGAAAACCACCTCATATTGTCGTAAATGAATACTCTAGTAATCGCTTTTTAGAGAGAGAAAGAGTTTTACAATAACATGATTGATATTTGGGGAAGACCTCTGAAACCCAAACCCGATGACACTGCAACCGGTGATATAAAAAAAAAAATTAAAGATGAAATCGCTGAGACGTTAAATTTAACAAGTGTTGACCCGAATGAAATAGTTGTATTTCAGGACAAACAGGGTAAATTGAAAACCAGTGATGTGTCGTTGGATGATATATTGGTTAAACAACGACACGCAATCGAGAATACTATCGCGTTATTTTCGGATCAGGGTAAACTCAAACCAGGTGTACTTATTTCGACGATTACAGATCGATTTAAAACTCTCAACGATGAGTTGAAAAATTCTGTGTTGGAACTAGCAACACTTCAATCTAAAACCGAAGAACACATAAAACAGTTTACCTCATTTCGTAGAAATATCATTGATAAATTTATTGGAACTACATTCGATAAAATTGAACTAAAACTTCCGGATATCAAAAAATCCATCGATGAGACGAAAATCTTCACCGAGGCCATCAAAAATGATTTTTGGAGGATGATAACAACTATTGAAAAAACAAAAATTCCTCATGAGAAAACCAATAACGTAGTATACACGATCCAACACGGATCATTTGAGTGGACTCCTACAAACAACAAATTAGATATCACTGCAACCGTCAAGGGTATTTATCGATTAACACTAGTAACACCATTGACTCAATTTAATATTTCATCGTCGAGTTCATCAGGGGTCAATAATACGATTTCAACGATCATCGACAAGAATACAACTGAAAAGTTCACGATAACATCTACTGATAAAACTTTGGTTAGGGTTTCAACAACGTGGTATGTGGAATTCGTAGCGGATTTAAGTTGAAAATTGCAAAGCAATTTCACTAACGTTAGCGTTTTTAAAATAAAAATGATTTCATCATCGCAATATCGTTATGATCAGGTCAGAGAATTTCAAACTAGACTCAAAACCCTGTCTGAGGAGTATGCAATGAAAATTAAAAAATATCGCAGGAGAATTACCGCAATTGATGTTACCGTGTATTCAGTGAGTGGTGTAATCACCGGAGCTGGTATTATACTGTCTTCAGTGACAATGATGGCCCCGATAGCTGTTCCAATTTGCATTTCTGCGGCAACAACAATCGCGGGAATAATTTCAATAATAACAAAAAAAATATCATCATGCAGCCAACGGAAACTACAAGACTACATAATTCAATTTCATGTTGTATCCACTGCATGCTCGCAATTATCCTCATTGATATCGTCATCTCTCGATGATACAATTATATCAGAGTGTGAGTTTTCAGCGATGGTAGATATATATGATTCTGCGATGTCAAAATTAGAAATACAACAACATGAGTATAATAACAATGACAACACCGATGGAATTGGAGAACACAAACCCGAAAACCAGAATGATCTCAATAACCTCAACGATATCAGATAGTGAGTTCTCAGTGATGGTACGTGTCTATGATTCCGCAATATCAAAATTAGAAATACATCATGAGTATAATAACAATGACAACACAGATGGAATTACTTCAACAAATAGTGGAGAACACAAACCCAGTACAAACCAGCATGATATCAATAACCTCAACGAATCCAGAATTCAGTGTGAATTTCCCCTCTCCGGTCCCAGTGAAGGAGATAGCACTAGCAAAATTACGAGTGTATCATAGCTGGCCTAATATCAGATCAAAATCATTTGGTGGTCAACAACCCAATAATTCCCTGGTATTTGCAAATAAGAATAAAGACGACGGTACCCCAGACTGGAACGTTGTTTCCATACCAACAGGGTCATATCAAATTGAACAAATCAATGCTGAATTGCAACGTAGAATAAAATCGATTACTGGAGCAGAATCAAAAATAGCTATAACAGTTCATGAGCCAACACTATCATCTGCCATTGAAATAAGCACAGATGGTTACGTCGTAGATATCTATCAAAGTTCTATTAGAACCGTACTAGGATGGCCTGAATTACCACCCCGGGGAGAAATTGTTGATTTACCAGAACCAAAAAAATCTGATTATATCACAGACACGACAAAACTTGACAATCCAGTAAAAAGCTATAGCGATTATGCTAAATTGAATTTTTTCACTGAATCGGTAGATCCTTCCACTAAAAGAAAATCCTACTTACTTCGACAGCAAAATACCACTGAAAATTTCAGAGCGATGAATAATGATTTTTCATTGTTGTTGCCATCTCTTAAATCCGGTACTCTCACCCGAGATGAATTTATCAGCGTTGTAGAAACATGTAACAAAATCATCAATGACATGGAAACATTTCATTCACAAATTATTCAAGAGGTATTAGGTGACGATAATCCTAAAAAAATAGCAGAATTTGCAATACCAGGATATAACGTACCAGAACTACAAAAACTTCTCAGTGATGCCATCGATGTTGGTTTTAAAATAATTCATGATGCATGGAAAAAAACATCATCACCGGAAATAAAAATCCTCAAACATAATAACGACCCAGATGGTGGCGGTAGGCATATCGCTCCGTTCAACGTGAATATTTCATCGGTGATTGCGCTCAATTTAGTATGCGATGTTATCGAAGGAAGCTATCAAATAAATTTAGAACGATCAAATCAAGCTCAGCAAGGATATATTTTGTATTCATTTGCACCAACAGCCCCTCCAGGGTTTCTAATCATTGAATCTCCGGTGAATCCAGTCTATATGCGATGTCATAATAATTCATTAACCAGAATTAATTTCAAACTCACAGATCAGTCCAATAATCTAATTGATTTACAAGATGAGGTGTTAGCGATTAGTTTGTTTGTGAAATCGTAAAGACTGGATCAAATATTCGGTTGAAATCCTAAAAGGATTTTCATCGAAGATTTTTACGATGGAGATTGATTTCATTGATTTTTCATTATTATTTTTTGCCTGATTTCATTGATTTTTTTTGCCTGATTTCATTGATTTCATTGATTTTTTGCCTGATTTCATTGTTTTAAGCCTGATTTCATTGAAAACTTGTTTAAAAATGTTGTCCGGCTCGCCCCCTCTGCTGCTATATATATATATATATATATATATATATATATATATATATATATATATATATATATATATATATATATATATATATGTATATATATATATGTGTATATATATATATATATATATATATATATATATATATATATATATATATATATATATGTGTATATATATATATATATATATATATATATATATATATATATATATATATATATATATATATACATATATATATATATATATATATATATATATATAAAGAGAGTGAGAGAGAGTAACTTGATCTGGATGTTAGTATTCCATTTCCAATGATAAGAGGAGGACGTCGGATATCTCGCGAGATCCAACGTCATTCATACATCATACTGGACCAGATACAAGTATGTATACGAAGGTACTGCACAGATCACATTCATTGTTTAAACATTCTGTTACATTTCTTGAATGCTGTTTGAACTACTATAGGTTGTGGTATGCACCACGTGTTATATGATAACAGTTTTCAAACAATTCACTTTTCATCGTTAAGTTTATTGACTCAATTGAGCAGATTTTCACATAAATATTTCTGAAATCATACATACATGCTTTTTTATTCAAGTGTGATCTTTGTTAGATCTGGTTCTTCCGCGGTTTTTCTTGCAATAGTGTCTTGCGTAAAGAAAATCGATTTTTCGGAACGGAACCAGTTGTATTGACAAGCATGAAGTCACTTGCGTTGATATACGGTGTCATATAAAGCTTATAGACACCAGCTTTAATATATAATCTCGGTAAAAAAATATTCAACAAAATTCACTAAAAAAATATCTCTAAAAAGAGTCTTAAATAGCTTGTTTTTTCTACTAGGAGAAGAACGGTGGAGAATAGACTGATATTTGTTCCAGAGTGAATGCTGTTTGGGCTAATTTTAATTTTAATTTTAATTTAATTAATTTTAATTTAATTAATTTTAAACTTTAAAAGTTCGAACGATGTATGGATAAAATTGACGGTTCTGGTATGGCTAGACGGTTGGCCATGGTATTATTGATGATGCCAGCAAAGAATGTTGTAGCAGTGGAGTTAGGCGGCTGAGAAAAGTTATAATTGTTCTCATTTCCAAAACACATATGCAATGAACAGCCAATGTATGATGAAATCAAACACTTAGGCGAAGACTGAAAATAAGCACTCAAAAGCCGGTTAAGCGATGAGACAACATATGCTATAACTTATCACAATACGACTTAGAAACAAAACAATTGTGTGCAAATTGGTTGAAAAATTATATTAATTAGAACGTCACCTTTTCACGTGTTTAAATTTGCAAGATTGTAAAATATAATATCCTAGAAAAACAAAGACTGTATTCATATATGGGTAAGTTTATAATTACATATAAATTCAGGTGACTTGAAGCAATGAGTCGGGTGTGGGTCATTTTATTTCATAGAATACTCGTAGGTGTTAACCACTTATTTCCCACTAGTGTTAACAGCAATTCATTAGGTGGTATTACCTGTTTTCTACTGCAATTATTTAATGAACCTTTGACAAACGAAAGGACGTAGAATATCGCATGGGTCATCATAATATTTTACATTCATGACAAGCACACAGTTCGAATTGCCAGTCCAGTTATCAGGTTCTCCGATTACCCATGGGAGATATGTTGCGTTTTGTCCGTTGAACAACTTCCATACTCTGTTCACACCTATGGCCCGAATTCCGATATATGCGAGAGTCCCAGCTCCCAATTTGCTGCTGATCACTATAAAAGTTAAACAAAATTAAATTAGCGGATTGGGGCTAAAGATATATATATATATATATATATATATATATATATATATATATATATATATATATATATATATATATATATATATATATATATATACACAACATTATCCAAACTATAAAAAATATAATATAAAAAGACATTGTGTGTGATGTTTACAGAAAGAATCAGTAGCTCTGATTAGTCAGTTTTAAAAGTATGAGTTTCATAATAAGTACGCACATGTATCGTATGCAATATGTTTTACGCGAAACATTGTTAACAGATAATACTGATTTTTGTCATTTAAAGTGTTTAGACAGTTATGGTTTTTCTGTGGTCAAGATAAATAACCACATTATTGTAACCTTATGAATTAAACAGTTATGTTTGAAAATATTAAACTGTTATTTCCCTGAGAATAATGGACATCTAGCAATTCAATAATTTCTCAAAAATTACGAAACTGTTTAAATCTAAACACAGCTACCATTGAGATTCAAACTTCATGAAGACATATAAGAAACTGTTTGTAGATCAAAGTTACATGTCGGTGGCATACGTTACTTGTATTGCAAAATATTAAAATGCACTATAATTTTATAATTATTGACAGTTCACTAAAAATTATAATTAATTGCAATTATTACAATACATGAAGGCAGCTTTGCAATGTTTTAACATTTGGACATACAATGAGTTTGATTTTTTTAAAAAGCATTTGAATCAATTTATTAAAAGACTTTAGTTACAATTATTTGACAACAAATCATAATGTATAATATTGTAATTTATGCCCACACGTTTAGCCGTTATCATTACTTATTGAATTGCCGATAATTTGAACATCAGGAATGGCAATTAGGTAGAATGCGTCAAAGAATACCGGATAATATTGTAATAAGTTTCGTATGTCTGAGGTTAATGAATGCACCCATCACATCCTTACGACTGTTTCCACTACAAAATGTAGTTCTACAATTTTCTTGTTATCCACAATCAGACATGAAAACTGATAAGATGATTCCTGCATTTTTGAGTTTATATAAACACGAAATTATAAATATGACATTGTTTACCCTTTTAAATTCCTTTAGAACAGAGGACTAATTATACTTTTTATCATTATTTTCAACTCATTTATGATTAATGAATTAGTAAAAATTCATCATTGATATAAAGGCCTGCAGTTGAAAGAATGTTGATATAATTGCAGTTTTTGCGACATGGGCAGATCATAATTTGATCTACCAGTACGGTATATATATATATATATATATATATATATATATATATATATATATATATATATATATATACATAGTGAATGTAACAGACGATCAGAAGATCTCTCTCTCTCTCTCTCTCTCTCTCTCTCTCTCTCTCTCTCTCTCTCTCTCTCTATATATATATATATATATATATATATATATATATATATATATATATATATCTATCTATCTATATATATATCTATGTATATATATATATATATGTATATATATATGTAACTATATATATATATATATATATATATATATATATATATATATATATATATGTGTGTGTGTGTGTGTGTAGTAGTAGTAGTAGTAGTAGTAGTATTAGTAGTAGTTGTTGTAGTAGGCTTCTAACCACACGAGCTGTACATACGATCGATTCTTACTTAGGGTGAAAACAACATGGAAAACTCTTCTATTCATATCAGTATAATTATATATAAGATGATTTTCTTAATACGTCTATCTATATAAGTAAACGGGGATCAAAGGGAAGTGCTATCCACGTATTAAATGATTATTTTAACTTAATATACAGTGCATGAAATACGTTGTATTAGTAATCTATGGCTAGATATTTTCAGCTTATATGTAGTGTTTTCAGTCTTAAAATTCGAATTTATCATGGTAATGACTGTGTCAAAGAACCAATTTATGAAAGTAAATAATTAGTCTCTACAGTCAGGTGGTTTGATTGATATGTACTGATTTGTAGGATAAATGTTTTTCTTTTTTTAAAAAGACATTTGGCTGTCGAATACCGATTGAAACTGTCGATAAGGTTGGTTTGTTTGTATCAATGGTTTTATAGTGTGTTTAACGGTTAAATGTCTTTAAACGAATCCTTGCGTGTATGTTTTGAATTAATACAGTACTTTGTTAGAAACAACACATTGAAAGAATACGATGGCTAAATGCTATACCTGTGTTTATGAAATTTATTTCGTTCTGATTTCTTACGACCAGAATCTTGGCTCCCTCCGCTTCACATGCAGTCATTGCATTGTTAAAAGTTTTACTCTCTACATGAAGTTTGTAACACAATCCCAATGACTGGTTGTAGACATAGTCTCCGTCGCAGTATTGTTTTTCTATAAATCAGGAAGGTATGAAAATAAACAAAGGTTACTTGAGTTTTAACGATAACAAAAACATGAAATTAATCCGTAAATTATTATTTTGCACATGAGGAGGAAATCTAAGTAATGAATGCAAAAAGAATTATGTGACATGGAAGAAGAATGTGAATAATGTGTTGTACTCATTCACACTCATTCATTTAATTTCGTGCTATTGTTCGCGTGAGTAATGTTACGTTTACCCTGTCAACGTTTCTAAAGAAACATTTGTGCGTGTGTACGTGTGTGTGATTTAAATTTTTATCGTAGATTTTTAATTTTTATTACATTATTGGCCGCCGTATATCTTATGCTAAAAATGGGCGTTAATCCCTACAACAGTAACAACCGTCTGATCGTATGGATATATATATATATATATATATATATATATATATATATATATATATATATATATATATATGTATATATATATATATATAGTAGACCACATATGGGTTATGTTAGGATTTTTACTGCTTATTCATATATAAAAATCACACATTTATGCATCGTGGAACCGACTTGTGTAGCATTGCCAATATAGATGATATATGCGTGACATTTGACTGAAACGAACCTACTATTGTTGCAATGCAAATATAGATGATAACTGCGTTTCGTTTGATTGAATGGAACCAACTATTGTTGCAATGCCAATGTAAATGATATTTCGTTTACACTTGACTGTTTGTGTGTATATTGTTCAGTCATATCGCTACGATGTCTGCAGCGTGGCAGTTTCTTGTGATGTCTAGCACGAGGTTATCATACCGCGGACACGCATTATGATGTCCCACCCAATCACATTATCCTGACACCAGGCCGACTAGTCTAACACTAACACTGACATCTTAATGCTGAGCGCCTAGCGAGGCAGCTGTTAGTGCCATGTTTACAATTATTTGGTATGGCTCAGCTGGGGACTGAACTCGAGACATCCCGTATCCGAAGCAAACGTTCTAACCACTGGGCCACTGGAACGGTCACACTTGACTGTAAGAGATCTACTTGTATAGTATTACACTAGTGCATTATTGCTAATATGGATATGTTAATTACCTTTGATTGTAATGAATATTCTTGTGTGTTATTACCAGCTGAGACGTTATTTTAATTACATGTAGCTGTAAAGAATCGTCAAGTGCATAATTGCCAATACAGTGTTTTAAAATGTTCAATTTGTCTGGTAGTGAAGTATTGTCAATAAAGCTGTTATTTTTATTATTTTGTGGGGATTGTACCACTGTATTATTACAGTTTTTTAATGTTCGATTTAACTGTAATGAGTCCCATAGTGAGGTATCGTCATTAATTTTTACTGGGGATGGTACCAGTGTATCATTACAAATAGAGCTATTTAATTACATTAACTAAAATAATTATTTTAGTCCATTTGACTGTAATGTACCTAATGGTGTAGAATTACCAAGAGAGATGCTATTTTAAAAACATTTCATTGTAATTGACTTACTAGTGTAGTATTGTCAATAGAGATGTTATTTGAAACACATTTCATTGTAATTACCTTACAAGTGCAGTATACCCAATATAGATGTTATTTTAGACTCATTTCTTTGTAATTAACTTACTAGTGTAGTATTGCCATCCTTGATCAATTGTTTTACTAGAAGGTAGTCCACGTTTGTACGACTGCGTTCCTAAACAGATTTGCAGTGATGGCGAGTAGAAGTAGGACAAGCAAGACAGATCCTGGTTGCAAAACAAAGCACAATCGATCAATGGGCAGTTGTTTTTCTCCCACAAGGTAACAGATGTGTCCAGGTTCTTCTCTGAATCGAGGTCTTGATCCCATCTGCTACACATTGAAGCAGCTATGGAACAATGTGTACAGTTACATATCTATCTATCTATCTATCTATCTATCTATCTATCTATCTATCTATCTTTCTATCTATCTATCTATCTATCTATCTATCTATCTATCTATCTATCTATCTATCTATCTATCTAGCTAGCTAGCTAGCTACCTATCTAACATGTTTATTTCCAATTCTATTTCGTGACTGCAGAGAAACAATTGTTTGCTTAAATGTAATGTCATGCACGTACATATATATTGACAGAGAGTTGCAAAAACATATCGCAAAGAACCTTTTTTTGCTCAGAGTAAGTGCTACTGCATTATGATTGAAAACTACAATCCACTAGAGAAATTGGAAAGGTCCTGGTCCTAGAAATAATTCCAAGTTCGAATCCCAGCGAAGTATCCAAGATGGAAGACTTGATGAAGTCAGTTCTTGGTAATAAAATTCTATCAGCACAATTCTTTTCCAGATAAATAACAAAATAAATCTCTTGAATCCAAACGAATTGAAATGATTTCCAATACAAGGTAATTTAAAATAACTCAAAAAGACACAACTTAATATTCTAAAAGCCCAAGTTCTACTCAATATTTCGATATCAAAACATACTTTATATACCTGTTTTTACGTAAACAAGAAAGGGATCACGTGATCTTCTAGAATCTTTTAGAAGAAATTTACGTTCAAAAACTCACGTACCCACCGTATGACCCAACTTAAAACATAAAGATGTTTATACAAAGCTCCATAATGTCCTTGGAACCAACCAATCATTTTGAAAAGCTTGTTCACAACTCTGAAGCCAGGTCAGAAATGAGGTCAACACCCGGTGTTTATTTTGTAAAGTACAGGTCATTCCCCCCCCCCCCTTAATGAACGAATCTTAAACTTAAAATGACAAATTTGAATCTGACAAACAAACAAATTTAAAAATAAATGACAACTCAAATATGCGTAACAATATATATATATATATATATATATATATATATATATATATATATATATATATATATATATATATATATGTAAATGTGTGTGTGTGCGTGTCTGTGTGTGCAATGAACAGACATAAACAGTGCACAAAATGTTTTTCACTAGCCTGATAGCTTTCGAATCCTATTTAAAGTTTTGAAAGAAGAAAACGACATAAAAACCAAACAAACAATAGACACATAAAAGAGTTCCAAACATACAATTTTACATAACAACTACATTAATATAACATTTAATCCAGTATAAATTGTTATGTAATTATTTTATATCTTCTACGGGTTTGTGTTTTTTATTTGTCTTGTATTTATGTATCTACAATCATACATATCGTCTTCAATCACATGTGGATCAAATGGTGCATAGTTGTGTCATTTAATACTGTTTATCTTAAAGAATTCCGGCTAATGTTTGGGAGTTTTTTAAGATAGGTGTTTTGAAAACAAAATCATCTAAAGGCACTAAAACAAGAAACAGAGAAGAAAATGGTGAGATTTTCCTTGCAGTTTGCAGTTAACAAATTTAGTTGCAATCACTATTGCGTTTGTCAAGATAAAAATTTCACAAGTTCTAAATTAGGTCATTAATTTAAAAAATCTGTTTTGGTTAAATGTATGCAAAATGGAACTAACTAGTTATATTTGGTAAGGCTAATTATGAATTATCAACAAAATGTGTTGAATCTAACACATTATAATCTTTAGAACTTAATTTTGTTATGCATCTAACTATTGTACAATATCCGAATCGAACATATAAACTGTTAAATATTTGTATGGTAAACTGAATCGAAAAGACACCAAAAACAACGAACAAACATTGTATGTGTTATGCCTGGAAATAATATGTTCGTTTGTCAGCAGCAATGCAATTCGTTTAGTGTTCTTAGTCAGTCATATATATTAGCATTTCATTTAGTCACTTCAATCAAATCAGATGGGACTGAATATATCACTAGAAACCGAATACATATAAATTGTATTGAAGATTTAGCTAGCCTAAAGGTACCGTACACATGGTATATATGAGTTTCACATTATTGATTATACAACTATTGTCCATAATGAGCTAACAAGATTTTCCATGTAGCTTCTAGAATAATGACTCTGGAGTCATTATTACAGCCTGTAGGGACTATTTGGGCATCAAAACGTGGTATATTTGACACTCCTAGATTGAACTAAAGAACGTGGTTGTATCAGCCTTATATCCAAGTGGATGCTGCGTTTTAAATCTATATATTGCGGTCAATTTGATTGTGAAACTAGGTGCAGAAATCAATTTTAGGAAGATATATATTCAGTTTTGTTTAATAAGGGATTATTGTCGGGGTCTCTATTTCAAGATTACAGAGACGTATATGAAATCATGCACAAACCCATCCCTTCAATTTAGTTAAGTACGTAATTGTTTCAAACCTAAATACCCTTTTTATAACCTGTCTAGATTTTTTGGAAACAGGTGTAGTTGTCTCTAATTAATGTCAAGATAGAAGTACACTATTCTACAGTGTCGCAAGAAAGTCAACATGCGGTAAAGTAGGAATCTTCAACACAATAAGAAGAAAGAAATTACCGGATCCATCTGTGACTTCCTCGACACATACTTACAAGAATACTTAGCATCAAATGTTCGTCAAGTCAATATAGAATTCATAATTATGCCCAACAATGCACTTGATAGACATTAACTATATTTTACGGAGACAATTTAAAAATTACCATATGATTTTATACGTGCGGCTCCACTAAAACAATATCAATAAATGATGACAAAACCGACAGCACAATGGCAAATGATACGATTAAGAGAAGAGGCAAATGAAAGTTAACACAATGGTCTAGAACGTGACGAAATTGTCTGAATTATGACCCAAGAGAGACTGTGATTTTCATATTTTCTTCAATCAGTATTAGGCGAAATACGAATTTACTAGAGTTACTTCATTCGATTATTGGATGAATCAATTTCATCAATTGTCCCTGCAATAACACCATGCAAGTTCACTCAACATAAGGGCAGAGAGATACCTGACATCAAAACTGAAAGATGGTTACTCAGATGTAAATTGCTTGATCTAAATATGATCACGAAACAGATACAGGAAATATACACAAACTTTCAGACTTCTTTTAGTGTGTATGCGAAATACTTTTCTAATTGTTTTATATCGATGATAACGAATAATAAAGACTGAATTAGAAACTATACCGGCTTCGGTCTGAATTTAGCAACATCAGTGAAATCTAAGCAGATCAATAAATATTTAATGCCTTGATCCTGTGGATTAGTGTAAAATTATAATAGCGAGGTCAGAATATATAGATACAACATTACAGTTCTTTAAAGTATAATATATTGAATTCAATTATCAAACAAATTTTTTGGTAAATAATGAAATATTTACTCATGATATTATAAAATAAGTAAATGTCACAAATAGCATGGCATGAATGTAACCAAGAAGTGAAATAAACATGGATCTTTCAGATATTCGAATGCTGAAGTCAATGGTGCTTAAATACATAGAAAATGTTCTAAAACATATGTACACGACATGTATTGTTTGTTCATATTGTTTGCCTAGTCATAATCACATGCAGTGTTGAGATGCTTGCAACATCTGAGACAATCGTTATATTGGACACGACGAAGCTTTTGATTAACATGCATAATAATAACTTGTACACATCCTAAATCTAAATTTGCCAATGAAGTAGTTTGAAATTATCGCTTAACCTATATTAATATAACATATATGCCTAAGCAGTTCAAAATATTTGTTTGACAACTAAATACGATCGTATTGCTTTAAATTCATAATCTTATAAATGTCCGAACTAATGCATTACACTAATATTATGTTGATCTATAGAAATACGTCTCATTTAAATTATAAATTAGACCAAATAAAACAACAGTGCGCTTCTGAATGTATAGTACGACTAGAGACGAGCTATATATTTTGGGTCTACTATTAATAAGCATATAACTTTCTTTAGTATCAATGAGTTGCTTTTGGTTAGTACATATATATTTCAATGGCAATATTTATCACACATTAAATCACATCTTTATAACTTCTCTATGTTGTTTAAAAATCGAGATTGAATACGTATTAGGCGTATAGAGAAAACCGTCTAGATATTGGAACCACTTGTCCGAGAGTTATGGCCAACAAGGATTGGAAGTTATTGAGAGCCGAAGTGATTAACGGGTGATTCGCATATAACTAAACCCATAATCTGACAGAACCATGGTCAACAGGGATACTGAGAACATGCGCTTTGTCCATTGATCAATTTAGCATTTTAGTATTTATTCATGATTTTATTTCAGGAAAATGTATTTAGACAGATTTCCCAAGATATTTCGAACAAAGGTTTTCCGTTGTTATGCGAACAATAATTGGTGAAACACCCAACTCTAATCCGAAACCTAAACGTTATAAACCAGAAGTAAATTGAATAAGTTTTAAATAAATAAAAGTGTAAGTAAATAAATAACTGGATACAAATATTTGAACTGAAGGAAATATATATATACAATTAATTTAAATTATGCATCCATCAAATGGCACACATATATTGCGGTGTAGAACATTCGAAAAATTGTAAGAACCATGGTGGAAGTAAAGACCATTATAAAAGTGACTCCAGACACATCAACATTAAACAAATGTAATAAATATGTGGAAGGCTGATTATTTAAACAAGAGGATGAAGCGTTTGATTAACAGGCAGTGCAATAATAGCTACAAAAACTCGATTTGTCAATGACAGATTTTTAAATAATTGTTTGAAGCCAATGCATAGCCTATTTGTGATGTTAGAATAATGACAGAAGAGATACAGAAAATTCTAGATATTACTGTAAAAACATAGAAAATTTACAATTCGGAATATGGCTTAATGATAAAGTACAAGGATGCTTGACAATTGAATCTAATTGATTCACCTAAGTCTTTATAAATGAAACGTACATGTCTTAATAATTAAGTTAGAAAACCTATGTTCTGTAGAGACCACTTGAAGTGCAATTAAATGTCGATAAATGATTTTATACTAATGTGGTCCGTCTATTGTTTAGCATAATATTAAGAGTATATGTTTTGTTTTCAAAGTTGAAGGTCGTACTTAATTTGTATAATTTGCACTGCTTCTCATACCAAAAACAGACACGGAATTTCCATGTACTATTTTCTTGCACAATATAGAATCTCTATATAAATTCAATCTTTTAGCAACAGCATTACCATATGTTGATATTTGAAAAGCCCCCAAAAATGACTAATGACGTCAAATTTTTTTTTGAAACTGTGGCCAGGTAGCAGTCCAGTATTTAAAACGTCATATATAAAAGATTTAGAAAATACATGCTATAAAATGTAATTAAGTATTGTAAGTTATAAGAAGAAGCCATTTCAAGTCAAAATATATTAGGATGGATACATGAACTACATACAACAACAATGATTTAAGACCAGAACAGACAGGACTTTATTGTGTAATATCACAAAGTCTCTAAATGTTCCATGTGATACGTACAAATGTGTTTTACTTTGTTAGGGTGTCCGTATTTAAAATCATAAATGATGAATCTTCCAGCATATAAAAAAAAACATGTAAAGACTAAATACAGTTTATCGATAGGGGTTAAAATAAACAGTTATGGCAATGATTCAGAATTTGTAAATATGTTTGCCCTACCTAAAGTCGGTACCGCAGACACCCACTCAAAAGTCTGTTGAGAATTAATATGCATGCATTTTTTCAGGAAGTACATACTTACCCTGAGCAGCCAAGCCAACTATCAATGACAATAAAACAAAGGCATAGAGACAATTTATTTCAGTCTTTGGAATGTAAGGAAACATGAGAAGGCCGTTGAATGGTAGCAATGAAAAATATGTGTATCGTTCAGAACTACAAACTACCCTTTTAAACTTTCTCCAACGATCACAATGAATGAACAAGAGTATTTTATATCAGATACATCAGTTAGCCTATTATAAACTGCAAAATGCAGACATATTGTTTGAAATATGGCTTGATTCATAATTAATCATTGACTGGCAAATTACATTTCTCGTGGAAAACCATACGTTGCAAGTTTGTGGAAGAAGATCGTTTCTAATTGGTTTGTGTTGTGTATCACATTAGCATAAACTTGTTTTCCACTATTACTTTACACGTTAAGCTCCACCCACCTGGAGTTGTACAATTGATACCGTTATACCTATAGCGAACATTATTTTTTTCAAATAATGTGTGATATAGCTTGGGACTGTACAAGTTACAAGTGTACTTAGTCTAGCTTCTCTAAAAAAAATTTAGGAGGTACCAAGCTGGGTCTTATATCAATGTGTATGTAATGGTCTTGGAACTATTGTAGTGGCTGTTTTCATATTTGTGCTTTACTACGAAACTACAATTTGGGACTAAATTAATTGTTTTAACTATGGGTTGTGTTCTGTTCATATCAACACTTATTGAAGTTCACATGGGTTATATGGGATCAATCACTTTATATCAGATTATGTAATTACTAGGTAAACGATAAATGTACCAAATAGGTTGTATATCTCCTTCTTGAAAAAAAGTACAATTCACATAAACTAAATGACTGTATGATAGATGCTGAACTTAACATCAGAGACAGATGGACATGACCAAATCTTATTTACAAAGTATAAACGTTGAACACTTACACTGTCTGCAGATACATTAGGTTACTAATCCCCAGTCCCCACAACGGTCAATCTACCCAGCCTCTTTGTCATACAAATTGAAAGCACATACTTTGTGTAGTGAATAAAATTGATGCAATACACCAGTCTGACACCCAGTACAGTAGATCACAGCTTTCTAAGTGGTTATGTAAGATTTGGGTTGTAAATTGGGGACTAAAATACAAAAAGGCCACAGTTTAACAAGGAGTATAGTGGGTTCAAATAGTATATCTAAATGGAATATGTAGCTTATGATAAAGGAATTAAAGGAGACAAAAGCAGCAATGGGAAAAAGAGACGTGAGAGCTTGATGACTTTACCTTGGACAATATAGCGAGGCAGTGCAGTTCAAAAGCACCTGTACTATAACATATCTTACAGGCACCAAAATTTCAGGTGAAATGGTGTTCATTCGCTCATTCCCAGATAATATAAAGGGTGAATATTATAGATAATATAGATGCGTACAATTTATATTTCTTCTATGTAACAAATTAACAATAATGGGCTTCAGTTAGGCAGAAAAATACCTCCAAAACAAAACATACTTGATCATTTTCTATACTTGTAAACTTAACTGGGATAAAATATAAAAGAACGTCTAGTCACATTTTCATCAAGACCAATGGCTAATATAATACTTTACAAATCTTCTCTTTTTTGTCATAAACAATCACTAAATATGTGGTTTTATTTCTTGAAATGTTATGTCTGGTGCAAGGGAAATAATTGAATGATATACGTAAGGTGTTGTCTTTTTATTTCCTCCAATATATTATCCATGTAAAATAGAAGAGTTCAAGAACACATGTATTAACTTAAATAAAATTAAATTATCCAAAAATATATTCCTGATAAAGTGAGAACCTACAATCCAGACTTCTATATGTATAAGAGTAATGATGTAACTAAAGAATTGCGTGTTCAATTTCAAGGCAAGAAAGTGTTAAAAATGGAAAATTAGAGACGGTCAAATACAGTCAAAATAGGAAGCAATACCATATCTTTAATAAATTACCTAAAATACGCATACCAGAATATTCTTTCTGATATAAGTGATCTGTCTACAAGTGGACCAGGAGTGTCCTATATCCTGGTATATGACATGCCTTACAAGAACAAGATAGTTGTTCTTTATACGAAGAAGCTTAACTTTTTTAAGCTTAACAGAAAGTCAAACGCTTACATAATACACCAATCACAGTTAGTGTTGTTTATTTCTGAATGCAAGATTCTCTACACTCTAAGCTCCGCTCACCTGGGGTTGTACAATCAGTACTGTTATACCATGTGTGTGTGTGTGTGTGTGTGTGTGTGTAATGAACAGATTAGACCAGCAACTAATAGACACATACAAGAGTTCAAAATATAAATGGTTACATAAATACTACACTAATGAAGCGTTTATTCCAGTAATAATTATGTAATTGTTTAAATCTTCAACTGGTTTGTATTTATTGTTTGTGTTGTCTTTACTTTATCTAAAATCATATGTATCGTCTTCAACTGCATGTGTATCAAATGGTAAATATTTTTCGTGCCATTTATTACTCTTTTACCTTGAAGAGTTTCAGCACACTTTTCTACGATATGTATTGAGAAATAAATCATCCAAAGACACTAAAACAAGAAATAAAGAAGAAAATGGTGAGAGTCTCAAATTTAGATGCAATCACTATTGGATTTGTCAAAACACAAGTTATAAATTATATGAGGAATAAATAATCTATTTTTGTTAAATGTATGCAAACTGGGACTAACTAGTTAAATGTGGTAAGGCTAATTATGAATTATCAACAAAATGTGTTGAATCTAACACATTCTAATCTTTAGAACATAATTTGCTTTTACATATAAATATTGTATAATATCTGAATCGATCATATAAACTGTTTAATATTTTCGTTGCAGACTGAATTGAAAACACACCCAAGACAAAGAGCAAACATTTTTATTTGTTATGACTGGAAAAAAAATGTTCTTCGGTCAGCAATGCAAATCATGTTGTTAGTCCGTCAAATATATATTAGCATTTCATTTAATCACTTCCATCAAATCATATGGGAATGAATTGATCACTAAATAAACCGAATACAAATAAATTGTATCGAAGATTTAGCCAGCCTCGTGGTACCGAACACATGGTATAAATGGGTTTCACATTATTGATTACGCAATTATTGTAGATAATGAACTGACAAGATTTTCCAAGGAGCTTCTACTGTAATGACACTGGAGTGATTGTAGACTAAATTTGTATCAAAATATGTATCAAATTCGACATATGAAGCAACGTATATCCAAGTGGATGCTGCGTTTTGAATCTATATATTGCATACAATTTGATTGTGATACAATAGAATCAGTTTTAGGAAGGATTTTATACACTCTACAGGTTTGTTTAAGACAAGAACATTGCCGACTTCTCTTTTCCGACATTACAGAGAAGTATATGAAATCATTCGCAAACCCATCCCATCGCTATAATAAATTATTGGTTACATCATGCAGTTCCAATCCGCTTTCTTGGTTAGCAACACCATTTCTTTTGAGCGTTGATAACAGTAGTATCTTTATTAACATGCGGTATTTCCGCATTGAGTCCATGTCATTATAATCGCCTTGCAAATGTATTGTCTGGGAAAATTACTAAATCGCATTGATTTCGTTGAACTCGGAAACACTTCCAAAAACTCAGAGGTGTTAGAAGAGAAAGTCAACAAGAAGAAAGAAGTCTTTTTCTCTTCTTTCCTTATTTAGCCAAAGGGGTGTGTGCACCTATTTAAAGGGGCATGTTTTGGTTCTCAAGAGCACAGAAACACTGATTCCAATCGTTTACGAGAAGTTTGTTTTATACTTGAATGAGCAGCCAATGATTGTCGTAGGTAATATACGTCGTGGAGGGGGGTTCGCAATAGATTAAATTGGGACAGTTCTTGTTTGGACAAGTTCAGTGAACCATTTAACTTGCCTGATCGCTCTTGGACCTGGCTTTGGGGCCAGGTACTTTGTGAGCAGCTGCAACTGCCGCTGTGTGTGTGTGTGTGTGTGTGTGTGTGTGTGTGTGTGTGTGTGTGAGAGAGAGAGAGAGAGAGAGAGAGAGAGAGAGAGAGAGAGAGAGAGAGAGAGTGAGAGAGAGAGAGAGAGAGAGAGAGAGTTGAGATTCTTACCGGATAAAAGTGTGCATGCTATCAGGAAGAAGATACCGACAATTAAACCGAAGGTACTTGACAATAACTGGCAACACATTATGTATAATTTGCAGGGTTAAAATAGGTAATGTATTTGTATTCCACCAAAAGGATTCGAGGACAGGTCAACGCTTTAGATAGATGGCGAGATTAATGTCATGACTCTATTTAAGCTGAGGCACTATTCGTCTGGAAAAGCTTTATGAAATGGCATGTTATAACATTGCATTTTTATTAACAGTATCACCTGACAGCTAATGAGTTATTAATACGTTATCGCGAATGCTACTGGTTGGCAAAGTAATGTTTCAATGCTCCCAGAAACCTTTTTCTTTCGCTTGACTGGCTGTGTATACTTTATATAGACGATGGTAGCCTACAATACAGTAAAGCTGTTTATTTATTCAAATTATATTCAAAAAGCCTTCCCAAACAGTATGTCTACGTAGATAAATGACTAAGAGGAAAAACTAGTGGTAGGGACGGACGAAAATAAGCATGTACAACGTATAACGACATTGTTAAAACTACACAGAATCGCCTCTTTACTATTATATAAATTCAAACCTGTGTTTTAAATGACTTATATTTATCTCAAACACATATATAACCTTATTTCGGGTTAAAACTATTGAATATGCAATCAATAGATTGACATGGCTTTTGATGTGTTCGATTTGACTAAACAAAAAGACTAATAATGCACGAAACAACATATTTGATATCATATGTCAATGAAGACACCACTCAAATATATTATTTTAAAAGCATAGATCTTCAAGAAATTCTTGAGTTCTGTAAGAAATGTTTGCTAACACATTCAAATTATCAACTGTTGAATGTGCAATGCATGCCCTCGTGTGATGTTTATATTTTCGTTAACAACGAGAAGAGAATGAAAAACGCTTTTTCATCGCTGATTGCATAGTGTATAAAGTTTTACAAAATAAATACTAATATATAAATGCTTTTAAACATTTTAAAAAAGAATATGTAAATAATTTATTTTAATGCTTTCCAAATCTCCTTGAAAAAAATAATTTTCTAAATTACCATTGTTAAGCTCTTTTTTTCGGCCATGAAATTGTTCATTAATTACGGCGTTCGTAATTTCATCGAACATGTTTAAATTATGTTTGTATGAGTTATGTCCGTACGATCTGGGACTATCAATACTTTTCAGATCAAGAAGTGTTGCATAATTGAATATTTATGATAAACTGAACTTATGCCGCATATGGGCAAAGCTTTCTACATCGATCATACCTTTATTCTACACCTACTGTCTTTTTGCAGATAATAGTTATTTTGAATACTGTTTGAAAGGTATTATAAATACATTTTCCAAATTTATCTTTGGAACATATTTTTATCGTCATGCTAGCACAATATTCTAAATTGGTCAGTATTGACCTTCTATACATGTTTGCAGTTTGATATGAATATATACTATACAAATTGTACTATTATATCATATACACATATTATGTCATATGCAACTAGTAGCAGTATCTCATATACAAATATAAGTATCTGCATGCAAAATTAGTAGTATTATATCATAGACAAACAGTATTTCATATACAGATATCAGTAGTTAATCTAAAAATAGAAGTATTATATCAAATGCAAAAGGTAGTATGGAATATAGAAATAGTAGTACTCTATCATACGCAAAAGGAAGTATGTCATATACAAATAGTAGAATTTTAGCATATGCAAAAGGTAGTATGTCATATACATAGTAGTAGTTAATAATTTAAAAATAGTAGTATTATATCATATGCAAAAGGTAGTATGTCATATACAAATAGTAGTAGTTAATAACCTAAACATAGTTGTATTATATCATATGCAAAAGGTAGTATGTCATATACAAATAGTAGAAATTTAGCATATGCAAAAGGTGGTATGTCATATACAAATAGCAGTAGTTATTAATCTAAACATAGTAGTATTATATCATATGCAAAAGGCAGTATGTCATATACAAATAATATAATCTTAGCATATCCAAAAGGTGGTATGTCATATACAAATAATAGAATTTTAGCATATGAAAAAGGCAGTATGTCATATACAAATAGTAGAATTTTAGCATATGCAAAGGGCATTATGTCATATACAAATAGTAGAATTTTAGCATATGCAAAAGGCAGTATGTCATATACAAATAGTAGAATTTTAGCATATGCAAAAGGCAGTATGTCATATACAAATAGCAGTAGTTATTAATCTAAACATAGTAGTATTATATCATATGCAGAAGGTAGTATGTCATATACAAATAGTAGAATTTTAGCATATCCAAAAGGTGGTATGTCATATACAAATAGTAGAATTTTAGCATATGCAAAAGGCAGTATGTCATATACAAATAGTAGTAGTTATTAATCTAAACATAGTAGTACTATATTATATGCAAAAGGTAGTAGGTCATATAGAAATAGTAGAATTTTAGCATATGCAAAAAGTGGTATGTCATATACAAATAGTAGAATTTTAGCATATCCAATAGGTGGTATGTCATACACAAATAGTAGAATTTTAGCATATGCAAAAGCTGGTATGTCATATACAAATAGTAGTAGTATCAAAATGATATGAAACAAAAGATAATGATAATTTTTTAAAGACGCTAGCAGACACATCTTTTCTGCGTACATCTTTGTAAACGTGTACTCTATCCATCTTCAGACAGCAGAACCAAAGACAGAAAAGAGGTTATTGTATAGAATTGTTCTAAGACCTAACCATGGTATTGCATATAATTCTTCTAAAACGGTACCTAGGTATTGCATAGAATTGTTCTAAGACCTTACCTAGGTATTACAAAGAATTGTTCTAAGACGTTACCTAGGTATTGCATAAAATTCTTATAAGACGTTACCTAGGTATTGCAAAGAGTTGTTCTAAGACGTTACCTAGGTATTGCATAGAATTTTTCTAATATGTTACCTAGGTATTGCATAGAATTGTTCTGAGACGTTACCTAGGTATTGCATCGAATTGTCCTAAGACGTTACCTAGGTATTACATATAATTCTTCTAAGACGTTACGTAGGTATTGCATAGAATTCTTCTAAAACGTTACCAAGGTATTGCATATCATTTTTCTAAGAAGTTACCTTTGTATTGCAAGTAATTGTTCTAAGACGTTACATAGGTATTGCATAAAATTTTCCAAAGACGTTACCTAGGTATTCATAGAATTTTTCTAAGACGTTACCTAGGTATTGCATAGAATTCTTCTAAAATGTTACCTAGGTATTGCATGTAATTGTGCTAAGACGTTACCTAGGTATTGCATATAATTGTTCTAAGACGTTACCTAGGTATTGCAAAGAATTGTTCTAAGACGTTACCTAGTCATTGCATAGAATTGTTCTAAGACGTTACCCGGTTATTGTCTTAACCTTTTCCGTGACAGTGAGAATCGATACACACACCCTTATTTTCATGTCTGTGAGACGGAAGTGAGGAAAGGGACGCAGCTGAAAACTCAAAACATTTAAATACCAGGCTTTTGACTGTATGTTCAGTCAAGTCCAGCATTCATAATAGATGGTCCCCATCTACCGATAGTACGATAGCCAACTGTGTAATTAGGTCAATCATATATAATTACATAACTTTCTTTAATATTTACTTGAAAAAAAAAAGTTTAATTTACATTTACATTTCCATTCTATATGAAATTTTGAGTACGAAGTGTACATAAATTTCCAACATTGTAAGTGTGTGACCTAAATATATTCAAGCAGAAAAGATAAAACCATACTACTACTTGATTAGGTAACATTTGCAGATACACAAAATATTATCACGTCATTTAATATATTCGGTCGTTTCATAAAATTATGGTATGCTATTGTTGATGCGTTTAAATTTTTGTTTAATTTTAAATATTACTTAATGTTAATATATTTTAAGTTTTTAATGACAGACATTAATTGCTGCAGAAATAATGTTTGGCAATGTTTAAAAAAAATTATTTTTTTTTTAAACAAACATTGTATGAACGGCGTTTTTTCCATATGGCAGATGGATGTGGTATTTGTTAACATGGCAACGAACGCAAAGTCATACCATAAGCTCAAATGCAAACCACAAGGGTAGGAGTAATTTCAACATTCCAAATCTATAAGCATTGTTATAACGGCAGTTTAACTATTATCCATCAGCATATGTATTGATTTATGTATGTTTTGCTATCGCTTAATAACGTCATTTCCCATTTTTAACTATGGAAAACATAAATAATTAAGAGTTAATTATTGTTGACAATGCTGAACGAGTCCATCAGAGATAGAAAATCAATACGAAACCCGTCATAAATCGACACAATTGAATGAGTACACAAAATAATGTTGAATGCATGGTATGAGGCAGGTAAACCTTTGGGGTGATTTTTGGTGTAATTGGGTTGGTTTAAAAAATGTATTTTGTTTTAAACTTTCATAAATTAGAAGTTATTGGGTACATAGCTCTTGGCAACAACATCAATTTTGACTTTTAATATACACTATAATATCACTACGAATTCTTCATGAACTTCGTTACATAGGACATTTTGTAGCCATTAACAACAAATTGTAATTGATTTCCTTTTCCATTTATGTTACCCAATGGAGTGGTAAAGCAATTAACCTAAATATAGCTTTCTTGTTTTATAAGCTGTCGCCTTTCATTTGTATGGTAACAATTATCTTAAACAAGAGAGAGAGGTTTGCTGTATTTTCTTTATTCATTTTAAACTTTGTTCTGATCTAATAGAGATCTTATTGCTGTATATACGTCGTACTTCTTTATGACAAAAAAAACATTGAATGGTTTGTTTTGGTGTTACAGTTGCTTTGAATATGGTATGGGTCGTTCTACTCAGCCAGGTGATGGCAGATGTTACTACTTCAACATGTATGAACACCCAGCTGCTGAAATTTCTACATCAGCGTGAATTGATTTACTACCTGTCTTTAACAAAATTTAAAACTGTGTATGCGTATTCTGTGCTGATATTCTCAACTGAAAGTCCATGTGCCATATTGTAGACAGTTCTAAACAGGTAGAGTAAGAATAGAATCATCAGTGTCGCACTGTCTTCAATATCAGCTGTTGATGATGAACATTTTGACATATAACACAACATTTTGAATCCGTGCTGTATGCACCTCTATGAATACACTTAAGCGACGATGTAAAATAGAATTAGCAATGTGGTTGTTTCGTTGCTTGCTGGACATTTTCTTACTTAGCTGTCGAGAATCTTAGAAAACATTAGCTCAGACCAAATTCTTCCAAAGAATTTCGGACGACGTGTCATCTGTAGGCAAACTCATGTATTGTCCTATGTATTGTGTTGACTGGTTCATTACTGGATTAATTATCTTTAACAACTGTATATTGAAGACTGTAAATTACAAACAATGCTTACCTTTTACAATATGATAAAGATACATCAACATGCTACTTAATCAATTTTCTTAGATTTTTTTTTTAATGCCTTGTTAAAACATGCAGACTTTGCGTTTATAAGGGCCTATATATTAACTTGTCAGCTTGTGTATCTTCTATATGTAAAGCTTTGTGTGTTTGTGAAGTCACCCTTTCTGCATCTGTGTGTACATTATTTTCACCACGATTTTTGTCTTTATTAATTTCCATTTCTTTGACAAGAAACACCGGAACGTTAACTAAAATCTATTTCACGATATTAACAAGTTATGTTTGTGCCTATAATGTATCTTGGAGTAGTAAAAGCTAAACTGAAACATATTTACTTACATACACAATATGAATTATATAGGTTAAACATGTTGTGAAGATCACGAAATATCGTTTACAAAAATGTCATTTGTTGCATATCTTGAAAACACATTCGGAAATAGAGGGAATAAAGCAGAGATCATATGAAAGAATCTGTAAATTCGAGCGTGAAAACCCGAAAGCAATTTAACGAGTAAAATATACAAAGGTGCCATTATAATAAAAACGGATTAATTTAAAATAAAATTATTCACGACATTAAAACTAAAAGATATATCTTCAAATGACTTTTATCGAACATATTTCACCTTAGCTAAACAAAAATGAATTAGAAATTATAACATTGATGTTAATAATATAATTCCGTTCTTATGTGATGTCATGTCACAGAAGTCATTTGTCTTAATCTGAAAAGCAAAGGAAATTTTTCATACAAGAATGTCTTCACGACAAGCGATATAGATAGTACGAAAATGGAATATCATTGAAAATTTTTAACTTCATCACTACTGGATAGGTTATGAGATTATAAGTATCCGAATGTATTTTCCTTTTTCGATTTTAAAGAGTACTACAAAGTAATTTGTGGATGTATCAAACAGGCACTCACTGAAGATTAAATCAAGCCAAGCTTAAATGATCAACATCTGGTGATTTATTCTAATCAAATTGTATTCGACTTGGAGTTGTTGATTTTAATAGCTTTGCTTATTGTTTATGTTGTCACAGAATTAGGCGAAAATTGAATTTTTTTTTTCATGAATTACAAACTAATCTCACCTTTTTTTTGTTTCGTCGTACATGCGTTACCTGGGGTGAATAAGTGCTTTTTCAAGGTAAGCGGCGTGTAACGATTTGCATATGCCTGACTTCGTATCACTTGAAGTCCGGAACATTAGAATCACGGGGTGCACGGTAATTTTGCCGTGAATTCTGCTCACCTATTTGAGGATATATATATAAGGCAGAATATTTCTGATAAATATTACGGGACCAAAAGTATTTTAACACAGGAAAGATAGCTCGTCATTCTATCTCCAGCCAAAGGGGTGAGTGTTAAATTTATATTTCGTTTTATTGTGAATTTTTATTCAGTTTATCATTTCATGTAATGATGCCTTTATTACAATGCAGATTTAAACGTGGAATATTTGGAATTACTGGTCACTATTAGACTTTAAATGCAATAGTGTAATCTAAGTTGTAGATTGTTGTAGAAAAAAACTATTATTAGTTTGGTCTCTTTATTGTAGTTGAAATTGTTGCTGATTGTAACTGAACGTCTCTGAACGTATCTGATTGTAGCTGAACGTCTTTGAACGTATCTGATTGTAGCTGAACGTCTCTGAATGTCTCTGAATTGTAGTTGAATGTGATTAACTGAGCCATTTGATTGTGAGATCAAATTGAGGTATCTGACTGTCTGTCTGTCGGATTGTCTCTCCGTCTACATCTGTCGTGATGTGTAAATATCCGGAAATCTAGAAGTCTGAGTGTCGGAGCTGTCTAGAGGTGTAAACATCCGGAGTGGCATCTAGGTATTTGGGACCGATGGTTCTAGTAGATGCTGTATGCTGTCTGTACGTATAACTGTGGTGGATCCGTGAAGGGCAAACGGCCGATAAAAGTATTGGTCAACCTTAGGTATTCAGGGAAACTGGGCGGCGATTCAACAGTTGGTGAATCGTACGGTTATACAGGGTCGAGACACATGTGTGTGTTGCAATTGTAGTACAATTGAATACATTGTTATATTTACATAGTTACTTCAAATCACAGTAGTATTTCAAGGGATTACATGAATCTCAATAAAAGTTAGCAACTTGATTAAATACATGTATATGTTCGTGCTAGTTGTCGCAATCCATACGTGCGATAGTATAGTTTGATGTTTCGTATTTGTTATCGCAATTTATACTTGCGGTAATATAACTTTTGTAAAGGTTCCTTGGATCTGTGTATAGTCCAAGAGATTCCTTTGTATCTGTGTTTTATTTTGTATTAATATTTAATTTATTCATGTATTTTGAATGGTTGTGAGTGTAATTGTGGGTTGAACGCATGAGTTATTGTGTTGATACATCATTATTTTTCATTAATAATTTATTTCATAAATTTACATTATCTTTCACACATTGTGTTTGTGTTGTTCATTTAATCCACCATCCACTCGGCAACAATTCTGTTGCAAATGTTACTGATTAAGCAATGATCTCCGACAACGCAATACATCATTTGGAAGCGAACTGCACACAAGTCATACAAAGATAAGATCACACGCAATCGGAAATATCCGTAAATTCTAAGCTATTTACAAGTTAAACATGGAAAAATCAATGGAATTATAATGCATACTACATATCATCCTCTCGGTGAAATGTTATTTAAATACAAGGATTAACAATTGATTGTATGGCAAACAGCGATACCTAGGACAATATGAACACGTGCTATGTCTACAGAATATTTGGCACAGGTTTTTGTAAATGGTGCTGCTCAACAACAACCTAGACAGACTCCATCTTCGCTTCATACAGCATGACAAAATTAAAAAATTACCTGAAATATCGTCCAGACTATGTTCTTAGCTTAACCACAAAAGAGGCAGCAAATTGAAAGTGTCATTGTTTCAACCTGTTGAGTTATTTTCATTATATTATTACATTAGTTAAAAAATTAATATCATTTTTTGTTTGTTTTTGTTTTATTATGGTTTAACGCCATTTTTAAGCACAATATAGGATATACATGGCAGTCAGTATTAATGGTGGAGGAAGAACCCGGACAACCCCGGGAAAGAACCACCGACCCACGACAAGCTACTGGCAAGCTTTCTCACATAACTACATTTGCCGAATCTTAGACTCGAATACACGCAAAGATGAGATGACAGTGGTCCGTAACGTACAGCGCTTTAGACCACTCGGCCACTCGGGGCACCTATAAATAAAATTATATATAATTGTTTCCATCTTTTAATTGATTCAAAATCACTGAACAGTACCAGAGATACCAACACCAGTTACTTAAGACTGATCAAAATCGTTATCTTTACTATATCCACGTGTTGTTGGACGAAATGGCTTGTTATGTCTGATTGACAATCGTTGGTTTTAAGAAGCAGAATGAAAGACAGAGATATTACAAATATTCGTGTTTCTAAGAGGTCATGGTCTCATATTGAAAGTAATACATTGAAAGGATCAAACAGACCCAAGTCTCATTTTATTCAACAATAGTGAGCTATTCATGTCGAAAGGATCAGTATCACTTGGTGATTTTGCTAAGCCTGTCCCTAGGGGCCCTGAGTGGGCAAGTGGTCTAAATTGCTGTCCGTTACGGATCACTGCCATCTCACCTCTGTCTGCGTGGGTTCGAGTCTAAAATTCGGCTAAGTTGTTATGCAGTATGTGACACAATAGACCATGATATTTTACTTCAACGTCTCGAGCATGTATTTGGCATTTACAGTACAGCCTTACTGTGGCTAAAGTCCTACTTAGTCACCAGGACACAGATTGTATCTGCAAATGGAATAAACTGCAACCGATTTGATCTATAATGTGGTGTTCCACAGGGGTCTGTTCTCTGTATTATATACACTCAGCCGCTCTCAAGTATCGCAGATTATCACCCAGTGTCCCAACAATTTTTTTTAATGGTTTAACGCCATTTAAAGAACAACCATGCATTTTCTAATCTAACTCATATGAATTCAAAGAGTCCTTTTAGCAATGTATAATCTGCATATCGCCCTTGCAAAACACTGAAATTACTCTTCTGAAAGTGGTTAATGATATTCTCTGCCTTGAATAGCGGAAAAATTAGTCTTCACCCTCCTTGATTTGTCTGCAGCATTCGGCACAATAGACCATGATATTGTGTATTACTTGACCGTCTCCAGCATGTATTTAGCATTCACATTACAGCCGTACAGTGGTTAAAATCGTACATTACATAGTCAACAGGTCACAAATTGTATCTGCAAATGGAATACACTCTGCCCAGTTCATCTGTGTTGTGGTGTTCCCTTCATTATATACACTCAGCCGCTCTCAAGTGTCATAAAGCATCACCAATCACCAGTGTCTCAACAATTGTACGTTGATGACACCCAAATATACAAGTCTAGCCACCCAACTGAAGTTGATGCTACCATCCAGGGAGTAGATAGGTGCATTTTGATGAGAAATCATGGATGACGTGTAACAAGCTGCAGACGAATTATGATAAAACTGAGGCCTGTCTGATCACAACGCAAAGACTTTCTCATTTACATCCTTTATCACAAACAATAAATATCAGCAACACCAACATTAAATTCACAGTCAGTACGAAACATAGGTGTTACTCTAGACAGTACTTTCACATTGCACCAACATGTCATGACCATATGCAAGGTTGCATATCTTGAGCTAAGATGCATCAGTTCCTTTCGCAAATATCTTTCAGTTGAGGCTACTAAAACACTTGTGAGTTTATTGGTACTTTCAAGACTGGACTATTTTAATTCAATTATGTCTGGTTCGTCTCAATATCTACTCCAAAAACTTAAAAAAGTTCAACATACAGCTCATATGATCATCTTTAGAGTGCTACAATCAGAGCATACCTCCCAGCAGCTCAGTACCCTCCACTGGTTATCCATTTGATCCAGAATCAAACGCAACATTTGTTGTCTGTGCTATGTTTCACTAATAGACTCCAGTCCAACATACCTATCTGGCCTCACCCATGTGTACACACCAGCAAGATATTTACGCTCCTCTTCTGGCAATCATATATTCATTATTCATATTATGAAAATGAAGTCATATGGACAACGTTCTTTTGCATACCAAATATGGAACAAATTTCCCATTGAATTCAGACAAAGACAGTGATCCCTTTTAAGAGTGCTCTTAAAACGCACCGTTTTCGACTGCAATAACAAACTTAAAGACCTAATAATGTTTCCTACCTCAAATGTTTCAGCAATTTTTATGTTTTCTAATTTCATGGTTTTAGTTTTTGTTTCTTGAAGTCATATCATTATAGATGTTGTAAAGTGCCTGGAGTTTCTAAAGATTAAGCACTATACAAAGTCCTCATTATTATTATTAGTATTATTGTTATGATTATAAAAATAAATTGCTTTGGAAACGACTTTAGCTTTTTTTGCTTTTGCTTTAGAAAGGACTTTAAAGGACTTCATTAACTATAGTTAACCTTTCATAGTACAAAAAGACACATCGACTGATCTATCTAATGCATGTTGGTTCTGTATTCTCTTTGCTGACACAACCACAAAAGCGGACCTATCTTTCTTTCATCTCTTTTGATTTCCTGGTAACCATGGTTTGTAGTTAACCATTGGCATCATCTTTTGAATGTGTGAATAACAGTTTCCTGGGCAGAAGCCAAAAATAATGGAATAATTTGACACTTCACCAACTAAATAAAGATAACTCTTAAATATAAACTGAATATCTGAAGTGTCTAAAACTAACTGCTTGAATAGTAGATGGGACTGTCAGATACTTCATTTTCCTGTTCATGTTAACTTAAATAGGAAGAATCGCAATGTGCATTAACAATGGTGATATCAAGGCTTTTAAAATGTACAATGGTGATATCAAGGCTTTTAAAATGTACAATGGTGATATCAAGGCTTTTAAAATATACAATGGTGATATCAAGGCTTTTAAAATGTACAATGGTGCTATTGGGACTTTTACAAGTCTCTATCCTTCTAATATAATGTAAAGAATTAGAATGGCGTTGTTCAGATTTTTAAAATGTATAATTCTAAATTCTACAATGGAGCTTTACCAATGACAATCTTTCTAAATTCTACCATGGTGCTATTTGAACCTTTAAAATGAACTCCATAAATTGTAAAATTAAAATAATAACAATGTTGCTATGGAAATGCTTCAAATGTACTATCTTTCTAAATTCTACAATTCATATAAAAATAATTTAGTCTCCAACTTCTATTAGAAAAGTGGTATAATGAGAACAAATCAGGAATTGATCCAGCATAATAGTAAGTGCTGTTTCCAGAAATCTTATCCATCCTCTAAAAATACATGTAATATGCAAATGTATGTTTTATATCCAATCCTTTTGGTTTACTGCCTTTTGCATTTTAACATGACTATCTATTTAGGAAGAAACATTATTAACAATTTTTCAAAACAGTCACTGTGTCAGCTTTGCTGAATGATCGAGGGGCATCGTTTTCATAAAATACCAATTAAACCATGGGGATAAATGTGCTACAAGTTTATGTATGTTGTTTTTGCATGTTTAATGCTATTGTTTAATGTTTAATGCTATTGTTTAATTGTTCAGCACACAATAGTCTATACATGGCAGCCGGTATAACTGGTGGTGAAACAACCTTGGAAACCCAAGAGTAGTAGAAAAATTTATATCACTCTGAAAGTTTCCCTGGTAAAGAATTGATAAGCTGAATTTTCTGTTGGGACTGCATCAGCTAGCCTATTCTTTCCCAGAAGACAACACTGGGCTAGCCATTTCTTTCCCTCTCCAGCTGAAATTTTCATCCATGGGGAAAGAATTGGCTAAGTAATTTATCCCTCCATCAATAAGACATTTAATACATTAAAACAATGAGACCCTAAATTTACAAAAACAAGTACTTATTTTAAGAATTTAAAACGAACAAATTCCCTCCTGAAGATGAATATATGATTTTAGAACCAACACTAGTAAAATAAATATTTATCTTATAACCTATCGAGAGCTTTGGTAGCCTAGTGAATAGAGAATCTGCCTTGGAAGCAGGAGGTCAAGGGTTCAAACCCTGGCCAAGTCATACAAAAGACTTAGAAAACAATACTAACAGCTGCCTCGCTAGGTACTCAGCATTAAGAGGTTATTGTTAGGACTGGTCGACCTGGTGTCAGGATAATATAACTGGGTGAAACATCATGCTATATGTCTGCGGCATGATGCCACAATGCTAACGGATTCAGCCTCTCACCCCCTTAAATGTTAAGTGACCCATTAGATGCATGTTTCATATGTGGGCATTAAACGTAATACATGAGTCCATTAATGAAAAGATTCTAACTGGTCAGTGGCGGGGTGAGCGACGAAATAACTAGAGGTGGGAACTAATTGTTGTAGGAGAGGGAAAAGAAATAACTAGAGGTGGGAAATAATTAAATTAGCCACATCTTTCCGGAGGGAAAAATTTACCAAGTGGCAAAAAATTGGCTGTTAAACTGGTATGAACCACCCATGGGAAGCTACTGACAACGTTTCTTATCGCATTTGAGCATTCCAAGATTTGAATCCTTCAGGACAGAACGGCGGTTGCAGTGATCGATATAAGTTAAGTACATTAGAATATATAGCCACTTAATATCCAATAATTTTACAGTAATTTTACAAATAGTTATTGGAGTAGCAGTATAAGAAACTTGTGTGAATGAATTAACGGATGACTGAAACAGACCAACCCATTAGGGTAAAAAAATTTACATCCAACAATATATCTAACATCCCTTTCACGTATATGCAGAAATACAAAGAAGTTCTTCTCAAAGTATGTTTTTACCAAGATGTCACATTATAGATTGAAAGCCAAGCCATGTGACAAAAATTTCAGTCATTACCTTAAGTTCTTATTATAGAGTACAATGGCATCAAGATATCTGAATTTAGTTATAACGAACTGACCTCTATATACCAGGCCATGGTTTAATGTTAGTTAAAAAAAAGCCACAAAGTTGTCTGACAGCCAAAACAATACTCGTTCAATTATAATGGAGTATTACACACAAAAGTATTCCATCAAAGAATGTAATTCATATGCAAAAATAGCTCTTCAAAATTGGGTATGCTAATATGATCTGTATTGAGCAATGCGCAATATAAATATGTGTAATTTCGCTAATATTTCAGTTCATATGAACGAAAACACACACACACACACACACACACAGATATATATATATATATATATATATATATATATATATATATATATATATATATATATATATATATATATATATATATATATATCTTAAAGGGGATCAAATAATCAAATAAATTATTGTACTGAGGATGTACATTTCAGTATTATTAAACTAATTTACGATATTTAATTACGTATCAAGGCTTTTCAACATATTTAACAAAAAGGGTCCTTTATGAATTATTGGAACAGATTAGGTCTGTGTGGAAACAATATATCACATTTCACATTTGAAGGGTTTGGCAAAGTGTGCATTTCTAAACGTGTTAACAAATGCTTTCTGGCTACACAAACTCTTTTCATACTCTTTGAAGAATTTAACACAATTAGACTGCAGCAAACCGATTTCTCACACATGCACTGTATATAGCATTTATATGATTCATATTCAGTGTTTATCCTGAAGTCTGTTTGCAAATCAGATGATAATTATAAAAATTTCTCACATATTTCAAGAGTGAAGGGTTATGAACTTATGTCACCAGTGTGAATCCTCAGATGTGTTGAAAGATTAGATCTGCATACAACAACATGTTTGTACTGGCATGGTTTATTTTGGAAAGTGTTTACAAGTCAGATAGTTAAATACTAGACAATTAACCACAGATTTTACATTTATATGGTATGTCACCAGAGTGCATAATTATGAGTGTTGATAAATACTGGCTTTGCCTAACTATGTTTCCATATGTTTTACATTTGGGATGTAGTCCCAACTGTATTTTGAAGGTAAATGCTTTTGAAGATATTTCACATTTGTATGGCTTCTAAACAGTGTGTACCCTCATGAGTGCTTAGAAGTGTTACTAAACAATTTGCCATAAATTTCACATTTGTGTGGTTAGTCACCGATGTGTGTCATTAAGTGTATTAACAAATCAGACTTGTCATTAAACAATTTCCCACAAATTTCACATTTCCAAGGTTCTCGCCAGTATGTGTCCTCATGTGTATTAACATATTAGAACACTGACTGTAACATTTTCCACATATTTCACATTTGAAGTGTTTATCACCTGTGTGTATTCTAAAGTGTGTTGGTAGATTAGATCGCTGGCTAAATAACTTTCCACAGATTTCACATTTGAAGGGCTTGTCACCAGTGTGGGTCCTCACGTGCACCGTCAAATGAGATCGGACAGTGAACACTTTAGAACGGCTTATAGACAATTCGGACCAACGACAATTCGGCCCAAGACAATTCGGCCCAACTTGGACCCAAAATAAGACAATTCGGCCCAACTTTAAAGACAATTCGGCCCAACCAAAGACACTTCGGCCCAATTTTAAAATACAACTGACAAGTATTTATTTGTAACATATATTTTGATAATTCTTATATAATATGTTTTCTTATAAAATTTGGAACATTTTGTGAACAAGATAAATGTTTCCGAAGTTATAATGGTTAGGAAAAACAGGAGAAAGGAAGGAGTATAGTAGAGCTGTACGCTTGGTCTCAAAAACTTAATTCTCAAGCAAAACAAGAGATATTCTCGTATTTGAACGTATTTGTTACAAAATCAATTTATACAGATAAAATGGTTGAAAACTGCATAATTAGTTATTTTGCGATAATTTGACAATTTAATTCAGAACATTATTCCGTTTTGTTGTTATATGTTACGAAAAAGACAGATAAATGTGTACAATGAAAGATGCATCTTTACCAAAATTTCTTGCATTTTAAATTTCATTTTATTTGATAATGAATATTCAAAACACCACAAACATTTTAAGTTGTCAAATTAATACCATTCTAATAATAACAGTTTCCGATTCAAAACATTAGCGCGAAAGTTTACAACGTGTATGCCTTTTTGGTCAATCCAAACATATAACGTATGTATCAGAGACATACCAGAAGAGACTGTTCATTCAATATGTAATCACTTTCACTCAGTTTTCCCTTTTAGTCGCTATTTAGTCCGTTGGGAACCCCTCCACGTCGACAATCAGTGACAATGCATTCCAGTATAAAAAGACGACATGTGGCAACGGAGGGATATCAGAGCTGCTGTGCTACTAAACACGCAATGATGGTACAACAAAGAAACCCACACCGTCACCATCGTCGTCGTTATTCTGTCCAAGTAAAGTAAAAGAAAAAGACAGTCTCGTCATCCAAAACAACGATTGACCCAGTATCAACATCTACCCTATGACAAATATATAATGTAAATATATAATGTAAATATATAATGTAAATATATAATGTAAATATATAATGTAAATATAGACTGTAAATATATAATGTAAATATATAATGTAAATATATAATGTAAATATAGACTGTAAATATATAATGTAAATATATAATGTAAATATATAATGTAAATATAGACTGTAAATATATAATGTAAATATATAATGTAAATATATAATGTAAATATAGACTGTAAATATGTAATGTAAATATAGAATGTAAATATATAATGTAAATATAGACTGTAAATATATAATGTAAATATATAATGTAAATATATACTGTAAATATATAATGTAAATATATAATGTAAATATATAATGTAAATATAGACTGTAAATATGTAATGTAAATATAGACTGTAAATATATAATGTAAATATATAATGTAAATATATAATGTAAATATAGACTGTAAATATATAATGTAAATATATAATGTAAATATATACTGTAAATATATAATGTAAATATATAATGTAAATATATAATGTAAATATATAATGTAAATATAGACTGTAAATATATAATGTAAATATATAATGTAAATATATAATGTAAATATAGAATGTGCCAAGTATAGTGTGGTATTTATCTGTTTTTCGTGGGAAAAGAGTTGTATTATAACTTACCCTTCGTCTCATCTTAAACAGGTAATATGTGTCAGGTCTCTCCCTGGAGCACCTGGTAGAGGTAGCATAAACAAAGTCTGACGTTTTATCAATAAAGTACAACGAAACCTATGACAACACGAACTCACCTTATATGAATAATAAATATACATATCTTTATAGTACATCGAGGTAATATATTTTTGTTAGGTACTTTATTGAAAAAATGTCAGAACCGCTCCGGTGGCCTAGTGGTTAGAGCGTCCGACGCGGAAGCGCGAGGTCGTGGGTTAGATCCCCGGCCGAATCATACCAAAGACTTGCAAAAATGGTACTAACAGCTGCCTCACTTGGCGCTCAGAATTACGTGGATTGAGTTAGTAGTTAATGTAGTATTAAATACAATTAATACAAATTTAATTTTGTATCTTCACAGATGAGATGCGATTGTTTTCTGTTTGAATAATAATTTAAAAGAAACTTTCGAAGTGTTTAAGGTTACTCACAGCTCAGTCTGTTGTAGCATCCATACACCTTGAATAAACATTTTCATTTGTCTGTTATGTTATTGTTATTTTACACTGTTTAAAAACATAAGTTAATATTGTTCAAATAGCCTGCACAATCCAACTATGCAATAAAGCAACTGCAAAATAAATTAATCAAAATATAAAGTATGTACAGTACTGTATTTAACTTTTCATAGTAAATATTAGAGAAAAATAAATATTTTATGTAAACTTATTAAAACAATATTTTATAATGATTTATGCTAAATAAATTCTCATACGGGTAGGCTTTCAAAGGTTTAAATATAGTGATGTATCATAGCAACTAGTTGCAAACCATGTGACAAAGGTTGAATAGTCAGCAGTTTCGTTTCTAACACACTTGAAGATAGAGCTGGTGACAAACCCTTTCAAAAGTGAATTATGTGGGGAAATTGTCTACACTAGAGACCTCAGCTTATACCATACTCCGCATATTTTGGAGTCAGTCCATTACATATTCGGTCCTTACAACTTTAATTTGGTATTTGTTTTGGGTCATAGCCACAAATTCTCATGGAATTATATAAACCCTTTTATTTATTAAATACATGTACTCGAATTTCATTTTTTATGTACAACCATTCCCGAGAGTGATTAATGTATTTTGTGTCTTATTTCAATAAAGTGAGTTCGGTCCATCGTATGCCGCACATGCAAAGTGCTTTCGATGGAAAGAACCGAATGCCTTTAGTGCACAGACGATATCTTATCATAAATACCTGACTGTAGGTAAAGCTTTAGTACACGGTGTTGGATGCCTTAAGCTGCCCGAGTGTCCGAAAGTGTAGAGCTGGGTAGAGCTTTCTGGACAGTGGCTATAGTGACCCAAGTGTTCCACGTTATCAGAGTGATCAAGGTCGACATGGTGCACGCTGTAAAGCCATCCACAGGATTTAACTGTAGCAGCTGTGAAGCTGACCTGTAGCAGCCATTGAGCTGAACTAAAGTGAACTAAAATGGTTATATATGATACTTGTAGTCAAACAACCGTTGGATATCATACTTATACTGAAATAACCTTATACGTGATACTTGTAATGAATAACTGTTAGATATTTGTACTCAAATGACCGTTATATATCACGTGTACTCATATAAAAGCTTCAAACATTACAGGAGAAATTTCATCTCTCAATATTTGCATCATCACAAACCCACCTATGATCAAATAGGTGTGGAACCAAAACAGTTGCAATAGATCAAATTTTGTATATTTTTTTTTATGATTTTTTGTAAATGTAATACACATGACTGAAAATAGGTATGTTGTGACTAGATAACTCATACCCCTGTCTAGTTAAAGCAGAGTTATCTCTCTTAAATGCAATGGAGTACCTGGTTTTGTCAGCGTCAAATTGACATTCTAACATTGTTCTCTATAACAGTGTGTGAGATGCACGCTAAATTAGGATAGAAAATATATTTATCTCTCCAAATATTAGCATTGAGGTCTATGGAAAAACAATTGGTTTCGTTGTACTTATTGATAAAACGTTAGACTGTTTATATATATATATATATATATATATATATATATATATATATATATATATATATATATATATATATATATATATATATATATATATATATATATATATATATATATATATAGGGTACGCTGATAATATTTCCTGGAAATTATTATAACTATCCTGGGCACGTATTATAAGATGATATTGTACGTAGTAAAAAGTATTTTGTCAGTAGCAAGTTTGGCTGATTACAAATATGCATTCAAAATCAGTTTATACATGGAAGCGAAGGTAAAAAAATTTAGATTTTCATATCGAAATGTATTGATGCACATTTTTATTTTTCCCAAACCCATCCTTCCCACGAACTCCACAAAAGTTAACTTCCTATCTATCGCAAGATTGACTTGTTTAGCAGCAATTCAAACAGTAGTAATTGTTTTGATAAGAAATTCATCATCCCAGCTAGACTCCCATCTTGATGTTCTTTAATTAATTGAACATAACATAGTGTTATATAGATTTGCTCGCCATTTGAACATGATTTTCCAGCACAGAAAACAAAATCGTAGGTTGCCATCAGACGATGTTAGATCTGTCAGGTTCGCTGTGGTCATTTAATTTGCACGACTTATCTACTTGTTAATTATATTTTACATGACTCATCAAATTGTTAATTATATTTTACATGACTCATCAAATTGTTAATTATATTTTACATGACTCATCGAATTGTTAATTATATTTTTTCCCGTTTCATCAGCTACGTCTACTTACGCTAGCTCACCTTTTCGGAAAATTAGGTGAAGTCCGCAACCATCTTTACTTTATTGTTCTTGTTCTTTATGTTGGCATAGGGACTGTAAAACTGTCTAGAAGTCCAGTCTGCAATAATAGCCATAAATCTTGCCGAGCAAGAAAATGATTGGAATAGCTATCTCAAATATGCCAATAAAATATTATAAAACCTGGTTCATACCTTTGGATATCAAAATTAATATAATAGTAAAATATTGTAAATAAAAGTGTATACTTGTATCTTCACATATGAGATTGTATTGTTTCATGTTTGAAGAATAAGACCTCCACCCACCCTGTAATGATTTAAAAGAAACGGAAGTTGTTAAGGTTACTCACAGCTCTGGCTGTGGAAGCATCCATACCCGCTGCATAAACATCTTCATTTGTCTGTGAATTTATTGTTATTTACGCTGTTTATAAAATAAGAATGTCACATGAAATCTATTACACTAAAAACAACAACGCAACTGCAAAATAAATAAACGAAAATAAAATGTGTATGCAGTACTGTTGTCACCCTTTCACTGGAAATATTATCTTTAAAGCTAAAATATTTGATGTAAATTTTCAGTCATAAAAACAGTTGGTTAGCAGATGAATTAGTCTAAACACATTATAATACAGATAGGCATTTAAAAGGAATAAATACCTGGATTGTCTTGTTATATTGTTATTATCGATTTCTTTCGCAACGTAAGGAGGCAGATGTTATCAATCCTTTTTGTTTCACTTTCACATGAATAAAAACAAGTTTTGCACATAATTTGGCTTTTGGATTTGACATATACTCAGAATAATTAAAGCTGCAAATTCTGAATTAGACGAGGCACATTTCCCCAATAGTTCTTTTTATATACTACATACATTTGTAAATTATGCTTCAAGAACAGCCTGGTTATATTAGCTAGTGACTGTTTCATTAATTAACCAAACAAAAATATTCCATTACTGTATTTGTTTTCAATATACTATATAGACAATGCGTACTTTTGGAGGAATGCTTTCTTGGCAGGCAATAAAATAAGTTGCTTGCACTTGACGTGAGCAAACACCATGAAAAGGAGAATACTTTCTTTGCTAATTTGTTATTTCTGATGCCTTGACTTTCTCAAAAGTGCCATTTTAATTAATATGAGAAGACATTTTATATTTAGCCTCTTCTACCTACAGAAACGTTTATTTTCATGACACATACATACATACATACATACATACATACATACATACATACATACATACATACATACATACATACATACATACATACATACTTACATACATACATACATACATACATACATACATACATACATACTTACATACATACATACATACATACATACATACATACATACATACATACATACATACATACATACTTACATACATACATACATACATACATACATACATACATACATACATACATACATACATACATACATACATACATACATACATACATACATACATACATACATACATACATACATACATTTTTTTATTTTTAACAATCATAATCTTAGTCGTGATATCTTTGTGTGTTGTTAGGGTGAATCCTTGTCATTAATGAGTATTTCACCATGCATAAACCAATTGTCCAGAAATATCCTTCTACGCTGACATCGCTTTAAAATGATTTGACTACTTGTGAGTAAGTTTTAAACAAGGTAAAGCCAATTTCCCAGTCGTCTTTTAATAGGAGTCACAGTATGTCTCTTTATTCGTCCACATACTCAAAACTTCTAATCAGCTAACCTTGTCTTTTCATGTTTTTGACCCTTGAGCCTATGTGGTGGCTAATTTATGGACGTATAATCACCTGTTAAGGGTTATTTGTAGATGGTGTTATAATGTTGGGTCGCACTTGATACATTACCGTGTACACACGCGTTTCGTACATCCTTTAAAGTTCAAACATTCCTTTTAAGGTACTTATGAATGGAAGCCAGGAAATAGCGACAGATCTAAGAGCACAGGAAACAGTCTAATCCCGAGCAAAATCTTATTTAACGCCACCCTCACCCCCAAAGAAAAGTGTTGAAAATCGTTATCTTTTCAAAACAAAACAAAAATATTATTTTCAACCGATCATAATTTCAAGAGTCAAAATTCTATACTGTTCTTTACGCTAAGTCGTTTAAGACCAGAAGATTTGTTTTTGATAATTTTTCATCACTGACAAAACGCATTAAAAGCTAACGTTTGATGTCAGGTTATTTACAAATATTAAAGTGGTATGAGTTCAAAAGGACACGACTTTACATGATAGACTAACACTGTAAACTCTGTCTCTTTTCACTGAGTTCCTCATTCAGACAACACTGAGGTAGTCATTGAGACAACATTGAATCATCATTCAGACAACATTGAGGTCATTGTTCAGACAACATTTAGGTCATAGTTCAGACAACATTTAGGTCATGGTTCAGACAACATTTAGGTCATGGTTCAAATAAAATCGAGGCCATCATTCAGGTAAACGTGCGGTCGTCATTTAGACAACACTTAGGTCAGCATTCAGACAACACTGACGTCAGCATTCAGACAACACTCAGGTCAGCATTCAGACAACACTCAGGTCAGCATTCAGACAACACTCAGGTCAGCATTCAGACAACACTAAGGTCAGCATTCAGACAACACTGATGTCATTATTTGTGACAACACCGAAGCCATCTTTCACGTAACACTGATGTCATCATTCAGACAACATTAAATATCATTCTGAGAGAAATAGAAACATTTTGATGGTAATACTTCGTTGGAGAACTAATACCAAGACCGTGTTCCACTGGAGACTAATACTGAGACCGTGTTCTACTGGATAAACACTAATGCTGAGACCGTGTTCCATTGGATAAATACTAATACTGAGATCGTGTTCTACTGGATAACTGCTAATACTGAGACAGTGTTCTACTGGATAAATACTAATAATGAGACCGTGTTCCATTGGATAACTACTAATACTGAGACCGTGTTCCATTGGATAACTACTAATACTGAGACCATGTTCCATTGGATAACTACTAATACTGAGACCGTGTTCCATTGGATAACTACTAATACTGAGACCGTGTTCCACTGGATAAATACTAATACTGAGACCGTGTTCCATTGGATAACTACTAATACTGAGACCGTGTTCCATTGGATAACTACTAATACTGAGACCGTGTTATACTGGGTAAATACTAATACTGAGACCGTGTTCCACTGGATAAATACTAATACTGAGACCGTGATCCATTGGATAAATACTAACACCGAGACCGTGTTCCATTCGATAACTTCTAACACTGAGACCGTGTTCCATTGGATAACTACTAATACTGAGACCGTGTTCCATTGGATAACTACTAATACTGAGACCATGTTCCATTGGATAACTACTAATACTGAGACCGTGTTCCATTGGATAACTACTAATACTGAGACCGTGTTCCACTGGATAAATACTAATACTGAGACCGTGATCCATTGGATAAATACTAATACTGAGACCGGGTTCCATTGGATAACTACTAATACTGAGACCGTGTTCCACTGGATAAATACTAATACTGAGACCGTGTTCCACTGGATAAATACTAATACTGACACCGTGATCCATTGGATAAATACTAATACTGAGACCGTGATCCATTGGATAACTACTAATACTGAAACCGTGATCCATTGGATAAATACTAATACTGGGACCGTGTTCCACTGGATAAATACTAATACTGAGACCGTGATCCATTGGATAACTACTAACACTGAAACCGTGTTCCACTGGATAAATAATAATACTGAGACCGTGTTCCACTGGATAAATACTAATACTGAGACCGTGATCCATTGGATAACTACTAATACTGAGACCGTGTTCCATTGGATAAATACTAATACTGACACCGTGTTCCACTGGATAAATACTAATACTGAGACCGTAATCCACTGGATAAATGCTAATACTGAGACCGTGATCCATTGGATAACTACTAACACTGAGACCGTGTTCCATTGGATAACTACTAATACTGAGACCGTGTTCCATTGGATAAATACTAATACTGAGACCGTGTTCCACTGGATAACTACTAATACTGAGACCGTGTTCCATTGGATAAATACTAATACTGAGACCGTGTTCCACTGGATAACTACTAATACTGAGACCGTGATCCATTGGATAACTACTAACACTGAGACCGTGTTCCACTGGATAAATACTAATACTGAGACCGTGTTCCACTGGATAAATACTAATACTGAGACCGTGTTCCACTGGATAAATACTAATACTGAGACCGTGTTCCACTGGATAAATACTAATACTGAGACCGTGATCCATTGGATAACTACTAACACTGAGACCGTGTTCCACTGGAGACTAATACTGAGACTGTGTTCCATTCGAATACTAATACTGAGAACTTATTCCATTGGATGACTAATGCTGAGACCGTGTTCCATTGGAATAATACTATTGAAATCGTACTTCATTTGAGTATTAATACTGATACCGTTTTCCACTGGAGTGCTAATGCTTAGACCATATTTTTTTTTAGTACTAACATTACGAATTCAAATACAGCCATTTTCCCAGCAAACATGAATCGACTATACATTCATCAATTATTTCTCATCTGTGGTCGCATGTATCAATTCCGGTTTAATTTGTCCGTGAGCGGCCAGAATAAATTGTTTGCCATGAGCCGCAGTGGGGGTACGAGTATATGGGTTGAGTAATTGTGTACGTCTTTAGTTGATAACAATGAATTCTTATACGCGTGATGTTTCGTATTCTTCACGTTTATACACATAGAAGGAAACCATTTTCTCATTTTATGTCAAATTATCAGGTAATGCTATTTGAGGAAACACGTCTATTTGCAATCACTGTGCACGGCTGATAGTTTTTAATGTTTTCCTGCGAAGTACTCCATTTTTGATGTTTTTAAAGCAACTATATCATTCACATTTCGTAGGAAAAACAATATTGCTGAAATTTAAGACAAAAGATGAATATTTTAGCGCATTGATAAAAAAAGAATTAATAATATAAAAAAAGAATTAATTTATCATGATTCCGGTTACTGCATTAATTTAATAGAAGACATTTTAGAATGTTTCGGATCCAAAGTTCACATTCAATATATCATATAGGCTGACATTGTACCTACAGTGAATCTGTAAGACACATTTCTGGCTGTGTGCACTAAATGTATTCCAAAATGTTATTTTCCTCATTAATATGCCCATGTATGGTAACATATTTCAATTCAGTACTTGGATAGAGTGCGGTATTGTAATATCAGCTGATATCTGATTCTATTGAACCATTGAGGTTAATAATTGGCATCAAACACCCTTAAAAATACACTTTAAATGTTCAAACAGATCATTGGAATTATTTTTGCACATTTGATCATAACAATTACATTGTATATGTCCCACATATGCAAATTTCCATTCTTGTTTACAAGTTTTGGGGATCAGAATTTCACATTTAGTTTATGATATAGGATGTATTGGTACCTGTAGTTGATATGTGTGGCCACTTTGGGCTGTATTCTCTTGCAATATCCAGAATTATTATTTCCCTCATGAATAAGATTACTTATAGTAATATATTCTCTTTTACTACATTGTTGCTTGACTTTCTTGTAAACAGGCATGTACTAATGTTTCCACCAATGATCAAACCACACCGTCCCCGCATTTCCTTAAAGTTTGGGATGCATAGTCTACCTGATTAGTTATTTGACCTGTAAATGACCAGATATGCTTTTAGAAACTTCATATACTTTTAGGATGAATTTATTACTTAAATACATGACTATTACTTCACATTTCTGAGTGTCACTCTGTCAAGTTTAATATTTATTTCCTATGCTTGCAGCCTGAATGTTATTTGGAAATCACTATATCTAACACATTTTAACTTCATTTGCATACATCTTACTGTTTTCTAGATATAAGTGAAACATTTTATATCTTTTCAGGTCTAGCTGGTATCTGGAACAAAGTGTTAGTGGTGGATCAGCTTGGAAGCTCTCCAGTAGTCTGGTGGTGATAGCAAGGTTTCATAAGGACATATGCAGTGTACTGCCATAAGTGGTCATGATATCACCACACTAATATACAGCACATCAAGGACATGGCTTAGATCTTCATGAGAGAGATTAGCACCATTGTTCAGTAAGGTAAAGCCTGCCTAAAAACTCTATTATCCTATCTTATTGTCACTTTTTGTAGTTATCGACACTGAAATATAATGCAATTTTCCTATAAAACATGGAAGTGGTCCCATCAGATGTTTAAATCTGAGTGCACTATTAGTTATACAAATAACTGCCTAAATACCTGACACAATAAATATGGAACATAGCACCTGTTGTTGCTTCTTTAGTGTGTACACCTATATGCACCTTGACAGGCATATTGCGGTTTGTTGCCAAAATCACTATGAGTCATGCTACTTCACTATCCCTGGGAAAAATGTTCTCAGTTACACAGACCCAAACCACCATTTATTTTAAAGACCATTGATTGATCAACTTTTCTGTCTAAACTTTGACAAAATCTGTTTTCAAACTTTTATGAAAATTTAATTTTTCAATAAAATTTAGTTTATAAATTTAAATGTTTATTTAAATTTCCATTAAAATTTTAATTGATCAAAATGTATAAACTTTAAACATATTTTCCGACAGGCATTATCTTGTAGTATAATTAGGTTTTTACAGCATTGAAAAAGTCCTATAATTAAGGAAGATATAGCAAATTTAGTTTTGGTTTCTCCAAAGCACATTAATCAGCAATTGCACCCTGTGGAACACCAGCACTACACACTTTCCAGCAGGTGTCACATGTCTTGTATGCAAGGAAATTCAAAAAGACTTCATGTATAAAGTTCAAATAGGTGTGGCATTCAAATATAAAAGTTTTACTAAAATTTGCCCCAACAAGTTGGGCCTGTCAGGAATCACATCACAATTAATACTTCCAGTTCAGTACCCACGAATGTAGTTCCAGTCTATTTTTAGAACATTTTTTCCTCTCTCATTTTGGTGGTGATAGAAGAGTTATATTGATGCTTATTTGGTAGGGATTTAAAGGTAATTGTTTATTCTTGAGAATGTGAGCAGAGAGAGTGGTTGTCAGTGTGTAATTTGGCGACAGTGCACATGGAGTAATAAGGCCTTGGTAATGATCCGGAAGTGAAATATGTGGTCTGTGTACATGCTGTTATGTTTACAGTGCAGCAGCTCACAAAAATGCCAGTCAACCCTTGACAAGAATTTCACCGTGAAGTCATCTTTGGGGGTATTTTAGATTTTTATATGATTTGTATTGATTGTCACACTGTGGAAAGGTCAGTGCTGAGAAATATATGTAGAGAACATATAGTAAAATTAATTGTGGTGTATGACCAAATGATAATGTTCTATAGTCTGGTTCCCTGACCGCTCTCGGGTCTCTCTAAACACCCCAAGACACCCCAAGTCACCCCAGGACACCCCAAGACCCTCCAAGAACACCTTAAACTTTACATAATACCTACTTTAAATGTCAACAACAGCACAACAAAACCCAAAACCAACAAACAAAAGCTGCGATATGTATCAATATTTTGTTTAACAAGAAAAGTAACGAGGTCGAGAGTTGCAAAGGGAAATAACTCCGTTTTGACGAGGAGTGTTCTGGTACAGTAACTTCAATATTTATCAACATTTATAAAGAATTAGCAATACCACAAATAAGTCGTGAAATAAGTTACAAAATAGCAAATGTATTGTATATAAAATTATTTATTTATCTCAAAAACAGTTTAAAAATTCCTCCATTTATGTATTCTGACAATTATTAATTTAGAGCGTAAACAATTACATTCTTCATTTGTTAGTAATTGTTTAGTGTTTCTTGGTCCTCTCGTTGACGGGCCTTCTTCGCTGACCAGGTTTTCGTGCAGTTCCTCTGGCCTTATTAATTAGTTTATATTTCCCATCTTGCGATTTAATATACTTTGATTTTTGCGTACGTTTAATGTCCTTGAGGAAATTTGCAAAAATCTCGGTCATTTGAATTTCGGATTTGCACCTCCAGACGCTGTCGTTTATCTTGTAAATGTTTTCTTCTTTTGTTAATTAATAATTTCCACTGTTATGAAGAGCGCTTCTGTAGTCCATGAAATGGAGCTGTGTCACGCTGAAAAGCTTATTTATTAAATCTTGAGTGTGTTTTGGTTTCCAGCCAACATAGAGTTTTAGAATATTATTGATGGACTCTGCATTGTTATTAGTCCAGTTCACGCTTTCAATATTTTTGCGGCTAGGTTCGAAAACGTATTTCTTAAGTCTCTGTTTTAAGTTGCTGATAAAGTATGGCGCAAATGTCGGATGCTGTTCGTTGATGAACAGATGTTCTGAGCGGCTTTCAAAATCTATTGTAGTATTTGCGTTTGTGATGCCACCGGTACCAAATATTTTAGCCATTATTATATCACGTTCCCCCTTTACAATCCCTATTTTATTTTGAAGGTAGTGCCTCACATTATCCTTAAGATGCTTAGTGCAAAGATAGCATGTAGCTGAGGGGAATACATGTTCTATTGCCTTTGTTATGGCCTTCTCGTCATCACTTCCAAATTCCATTTTTCCGACACTCGTACTTACACGGATTCAATATCTCTGTCTAGTTCTGTAGCAATATGTTCCAGAAAACTCTTGTAAGTTCTGTAAGAAGTGTCTTTATGCAGAAGGACAGGGCCAATAAAAATTAGATGATCGCTTGTACTGTTTCGGACAACTCTTTGATTTTTTATACCAACGTGGTTACGTAAAAGTTTCCTAGATTAAATGTTCTATCTATACCAACTGGCTGTTTATTACCATACGTCAGGAAGTGTTGTATGTCAGTAATTTGGTCTGGCGTATAACAAATGATGGATGGTACCTGCTCTTTGTTGTGTATTATTGTTTGCACAAACGGATGTTTATTTATCATTCCAAGGACCTCTAACATATCATCGGCAACGTTGGTTTGGTTACGTCGTTTGTTTGGAGACTTCATATTTTCATTGTATTTGAGGTTGCTTATTACTCTAGTGTCACAAGCGCCAGTCAATGAGTTGTCTTTCTTCAATTGACGATATATGTCTCTTGGTATCTGTTCCTTCATCTTTTCCTCTATTTTGTCAAAAGTCCTAGGGTGAGTTCTTGCGAAATGTTTTTCACCTCGCCTATTACCATGTGATGATGCGAGTTGTTTATGAATGCCTTGGTATTCACAAAGACCGACGCTGCTGATTCCGGAGTCGTTCTTTTTGCCAAAATAAGATACTTTTCTTTAAAAGCAGGGTCACTTTTAATTGTAGCATAATATCTGCTCAAAATAACTGCATCTTCTTCATCTGGTTGAGGAATTAGCTCTTCCCAAGTTACTTGGCCCTTTATTCTACGTTTAATGTAGCATTTTTGTTATTTTTAACTTCTACATTTCTAAGGTATCCATTTTCAATGACAAACGTTGATTTGTCGGTATTGCCTTTTGTAAAATCCCAAATCCCACAGTCATAAAAAATTCACATTTTTTTTTCCTGCCTCTATTCTGTTAATGTTCATGCTGTTTTCAACCAATAGAAAGCAGTTGGATTTGTCTCCTGCAGGAACATCTGTATGTACATTTTCTTTTTTAAGGAGTAAATGGTAAGCTGCATCAGACGAATGCCATTTGCCTGAAGGTAATGGTCTGACATTGTTGGGACAAGGTAAATGGTCTTCATATGTAGTCTCATCTAAAACAATACGTGTATCGCTTCCCTTTTCTTCAATCACGAATTTGTGACAACCGGAGTTTTCATATTTTCCTGTTGGATGCTTGACTACAGTTTTGATGCCTGGTGTGTACAAAACTGATTCAGTGTTGTTATCATCATCTAGATTGGATCTGCTGATATTTGTGACCATGAATTCGATACCCATGTTATCTTTTATGAGAAATGTTGCCTTCGTTTTCCGATCGGTAACTGGTGTGCTTGTATCATTTGGCATGAATTGTTCAGTATTTTCAACCCGATCTTCAATGGTATCATGCATGAACACAGGGACAAAATGGTTAGCTGTCCACGTTGAACTTTGAATTTTATAATGGACTACGACTAAGAATTTTGGATTAGACATGGAGTACGTAAGTAGTCGCACTTTAACACAAACAAAGCAGGATTGTACACATTGAATATTATAAGGATTAAACACAGACTACGCCAAGAGTGGCACCTTTCATAAAAATGGATTAAGAACATTGAAAAAATATCACGGACTATGTGTATGAATTCTGGACTATAATCGAAAATAACAAGAATATGAACATTATAGCGGAGTACAAACTCGGAACTTTATAACAGAATGAATATGAACTTCGTAATATACGTATATTACGCTTAGATAAAAACCAAAAACTCAACAGGATTATAAATAGGAATAATAGAAATACATAACGTGGATTATTATTATGATTTAAACTAGAAAAATATAATAATGACCAGGAAATATACAATAATGACTAGGAAAGATGCTTTTCGATTTGTCATAATAGACTACAAAGAAGGACTTAAATGAAGATAACAATTAATACACAATGATTGGAACACTACTATGGACTATGTAATTAATATACACTAATAATGCAGCGTGGGAAAAGATGTACCGTAATTCGATTTGACTCAACAGTATTAACAGAAACTGGGCAGAACTTGTTCGGCGGGTTTCACAGTGAGACACCACATACCGTTAGCTGACACAGAGTCATAATAACATTGTACAAAACTCACATATTAACGTATGCGTTAGCATAGACTACAAACTAATTAAGGACATCAAACTTAGCATAAATACGATAGACAACCAAACGAATTCATAATGTAACCAAACTTGAGTTCACAGCAGATTTTGCTACCAGTCAAAACAACAGTACGCCACGACATAGAAATAACTTTACTACAAATTAACACACTTAACAATCAAAATAACCAACAATTTAAAATACAACTTTAATAAAATATTTAAAAATACACTTTAGCAAGCTAACATAAGTATTTTAATTTAGAATAACAAGGGTGTTGCCCAAAACTCAAACTAGCTAACTAACGTGCTTGAGAGAGTTGACGGGTATCAGAAAAGGATACACGAAAACAGTTAGCAACCAAGGCTGATCGTAAGAGCGCACTTCAAGGTTTGATGTATACGTTTTGATTCAGCCTTTTGGGCATTTTGTGGGTGATTTTTGCATCGTAGTTCCGAAATAACACATACATATAAGGTATTCAAATTAGAATTTCTTTAGGTTATGCAGTAAATAATAGAGAGGAGACCTAAACACTTTCTTATGGTTAAGTGGGTGGTATGTCTGGTGCTCCCTCCCACCCACCCCCAACCCAAAAAAAATCAGTTGTCTATGCATGCAATACTATCATTACAATTGACATAAATGCAAAACAAAATAAGCAAAAGATTGAACAAGCACATTAAAGAATACAATACATAAACATTGATACACCCGTTCTTGTTAAGTTATGCGTAAATTGGTGCTTCCTACACGCATTACTGAGAAAATATAGAACTTAATTCATAATTGCATACATATACAGATACATTTTACAACAGGACTAAATAAAAATGTATTAAAGTTACCTGTGCCAAGCGATTTAATCCTTCGTTGTAGTTGTAATTTTTGTGCTGATCTCCAAGGCAAAACATTTATATTTTTGTTTGATTAGGATTTTTAACATAGCTTTAACAATTTTTCAGTCATATCGCTACGATGTCTGCAGTGAGGCAGTTTATAGTGATGTCTAGCACTGAGACATCATGCCGCAGACATGTAGCATGATGTCTCACCCAGTCACATTATCCTGACACCAGGCCGACCAGTCCTAACACTAACCTCTTAATGCTGAGCATCAAGCGAGGCAGCTGTTAGTACCATTTTTGTAAGTCTTTGGTATGACTCGGCCAGGGATCGAAGCGACGACCTCCCGCTTCCTGGGCGGACGCTCTAACCACTAGGCCACCGGAGCGGTTCAAAACATTTATATATATATATATATATATATATATATATATATATATATATATATATATATATATATATATGGCAAATTCTAAGAAAAATAGGCGACAACATAATCCAGTTGTATTTTTATGTAAGAGTTCTTTGACTAAGTCAAATAATTGAGTAAGTTTTAGGCTCATTAAATAAAAGTCGATAAATACATTTGATGTTAAGTGGGCCTTATTGTCGTTATTCTCTCAATTTATTTTCTTGAGCACATTAATTTAAATATTTTAATACACATCGAAAGAGGCTAATTTTAAATATGATCGCTGTCAACCAGCCCACCGGCACCCCGAAGAGCTAAAAGTCCCAATCAAGCGTGTGTGTTTTCTTGGAAATTAGTCATATATAGTTCCTATAAATAGCAAATAAGAAAAGTCCTTTTAAGCTGTTGCTGTGCAGCTGTTACCATTTTAAGAATATTATCAAGTTTATACATATGTATTTAAATAAATGATCATAGAAATGACACAAACAAGATTTTATTGCATTTCTTTCTCATGTGCTGAAAAAAGACATAATTCACATGCAGTTTGGAGCAACATGTAATTTGATGGGAGAAAAAACTTAATGGTTGGCATGTATGCTATGATTTTTCTGTGTGATCCATTTAAAAGTCAGAGAGGCTTCAGGCACAGGCCAGGGTCATCCAGTTTGAGAAGTAGTTATTAGCAGAAGAGATGTAGACAGGCATTGCTCATATGCCAATTCAAATCTCAGAAGTTATTCTCAGAATAAGAGGTTACATACTTCATGCCTTCCAGTTTTGTCAGGGAGAGTGATCCAATACAAGATGTATACAGGCCATATAGTTTTAACATGTATTGTTTTTTGGACAAAAGGTCCATACTGATTTAGACAGGTTTCCTTCATAGGACCATCAAGCTTTGAGAAATAGTTCTCAGAAGAAGGGGGGCCCATATTAGACTTTCAAAGACCTTCAGTATATGGCCAGCCAGATTTGACCAGTAGTTTTCAGGGAAATAGGGAATAATGGAAGATTTATTCAGGCCTCCAGGATAGGGCCATATACCTCTGACAAATTCAAATTAAGAGGAAGAGGTGGCCACATAAAATAATTAGGTCTTAGGCATAGGGCCATCCAGTTTTTACTAGTAGTTCTGTGCGGCTAGTCAGATATGACAAGTAGTTCACAGTGGAATAAGGATATTTTAGAAAATTTATTTAGGCCTCAGGCTTAGGACCACATTGCGCTGACAAGCTCAGAGGAAGAGGTGGTCACATAAAAATTAGCTATTAGGCACTGACCATCCAGTTTTTACTAGTAGTTTTATGAGGCATATATGGTTAGACAGGCTGTAATCATAGGCTCATTAAGTGCTTATAAGTAGATCTTGGATGAAGAGAGTACTCAAGAAGATTTAGACTTGCCTAATGAATATGGTCATCCCGTTTTAAAACACAGGTGAAGATGTCTTTGCCAACAGTCAGTTTCAAGTTTACAAACTGTTGTAGTAGCCAAACTTTAACATTTGCCATGGGAAGAATATTTCAGAGATCACTCACTTCTAAATCTACTTGAAAAGAGAAAGAATTGAAACAATATGTATTGAGAAATTTATTGACTTCTAGCTTAGAATGTACGTTTTTTTTAAATTTGAAGTTTTGCTTTTGTCCTATTTTGCAAATTTTGCTAAATTAAAGTATTGACAAGATTTTCATGGTTTGCATTATAAATTAGCTACTGTGATACTGTTAAAGTTGAGACAGCATTAATTATATTCAAGGTCAAGTGTTCATGGTTGATAAAAGTTGTGAAATAAAAACATACAAGCAATATTTAAATATGCTATAACTTTGTGATGCCGTGATACCCTTGACAAGATTTTTGTTCTTGCCCCTTGCTGATAGGGGTATATGATTGACCTTTGTGTTATTTTTAAAGAAGAAATCTGACTTTAACTTGAAAGGAATTGCTATTATAAATAAATAGAGGGAATTGTGATAAATGAAGTTGATTTTAGAAATCAATAGATATATGCGATTTCCATTTTTTTTTTTTTTTGATATAAGACATTTATCATGACAAGATTTTTACTTATATTCACAATAAATTCTCCATTTATTGATTTATTATTATCATCATTATTATTCTTATTGCATGAGTATATACATTTTTAAAAAATATTTTAATTTCGTAATGTCTTTCAGTAGTAATAGGGATGATAACCTTAGTGGTACAATTAAAAGGGTAAAACAGAAATAATTGGAGTGGTAATCCTAACGTTACTATTAGTAGGGAAAAAATAGAAATAATAGGAGTGGTAATCCAAGCATTACTATTAATAGGGAAGAAATAGAAATAATAGGAGTGGTAATCCAAGCATTACTATTTAAAGGGAAGAAATATAAATAAATAGGAGTGGTAATCCTAGCGGTACTATTAGTAAGGAAAAAATAGAAATAATAGGAGTGGTAATCCAAGCGTTACTATTAATAGCTAAGAAATAGAAAAAATACGAGTGGCAATCCTAGCGTTACTATTAGTAGGGAAGAAATAGAAATAATAGGAGTGGTAATCCAAACGTTACTATTAGTACGGAAGAAATAGAAATAATATGAGTGGTAATCCAAACGTTACTATTAGTAGGGAAAAAATAGAAATAATAGGAGTGGTAATCCAAGCGTTACTATTAATAGGGAAGAAATATAAATAATAGGAGTGGTAATCCTAGCGTTACCATTAGTAGGGAAGAAATAGAAATAATAGGAGTGGTAATCCAAGCGTTACTATTAGTAGGGAAAAAATAGAAATAATGGGAGTGGTAATCCTAACGTTACTATTAGTAGGGAAAAAATAGAAATAATAGGAGTGGTAATCCAAGCGTCAATATTAATAGGGAAAAAATGGAAATAATAGGAGTGGTAATCCTAACGTTACTATTAGTAGGGAAAAAATAGAAATAATAGGAGTGGTAATCCAAGCATTACTATTAATAGGGAAGAAATAGAAATAATAGGAGTGGTAATACTAGCATTACTATTAGTAGGTTAGAAATAGAAATAATATGAGTGATAATCCTAAAGTTACTATTAGTAGGGAAAAAATAGAAATAATAGGAGTGGTAATCCTAACGTTACTATTAGTAGGGAAAAAATAGAAATAATAGGAGTGGTAATCCAAGCGTTACTATTAGTAGGGAAAAAATAGAAATAATATGAGTGGTAATCCTAACGTTACTATTAGTAAGGAAAAAATAGAAATAATAGGAGTGGTAATCCAAGCATTACTATTAATAGGGAAGAAATAGAAATAATAGGAGTGGTAATCCAAGCATTACTATTAATAGGGAAGAAATAGAAATAATAGGAGTGGTAATCCTAACGTTACTATTAATAGGGAAGAAATAGAAATAATAGGAGTGGTAATCCTAGCGTTACTATTAGTAGGGAAAAAATTGTAGTTGCAATGTTGCTGTAAGAGAATGTAGGTGATTATTATCATATGATATAAGTGACATTATCTTCTTAATCCAGTTGAGAGACATCTTAATGCAATAATATTAATAATATTGATGGTAAGGAAAAGGATACAAATTCTATACCAAAATGGTCAGAAGTTACACGCATAAATACAGATGTAAGTATCCTATTCTAGTGGCATTATTAATAAAAAGAACAGCACATCTACAAGGCTGACAAATAAAACTACCTACATATTATCATGTTATGGAAATGACACTATTCATCTTAATTCAGTTAAAATAGATCTTAATGTAATAATAATAAACATCATCACATCTACAAGGCTGACACATAAAACTACCTAAATTGTATCAAATGCTGTAAGTGACATTAATACCTAAATATTATTGTATGATGGACAGCTAAAGATTCAATTAATCGCACCTTGAATGAAATCTTTTCTGTCGATTTCTGCACATGATGTATGATTGTATGATGATTAGATTTTCGGTTTTTAAGTTTTATTTCAGTTGGAAAATGTGTAGCTTTTGCCTTTCAGAACGATTTGTAATGATAAAAGTATCTCTACTGTTGTCAAAAGTGATTGCCCATGGCTTCTGTGGCACTTCTGTAGTTATGACCTGTATTATGCACCCTTCTGGGGATAATTGATGAATGTTATGAGAATTATATCCAACAACATAGATGTTGTCATCCCTGTCCACAGCTACTCCTCTAGGATATTTGAGGTTGTCTGGATTGTAGGTATACTGCTTCTTGCCTTCCATATTAAAACACAGAATGGAATTTTTATCACACACAGTAACATAGACTCTTGTTTTAGAGTTATTCAGTGCTGTGTAGTTTAAGTATCCAGATAACGAGTCATACTGATCAGAATAATTGACCTCTCTCCCATATCTGATCAGACCCCAGCAAAACTTGTTATTACCACAGTCTCCAACCACAACCATCTCTCCATTCCCAGTTGTTGTAATTCCATAGCACTTATATTTAGTTGTTATTGTTCTGACTGGACTGATGACATCATCCCTGACTGATAGAATCTGAATTTTAGTTTGATTATACATAGATACAGCCACTTCCTCATCACCCACCACACAAATGCCACAAGGATTTTCTGTGAGTTTGTATGTTGTAACTACTTGATGTGAATTGTTAAGAAGAATACACTGACTACTGTTAAAATCAACAAGCATCACCCTGTCTCTAGGGAGAATAGTAACACCAGTATAACATGGTGTACCACTGATATTTACATTAAATGTTTCAACTTTCTCAACCTGGCATATCTTTATTGGTTTCCTTACACCAGGTATAGAAAGAGTTGACCCATTCATGGTCACAAGTTTACCAGCATCGCATGATGAGAGCGATAAAATAGATTCCAACAGTGGAGTGAATTTCACCTGTACTGTTACTATGTCTGTCCTCTCATACTTTTCTCTGACCTGAGAGAAATATAAAGGTAGTTGTGACTTTATTTTTTCTGCAGTCAGAAATTTTTGTATATCAATTCCATACTTGTGGACTGTTTCAAATAGAAGTTGAGAATTTCTTATGGCATGAATCAGTGACAAACATTGCTGGTTCTCTTCATGTGTCCTAATAGAAACTTCTTTGTGGATTCTCCTTCCCTCCGTCTTCACTTTCATCTCTAATTCGTCCAAAGCTGTATTGATTTTAGTTCTCATTTCTCTGATTTGATCAGTCAGTCCATTAACTTGGGACTCAAGATCCTTCATATTAGACTCCTGTACATCAATAAACGTTTTTAAGTGAGTTTCCAGTTTCTTCAAATCTTCAATGATTTCACATGGTTTCGTTTCACGTAGCAGAGAAGGGAGTTCCTCCTTCATCTGTCTCACATCAGAACAAGTTTTATGGCATTCTAAAAAACAAACCGCACAACAGGCAATTTTGTGATTTTTGCAGTAAAATTTTAGATCTTCATCTTCGTGATCAAGACATGTAAAACCTTCAGTAAATTTCATCACATTTTGTGGGTTGTTCAATAACTCCCCCATTGTAAGAATAGAATGCGCTCTGGACATTTTCTGTTTCCTGTGAGCGCTTAGACAGTCATCACACATTGCTTCCTCGCATACTGCACAGAACCCTGTAGCAGTGACAGAGGAGCCGTCAAAGGTACAAGCATCACATACACGATCTACTTTCGATTTCGTCGGCAACATGGATTGTATCACAGTGTCGACTGGAAAGAGCGACGCCCATTCACTAGTTGATTTATTCTGTTTAAGATGACCCGCTGTTTTTCTACATACCGGACACTCGATGCATCTCTTTGTCTCATGTTCTATAGCCTTGCTTGTGATGTATGACTGTAGACAACTCTGACAGAAGGTGTGGGCACATGGCAGCTGTCTTGGTACAGTGAATAATCCCATACAAATGGGACAAGTTGGTTCGTCTTCAGTATGTGTTGTAGCTGTCGCCATTATAAAGTATCTCCCTTTATTTACTACTTTAATATTGATGTATAACTTTTCAAGTCTCTTGCAAGCCTTAAACTGATTACGCTGGTATTTCTTCCTTGTCCTGTGTGGGTATTTTTAAAGCTTGACTGGTACACTAAATATTGTGACAGAAGTTATACTAGTGTTTTATACTAGGCCTGGTATGACTAAAGTGCGAAAAGTTGTGAAAAGTGCGAAAAGTTACGAAAAGTTGAGAAAAGTTCCGAAAAGTTCATTTAAAATTATAGTCAAATAATAAAATAGAGACAAACAGCCATACGCACAATTATATTTTAATCAGATAGATTTGTGTCGCGTAATGTCATGTAATTGTATAGTATCTTATGAATTCAATAACTTTCTTAGATTAATGTGTTCATGTCTCCATGCACAATATCGATTGTACAACATGATGCATGTTAAATGCTACAGGTTATCAAATAAATCACATCAGCTGATACGCAGCAAATGTTATAATGAAGAGAAAACACTTCGTTTGTATTGGCGCTGCTACAAAAAAGTACTTTCTCATATATTTGCACACTGAGGGCACAGATGTCTGTTATATTTAAATAATGAAAAATATGTTTTATTTTCTGCCTGTTAATTTTTAATTCGAAAATCTTGCGAATTCTTCGGTCTTCTATCAGCAAGAACTTGTTAATTTTTAAAAGTGTGTTACGCTGCTTCTATTAAAGATATCGTTTGTATTGGCGCTGCTGCAAGAATAATTATTTCCTCAGATATTTGCACATTGAGAGCACAGATGTCTGTTATATTTAAATAATGAAAAATATCTGTTTTATTTTCTGCCTGTTTATTTTTAATTTGAAAATCTTGCGAATTCTTGGGTCTTCTAAAAGCAAGAACTGGTTAATTTTTATAAGTGAGTTACGCTGTTTTTATTTGATAATTTTAGGAGACTCCAATATTTATTGACTATAAGGCCTATATTAGGTGATGAAGGATGATATTATATTCTGAAAGAAATTATATTTTTCTCTTTTGTACAATTTTGCTGTGTTTAAAGCCTCATGTTGAGTAAGTTTACGAGCTTTATTCTGCGCATAATCAATTATATGTGTAGGATAGTTACAATTTTGGAAATATGTTCGGTTGATATTAGTTTCCTTGACATGAATATTGTAGAGATAGTGTTATCAATATTTTTATTACATTTACATCTAAAAATGAAACAAGTGAATAGACGATTCAATGTCATCTGTATGATTAATGTTGGTATAGTGTGATGTTACATTTTAATATACCATATAGCTGTCGAATTGACTTCAAGTTTTTAATGAAATCAGTAGTACCTTTGACGTATGAAGGAATCAATTTCATCAAAAGTTGTAAAACACTAAAGAATTATGAAGCATATATTAAATGTGAAACTAGTTGCACATAATTATCGGCGTTTGTGGTTTTCTTTTATTACAATTATAAAATTTAAAATTGGAAAGAACGGTACCTTACAAACATGGCGACCATCACCGGACCACATGGAGAGCCGGACAATGGAGAGACCTACATTGCCATTGTTATCGTTGTCTGAAAAATAGGTGACTCATTTGGTTTCGAGTAACCCTCTTTGACTAACTATTTGGCCCTGAAAAGACTAATTTGACCTTATGGGCACCGCCTTCAACAAATTTATGACCAAAATCAACTACCATTGACTACACTATTATATGTCGCTTAGACATTTTAATTTTAAATCTATTAGGGACTTTTACATGTACGCTTACGTACTAGTCTCTTTTGATTGATAGGATGATAAATAAAAAAAATTTCAACTCAGATATTTGACTAATTGCATAGGTGGCTTACACATTATTGGTTGTTAGGCTGTCCATTAGTACAACTAGACTGAATTTGATGTATATGAGCGTGCTTGGCCTTGCGCTCCCTTGCTTCCAGCTGCAGTAATTTCTCGTGCTTGCACGATCAAAAACTACGCAGACACAGGCGATATGAGATAAACTATTTTTCTCTCGCATTTCTTCCCTGCCATTGCCGATTGGGTAGGCAACTCTAAGTTGAATGAGTGGGTGGGTGTGTGTAGCTACTATTCCTACCCACCAAACGGCCTTACATTCACACAGTGACAGTTAAATAACTGTCCCGATGTGACGGCCCAATTAATTAGTGTTCTATGAACACCTAAACGCCTGCAGGGTGTGTGGCACGATTCCCACCCTCAGGATAATTAAATAACTGCCCTTTGGCAGATAAAACAGTAGTAAGAGCCTACGGGACGGACTACTTTAAACAAATTATTCAATTCAATGGGTCAGGGCGAGATAGTCCCTGGTAAAGGAAATACGTGTTACACTGTGGATATCAAGGTTTTTTTTAATATAGGCTTAACACGATATTAGTCATAATACATTAGGCGTTTTCAATTTTTAACAGAGATTACTACATTTTCTATTTCATTCATAATAATAATAATAATAATAATAATAATAATAATAATAATATTGAGGAATGTGTATTGCGCCTAATATCTAGAAGATCTAAGCGCTTTACAGCATTACATTACTGTAAAATAAACAACATAAAACATGCTGATAATATTTAAGTTAGGAAACATTAGGTATTTATTAATATTAATTATTAATTTGATCTTGCATTCGATGATGGATATTTTTCTTGAAAGGTATCAATGTGTCTTTGTATCTTAATTTCAATCGGCAATTCGTTCCACATTGCTGTACCCAGGTATACAAACGAACGTTGTCCATATCATCGTCGTTTTCATAGTGGGAATAATAAGTCTACAATTGTCAGAAGAGGAGCATAAGTATCTCGCTTGTGTGTACACATGGGTGAGGTTGGATAGGTATGTTGGACTATTATTGTGTTTGATCCTGGATCGATTGGAAAGCCAGTGTAGGAAAGAGCGGTAATGTGTGCTCTGATCGTTGTACTCCTAATGATAATCCGAGCAGATGTGTTTCTGGAGTAGAGATAAACAGACAATTGAGTTACGAAAATGCTGTCTTGAAAGTACTAACGAACACTGTTTTAGTGGCTTCAAATGAAATTTGTTTGCGAATTGATCTGAAGCGTCTCAGCTAATGATATGCAGCCTTGCATATGTTCATGACATGGTGCATTGTGAGAGTACTGTCTAGAGTAATACATAGGTTTTGTATTGAATGAATTTAATGTTGATGTTGCTGATGTGTAGAGGTAAACGATGTGAATGGCATGGTCTTTGTGTTGTCATCAGAATGGCCTGTTTTATTATCATTCATCTGCAGCTTATGCCAATTGTGACATGATATACCTGAATGGATGCTTGAATTAAATTACACAAAACAATGATGAAAGAGAATTTTATGGATTGGATTATTAAAAAAATTAATATTCTACGAATACTGCGATTCCTTCACGCTCTAAAACATACGTCTGATTCAATTACTATATCCAGACATTCACAAAAAGAAAAACAAAAATGGTTCATGTGCAATGTATGACGGTAACATTCATATAATCTTACGTAATGAGAGTAAGATTCAAATAAATCTTGTGTAATTTCGTACAGTGAAAGCGAGATAACTTCATGGAATGAAAATAAGAATCACATAATCTAGTGTAATTGAAATAAGATTATAATCTAATGTAATCAAAATAAGATATGAAATAATTGCATAATCCAAAATGATCCAAATTGTACTCAACTGAAATAACAATCAGTTGGACGAAACAGCTTATTCTGTCGTTTGTACAGCCGTACGATTCATACATATTTGTAACAACTTGCAAATGTGTCGACTTACAAACCACGCAGTTATCCCAAATTGTTGAGTTGGACCAGATTTTTATTAGCCGCTCACACTTTTCAAGAATCTAACATGCTCACAAGTTTACAAATTAGCGGTTTTGTCTTTGTATGGTCTTGATAATTCAGTTATCTTCCATATCCATATAGACGACCAGACAGATAACCTGTTTTATCAACACCTCATACGTATAGAAAGTACATCTCTCCTGAACTGGCTTAGGAGACTTGATTTGGCCACGCCCACCTATCATTAATCCACCATGAGCACAGACCTACCTATAGACATACGTACATACAGCTACGGACAGCCACAGATAACTGCAGAGAGATACAATGAAACCAAACAGATCATAATACAAGTTACGGACTTAAATTCTATGGATACATGCTGCTAGGTTACACTCTTAATAGCAGCATGTAACTAAAAGTTCACAACGTTTCAATCTAAGGCATCATTTTACTATCAGACATTAAAAACTGAATGTGCTTCACATCAAATAAAATACAAATGTAACACTTACCCCTATTGTTGACACCCAAAAGCTCCATCCTAGCATTTATTGCTGGTTAGCGCTTTGGAGTGACACCCTGTTTTTCAAATTGTGTATGTAGTGTGGGTTTCCCTTTCTCCCTCAGAGATCTGTAAATGTCTTTGTTATACAACAATAATGTTGATATAACAAATTTGCAGTGTTATTCTTTGTTTTATCCATCAAATTATTTAAAGTTTCTTTAACCCAAGGAGATAACCCAATGGTATACTCTCTTCCCGTTGTCCGTGCTGACAGTGGGCCTGGTTTCTACCACATAGGTTTCTCCAGATTAAGGGCTGTACTCTTCTCCCACAGGTCATAAGACCCTTGGCTAATTTCCATCCCTTTTTCCTATAGTTCTTTTCTATTGTAGATAAGTGAATCTGCCAAAGTCAGGTGTCCATATGTTTAATTTTTTCTGTGTGCTGATTTGTTGTGCACGTTTTTATTTGGACGGCACATCTAATTCAAATTTTTGAGTTATTTCCTGATTGATTAATTCCCCAAAAATAATAAAGGTGATATATGGTGATTTGTATAGTGTGTGCTTGTATTGCATCTGTTTTACATAGGCCTTGGCATATATATGGACTTGTGTTTTGGTTTAGTTGTTCTACTTGTTCCTTAGCACGTTTTGTATCTAATTGGTTTTCAGAAACCTCTTGTGCTTGAAGATTTCTGATAGTGAGTTTGAATTATTTTTGCCGTAGCACGTATTTTCCAAATTATTTAGGGAATAGCGGTCCCTTGTTGGGTGTCATTCTTGACTTTCTGCTAATCCCTTAACAAGACAGGAATGTATTTTTTAGTTTTATTTGAGTATGCCGCAGCATATATTTGTGTCAAATTGGCATAAAGCTTTGGTTTTAATATTTAGGTTTATTTGCTATCATGTGCATACTTATGGCAAATTTAAAGTTTTGACATGACGTAAATGCTGATGAATTTGAATTATAGTGCTGCATCGCCCACTAGGGGCATGTAGCACTGTTTTCAGATTCCAGCAAAGCTGGATATTTAATTTCTCCTGGGGGTGAGGAATGGTGCCGCTTCCCCCAGGCATTTATGTACTGAAGTAGTACTATTTAATTTGGTCGTCAGGTCGGGGTTGCTATTAAGTAACCATCGACCTGAATGGAGGACCATGGGTGAGTGGGAATAGACCCAACACACACTCAACACGAACAGTCAGTTATGTTTGTTAATGGTGTGAAATGGTACAAGTGGAGGCATTATAAATTAGTTTTACATCTCTGCCATTTTGGAGTTATCCGAGTTGTGGCAATTAAAGAGAGGTACCACTACGTCCAAAGATGTCGTACAGCCCGCAACATCGTGATTCCGTACTTAATGCAAATCTGGTCCAGTTATTACTATTGGACAGGAAAATACTAATAATGTGTGAGCCACCTATGCAATTAAAACAAAGCAATGAAGTCGTAAAACTTGTATAACTATCTTAACTTTGCAATATTTCTAGTACAAAGTGTACATGTATTAAGTCCCTAACAAGATTGAATACTAAGATGTCTATGCGATATAAATAAGTATAGTCCCTGTTTGGTAAAAATAGCTGGTTAATTTTGAACGATATGCAAAAAAAACCGATCAAGTCAGGTTTCGTGAAATAGATTGTTCGAAGAGGGTTCTCGTACCAAATGAGGACCCTGTTAACCAGGCAATGAATCTTGCACCCACTTAAATTGGATGAACTATGTGCTGTTTTGAGTTAATAGAATCTAGAGCCCATAGGACCAAGTCCTTATAGTTGAGTTGGGGGTCTATATGCCTAAAGTTAGATTAATTTAATTGCAACCTTTTTCTGCGGGGTCTGCTATTCTTGAGCTTTTAGACTACCTCATACTGTCTAAATTGGGACCATAATATCGGGACAGAGTTTTATGATATCAGACCATCTACTTATATTTAATTTTTGGCTCTCTGGCTTTACAATTTGATAGGCATTTGGTAATTATCTTTTACTGTCAATGTGGCTGTACTGTGAGGAAACTTAGAGAAGGTAATAGTAGCGACAGTAGGTTCCTATACTTATGTTATGGGCTGTTTTTAGAAACATTTTTTGTTGTTGGGGAGGGGGGTGGCATTTACAATGTGTTTTTTTATTCCCTAATTATCTTCATTATCTATTCGCTGTGGTTTGCTTACCCCTATTATTTTATCTGTAATCTACTTTGTTGACTTGTTATTATTTCCGGAATGATTTTATTACTCAAATGGCTTTGAGTAATTTTTCCAGGTTCCCTAGTTTGTTTCTAGGGTTACTTGCATCTTTATTTTTCGGTTTGGTTGCTCAGTGTATGAGCCTGTGTGACCTAATGCCCACCGTAGTATATGTGGATTCCAAGGACGGTTAAGATCTACCTGCTTTTTCCTGGTGGTGCTTCCGTTCCTTAAAGAGGCTTTCTTTTTGGTTGCCTACCCCGGGAATACTCTAGTACTAGTGTTTATGTAATCCTTTTGGTCTCCCTATTTTGTTTATAGGGTCACTCGTACCTTTAATCTCCGGTTTGGCTGCTCAGTATACGAGCCTTGATCATCTCATGCCCACCGTAGTGTATATAGTGTATGTGGGTTCCAAGAATGGTTGAGATCTATCTGCTCATTCCTGGTGTTTCTTCCATCCCTTAAAGAGGCTTTCATTTTTTATGATTACTTTTAGTTTGAGCTAGTACTAGGTTTCTTCCTTAGGTTTTGTTTCTTTTTCTTTCCGCTATTATGTAAATAAATGTTTTGTTATGGTTTATTAATTCATCCAAAAAAGGTCCCGTTTGTAAGCTTGATTTTGATTGGTTGTTTCTAATTGCTATCTTGCTGCGTATTTAATGTTTTAACTAGTGATATTTCGTTATTTGTGCTGAGTTATTTGCAAGAGGAAGATATATATTCACGTAATTGGACACAGATAACATTTTCTTTGAACTATAAATAAATATTTCGTGGGAGCTGCGCTGCTAAGTTCATTTTCATGTGTCAAGTATGACCTACCTAGTGCGTAGCTCACACTATATATAATGACTATTAATTTCAGTTGAATTTTGATTTTGGATTGTTTGATAGTTTTCCTGTAATAAAACTTATTAGTAAAGAAATTGTCTTTGTCTTGTTTGTATCTTCATAGATTGTTTAATGGAGAAGAGTGTGTGGCTCCTTTTTAGGTGTCATTTATGATCTTGCCAACATTACTCCCCGCCATTGAAAGTAGGTCAAATTAGTTATTTTGAGTTTTGTCTAAAGTAATGATACTTATTTCAATATGTATCATTAAATTTTTTAAAATTTTATTCTTATTAATATTATTATTATTATTATTATTATTATTTTTTTTTTTTTTTAATATTATTATTTTTTTTGGGGGGTGTGTGGGGTGGGGGTGGGGGTTAGAGGTGTAGTTGGGGCATCAATTTATGTATTGTAAGGACCTTAGCCCTATTTTGTTGCCGATCCTTTAATTTGCTCCTTAGCGCACTGGATCAAAGATCCCTTTGCTAAGATAATAATAATAAAAAAACCATGTAGTTTGTCTTTGAAAATATATGTAAATTACAGACTGTCTTTAAATTAATATGTAGATGTCTTTCATAGGAAAAACCTTATACATTAAAATTATTTCTCCGTAAAAGAAGTTTTGCTTTTGTTTGTTTTATCAGAGGAGTCTTAAATATTTTCCACTTTTTGTCTTATACATATATAGAATTATGGTGACTGTACATTCTAATTGTAGATGCGGTATGTTATTATTGACTTTCTTAGTTTGTTTAGTCGAGGCTTTTCCTTTATTTGGGCTGTTATTGAATGGGTGGGTACGATATGGTATTTGCTTGCGCGGAGAAGTGTGTCACGTGTCGAACTACACTCCGGCAATGTCACGTGATTTCTTACATGGTAGAGGGATACGAAAGTGTCGAATACAATTATTTTAGCTATCCGGTTTGGGTTTTCTATTTGGTTTTTGTTGGTATTTTTGTGTTATTTTCCTTTTGTTGTTTTCTATTTATACTGGTGCCTTTTACGCTAGCCCTTTCGGCTCTCCAGTTAATGTATCAATAAAATTATGTTTGTATTTTGTTAGTGTTTTACTTTTACGGCTTAAATCTATTTTTTTTAATTTTTTATTTTTTTACTTTTTTTAAATTTAAAAATTATATGTTATTTGAGTTGTTGTTTGTTTATTTGTTGGCACTGGTATTTTCTAAGCTAGCCCTTTCGGCTCTCCAGTTCCTGTGTTGATTTGAACTTTTTTTTCATTTGTGTTTGTTAGTGGTTTTGAGGTTTGCCTTTTATCCTACATAGGCGTCTGGCTTCCACGGGAGAGTGAGTATTAGATAGGGTGAAATACCCGTGCATACTGTGATTATGGTGTCTCTCACAGCAAGCGATATACGACTGGATACCTGATAGTTCGATTGCTTAACTAGAAAAGCAATTATTCAACCTAGGTGACGTTGTGCCAATGCACTCACTGAACCTATCCTAAACGTCTAACACCTTGCTTCTTTGATTTTGTTGTAGGTGAAGTCCTTGCCATTTCTCCAAGAGCGACTGTTCAGACGTGTCTTTTGATATATTAATGCCTAGATATCATTCTTTCTAGGAACTTTCCTCATTGAGACAATCGTTAAAAGGTGTTTCATCACCGCTGCCTGTTCTGCACTGGACCATGGCATCCGGTCAAAATTTTCGCCCTTCTAATACATGCAAATAAAATCTACCTTTTTAGATACTTCGGACAATGCATGCTGTTTACCAATATGTATAGCTATTATATTTCAGATTGCTTATTTTCTCTCATTTCTGACTTGGACATAATGGTTTGGAATAATGTGACAGGTATAGTGAGATATCTGCATCTCTAAAGAAACAACATGTTCATCTTTAAAAACATGTACAAGTTAAATCCATTTTCATCGGTGTCGATGTTATTCAATTTCCAAATCATGTCAGAAGGCATCATCATGTGAATCAATGTGGAAACTTTTCTTATATTATGTATTGTGCATATACTTCTAACTCCAGTCATGTTGACACTGTAACTCAATTATGCCAATATGTTAACTTCAGAAGCAAGGTAGTTTTTATCAATGGGTAGAGGGTTGGTGGTGGGAAAAGGTAACTGTTATAAGAGCAGAAATGGACCGTTTGTGACAGGTATGGTTAAATATCTTCATTTAATACATGCAAATTAAAGTGCTCTCTAGAGAAGGTATTAGTCACTGGAAAGAGATACACGTTACATTCCTTTATATTAGGTTCTGCAGTCATTCAGTATTTGATTTTTTTATAAGGCACCATGAAGCATCATTATGTGAATCAATGTGGAAACATTTCTTATATTGTGTATACTACTAACTCCATTCATGTTGACACTGTAACTCAAAGGTGCCAATATGTTAACTTCATAAGCAAAGTAGTTTTTACCATTGGATAGAGAGTTGGTGGTGGGAAAAAAGTAACTGTGTTATAAGAGCAGAAATGGACCTTTTGTGACATTGTGACAGGTATGGTGAAATATCTTCATTTCATACATGCAAATTAAAGTATCTCTAGAGAAGATATTTGTCTTTGAAAAGAGATACACGTTAAATCCCTTTTTATTAGGTTCTGCAGTCATTCAGTATTTGATATTTTGATCATCACAGGCTCCTCACATGCACTGACATATTCCGTTTCCATTGATGTTCTGATCATCACAGGCTTCTCACAAAAAATGAGTCCATTTTTATTGGCATGAGCTGAGCAACGGACTCTGAAGCTAATGTTTTTATAGCAGAAAAAAATGAGCGTCTATTTTTAAAGTTGGTGTGATTTAATTTCTAGGCTGGGTTAAAATGAGCAAAATAAACATGGTTAGAAGATCCTCTAAATCCATGGAAAATCTAATATTTCATTTTGACCTTATAAACCTAAAAAGAACCTAAAAAGTCTGAAGGAAAATAAATTAATGAAATCCTAAAACATTTTAATAAATACTGAATGACTCAGCCATAACCCCACAAAAGTGCCTTTTTGTGCACATGGTTATCTGTTCAGTCAGCCTAGAAGTCTCCAACATGCACAACAATACAACGAGAGATATATGGTATTTTAATCATTTCTTTTATTTTTGCTTTTTCATTAGTTTCATTACATTTAGGAAAAGACTTAAAGTATAGTTTAGATTTGTGATAAATGGTATGCTCACCATGGGGAAAACTTGTATCTAATGTGTCTTAAACCTCATAAATACTTTAAAACCTTGAAAAATCCTAAATATTACCTAACTTTTTAAAATTTAATTGTGAATTAAAAGATTATAATTCTATATTTCAGAGTTGTCTCCCTTGGCCAAACTATTCAGTTAAATTTCAGTCTTGTTTTACTTGTACAATTATACTGCCCATATAGCTTTTTAGCAAATGTTTGTTCCTTATGACTAATAAGAAATGACGTTTATTTCCTTGTTTCAGTTGGTTATTAAAATAATAATGACAGATTATATGAAGTAATTTCTGAGCATCATCAAATTGTAGAAGTTATATTTAAGGTCACTTTATTGTTCAGCCATACATCCATGTGTGTGCACAACTCACTAGATTGTGACAGTTTAAAATCTGTTCCATTGTTTCAATTTATTTTCAAAATTCTCATTAATACAAGTAAAAACGAATCAATGCTGACTTATATATTGGCCAACTTTGTAAAAAAAATAAAAACAAATTGTCACACTTAAAAGAACCCAATGGAACCAAAGTTATCTTCCTTGTCAGGTAACTTCATTAAAATATCCTGTCACTTTAAGTAAAGAGTTTATTGCTCGCTGCCAGTTATGCTTTTTATCATCTTGGCTTCTATTTGTTTGCCATATGTAATCATAATTGATACGAACGGCCATTTATATGTGCATGGTAAATAGTAAACACAGGAATAACTTGCTTTAATAATACTTAAATAAAAAGATTATGATTTACATTCACAGTGAATGTATTTTCAATGCATTTTCAAATAATGATTTTTATTTGCGAGATATTGCTATATAGTTACAATTATATTATTATTCATTTCACTTTATAACATATGTGTGAATGGCAGCTGCCTTCTAGCAATTGGGTGATATACAGAGTTTTTGAATAGATATCTTGAATAAATTTTGCATGAAAAATAGAATGAATAAATGATAAGAGTACAAGGTTAGTTTCTTTCATTTAATTTTCAAATAAGTGTTTTGATGATCAATGTTGTTGCAATGTGCAATGGGGGAGGGCACACTTTAAAAACAAAAACATTTAGTTTCTTATATCTTGGGACATATGTTTCACCATAAGTTCTGGCTCAAGAAGAAAATTTTATTTAGTCCAGATATATAAGGTAACAAAGGTATATATATATATATATATATATATATATATATATATATATATATATATATATATATATATATATATATATATATATATATATATATATATATATAGCAGATGCAGACAGTATAACATTGCTTTCTTTCTATTTAATGCCATTTTTTCCCTTATTTTTTTAGGTGCAGCATCATTTGTGAAAGGCAATGGAAAACATGGAATAAATAAACCATCCAAATTGTAGACTTTTTGTCTTGTAAAAATAGTTTCATATTTTAATAAAATTTAATAACTAACATTATCTACTTTCTCTTTATATTGTTGTGTTATCCTAAAAATGTTACATCATAATTTCCACAAAGCTTAGCCAGTATGAATATCATGGGTGAAGAAAGCACAGACAACAGATGACATATCTCATATTCCTGTACCCCAAGAGTTATTGGTGGCAAGAAAGTATAATTTGGGATGTGAAGAGTGTAATATGTATACATGAACTACATGCCTAAATTACAGCTTGTATGAGCAAAGTATAATGTTAATATTAACCATGTTCTGCAGCTGGTCAGAATTCTTATCAGATAGGGCAAAATCCATATGGACTAGGACCAGAATACAATCACAAAATATACTGAATAATATTTATATTTATCTCTTATTAACTAATGTACAATTATAACTTTTGCTGAAAATTAGTTTTATATAGTTGTTATAAATAGCAAATAAGAAAAGTCTTTTTAAGCTATGCAGCAGTCACCATCTTAAGAATATTCTCAAGGTTATACAAGCAGATTTAAAGAAATGATCATAGAAATGACACAAACAAGCTTTTATTACATTTTAATTTTTTAAGTGTCAAAAAATGACATAATTCACATGCAGTTTGGAGCAAACATGTAATTTGATGGGAGAAAAAACTTAATTGTTGGCATGTATGCAATGATTTTTCTGTGGGATCCATTTAAAAGTCAGAGGCTTCAGGCACAGAGTCATCCAGTTTTAGTAGTTATTAGCAGTAGAAATGTCGACAGCCATTGCTCATATGCCTATCCAAGTTTCTGAAGTAATTCTCAGAATAAGAGGTTACATACTTCATGCCTTCCAGTTTTATCAGGGAGAGTGATCCAATATAAGATGTAGACAGGCCATATAGTTTTTACATGTATTGTTCTTTGGACAAAAGGTCCATACAAGATTTAGACAGGTTTATTTCATAGGAACATCAAGCTTTGACAAATAGTTCTCAGAAGAAGGGGGATCCATATTAGACTTTCAAAAACCTTGGGTATATGGCCAGCCAGATTTGACCAGTAGGTCTCAGTGGAATAGGGAATAATGGAAGTTTTTTTCAGGCCTCCAGAATAGGACCATATACCTCTAACAAATTCAGAGGAAGAGGGGGCCACATATAATAAATTAGGTTTTAATAGGGCCATCAAGTTTTTACTAGTAGTTCTATTATGTAAGCCAGATTTGGGAAGTAGTTCACAGTGGAATAATGATATTTTAGAAGATTTATTCAGGCCTCAGCCTTAGGACCACATTGCTCTGACAAGTTCAGAGGAAGAGGTGGCCACATATAAAAATTAGGTCTTAGGCACAGGGCCATCCAGTTTTATGGGACATATATGGTTAGCCAGGACTCCAACATAGGATCATCCAGTGCTTACAAGTAGATCTCAGATGAAGAGAGTGCTCATGGAAGATTTAGAATGAATATGGTCATCCCGTTTTTGAACACCGGTGTAGATGTCCTTGACAAAAGTCAGTTTTAAGTTTACATACTGTTGTAGTACTCAAAATTTAACATTTGCCAAGCGAAGAATATTTCAGAGATGACTAACTTCTAAATCTACTTGAAAAGAGAAAGAAGCAAAACAATATGTATTGAAAAATTTATTGACTTATAGCTTAGAATGTACATCGACTTTTTTTTAAATTGAATTTTTGCTTTTTCCTATTTTGCAAATTTTGCCAAATTAAAGTAATGACAAGATTTGCATGCCTTTTATTAGAAATTAGCTACTATGATACTGTTAAACTTTAGAAAGCATTAATTATATTCAGGACCAAGTTTTCATGGTTGATAAAAGTTGTGAAATGAAAACGAACAAGCAATATTTAAATATGCTATAACTTTGTGATGCCTTGATACCCTTGAGAAGATTTTTGTTCTTGCCGCTTGCTGATAGGGGTATATGATTGACCTTGACGTTATTTTTAAAGAAGAAATCTGACTTTGATTTGAAAGGAACTGCTATTATAAATTAATAGAGGGAATTGTGATAAATGAAGTTGCTTTCAGAAATCAATAGATATATGCGATTTCCATTTTTTGTTTCTTTGATATAAGATACATTTATCATGACAAGATTTTTACTTATATTCACAATAAATTCTCCATTTATTGATTTATTATCATCATCATTATTATTCTTATTGCATGACTATATACGTTTTAAAAAAATATTTTAATTTCATGTCTTTCAGTAGTAATAGGGATGATAATCTTAGAGGTACAATTAAAAGGGAAGAAATAGAAATAATAGGAGTGGTAATCCTAGCAGTACTATTAGTAGGAAAGAAATAGAAATAATAGGAGTGGTAATCCTAGCAGTACTATTAGTAGGGACGAAATAGAAATAATAGGAGTGATAATCCTAGCGGCACTATTAGAAGCAAAGAAATAGAAATAATAGGAATGGTGATCCTAGCGGTACTATTAGTAGGGAAAAATAGAAATAATAGGAGTGATAATCCTAGCGGTACTATTAGAAGGGAAGAAATAGAAATAATAGGAATGGTAATCCTAGCGGTACTATTAGTAGGGAAGAAATAGAAATAATAGGAGTGGTAATACTAGTGGTACTATTAGTAGGGAAGAAATAGAAATAATAGGAGTGGTAATCCTAGCAGTACTATTAGTAGGGAAGAAATAGAAATAATAGGAGTGGTAATCCTAGTGAGACTATTAGTAGGGAAGAAATAGAAATAATAGGAGTGGTAATCCTAGCAGTACTATTAGTAGGGAAGAAATAGAAATAATAGGAGTGATAATCCTAGCGGTACTATTAGTAGGGAAGAAATTGTAGTTGCAATGTTGCTGTAAGAGAATGTACGTGGATGAAATTAAAACATTTAATTTCTGATTTCACTTTATATTGATTTGATAAACACCCACCACCACAAGTGAGCAAACCTTTTATATTGCGTTACTCGTCCTAAGTGTCTAATTCAGGGTAGAATGTGAAAAGTACTCTTCTCTATTTCTTATATATAGTTATCTAATATTGCTGGCAAGGAAAATTATATAAATAATATACAACAATGAGCAGACGTTTCACAGCTCCCATGAATACTGACATACATTGTTCACAGATATCCTCTTCTAGTGTCATCATTTACAAAAAGAACGTCATGTCTACACGGCTGACACATAAAACTACCTAATTATTATCATATGATATAAGTGACATTATTCATCTTAATCCAGTTAAGAAACATCTTAATGCAATAATATTAATAATATTACTGGTAAGGAAAATGATACAAATTTCCTTACCAAAATGGTCAGACGTTACACCCATAAATACAGATGTAAGTATCCTATTCTAGTGACATTATTCATAAAAAGAACATCACATGTACAAGGCTGACAAATAAAATTACCTAAATATTATCATATTACGTAATTGTTACAATTCATCTTAATCCAGTTAAAATAGGTCATAATGCAATAATAATAAACATCATCACGTCTACAAGGCTGACACATGAAACTACCTAAATAGTATCAAATGCTGTAAGTGACATTAATACCTAAATAGTATTGTATGATGGACAGCTAAAGATTCAATTGCACCTTGAATGAAATCTCTTCTGTCTATTTCTGCACATGATGTATGATTGTATGATGATTAGATTTTCGGTTTTTAAGTTTCATTTCAGTTGGAAAATGTGTAGCTTTTGCCTTTCAGAATAGTTTGCAATGATCAAAGTATCTCTACTGTTGTCAAAAGTGATTGCCCATGGATTCTGTGGCACTTCTGTAGTTATGACCTGTACTATGTCCAACAACATAGATGTTGTCATCCCTGTCCACAGCTACTCCAGTAGGATATTTGAGGTTGTCTGGATTGTAGGTATACTGCTTCTTTCCTTCCATATTGAAACACAGAAGGGAATTGTTATTAGACACGGTAACATAGACTCTTGTTTTAGAATTATTCAGTGCTATATAGTTTAAGTGTCCATATGCTGAGGCATACTGATCAGAATAATTGACCTCTCTATCATCTCTGATCAGACGCCAGCAATTCTTGCCAGTACCCAAGTACCCAACCGCAACCATCTCTCCCTTCCCAGCTGCTGTAATTCCAAAGGAATGATATCTAGTTGTTATTGTTCTGACTGGACTGATGACATCATCGCTGACTGATAGAATCTGAATTTTATTTTGATTATACATAGATACAGCCACTTCCTCATCACCTGTCACACAAATGTCACAAGGCTTTCTTGCGAGTTCGTATGTTGTAACTACTTGATGTGATTTGTTAAGAAGAATTCACTGACTATTGTGTCTATCAACAAGCATCACCCTGTCTCTAGGGAGAATAGTAACACCAGTATACCATGGTGTACCACTGATATTTACATTAAATGTTTCAACTTTCTCAACCTGGCATACCTTTGTTGGTTTCCTCACACCAGGTATAGAAAGAGTTGACCCATTCATGGTCACAAGTTTACCAGCATCAGATGATGAAAGCGATAGAATAGATTCTAACAGTGGAGTGAATTTCACCTGTACTGTTACAATGTCTGTCCTCCCATACTTTTCTCTGACCTGAGAGTAATATAAAGGTAGTTGTGACTTTATCTTTTCAGCAGTCAGGAATTTCTGTATATCAGTTCCATATTTGTGGACTGTTTCATACAGAAGTTGAGAATTTTTTATGGCATGAATAAGTGACAAACATTGCTGGTTCTCTTCTTGTGTCCTAATAGCAACTTCTTTGTGGATTCTCCTTCCCTCCGTCTTCACTTTCAACTCTAATTCGTCCAAAGCTGTATTGATTTTAGTTCTCATTTCTCTGATTTGATCAGTCAGTCCATTAACTTGGGACTCTAGATCCTTCATATTAGACTCCTTTACATCAATAAACGTTTTTAAGTGAGTTTCCAGTTTCTTCAAATCTTCAATGATTTCACATGATTTCGTTTCACGTAGCAGAGAAGGGAGTTCCTCCTTCATCTGTCTCACATCTGAACAAGTTTTATGGGTTTCTAAAAAGCAAACCGCACAACAGGTAATTTTGTGATTTTCGCAGTAAAATCTTAGATCTTAAACTTCGTGATCAAGGCATGTAAAACCTTCAGCAAATTTCATCACGTTTTGTGGGTTGTTCAAAAATTCCTCAATTGTAAGAATAGAATGCGCTCTGGACATTTTCTGTTTCCTGTGAACGCTTAGACAGTCATCACACATTGCTTCCTCGAATACTGCACAGAACCCTGTAGCTGTGACAGAGGAGCCGTCAAAGGTACAAGCATCACATACACGATCTACTTTCGATTTCGTCGGTAACATGGATTGTATCACAGTGTCGACTGGAAAGAGCGACGCCCATTCACTAGTTGATTTATTCTGTTTAAAATGACCTGCTGTTTTTCTACATACCGGACACTCGATGCATCTCTTTTGCTCGTGTTCTACAGCCTTGCTTGTGATGTATGACTGTAGACAACTCTGAAAGAAGGTGTGTGCACATGGCAGCTGTCTTGGTACGTTGAATAATCCTATACAAATGGGACAAGTTGGTTCGTCTTCAGTAAGTGTTGTAGCAGTCGCCATTATGAAGTATCTCCCTTTATTTACTACTTTAATATTGAGGTATAACTTTTCATGTACTCTTGCAAGCCTCAAACTGATCACGCTGGTATTTCTTCCTGGTCATGTGTGGGCATTTTTAAAGCTTGACTGGTACACTAAATATTGTGACAGAAGTTATACTAGTGTTTTATACTAGGCCTGGTATGACTAAAGTGCGAAAAGTTACCAAAAGTTGTGAAAAGTGCAAAAAGTTACAAAAAGTTGAGAAAAGTTCCGAAAAGTTCATTTAAAATTATAGTCAAATAATAAAATAGAGACAAACAGCCATACACACAATTACATTTTAAACAGATAGATTTATGTCGCGCAATGCCATGTGATTGTATAGTATCTTATGAATCCAATAACTTTCTTGGATTAATGTGTTCATGTCTCCATGCACAATATTGATTGTACAACATGATGCATGTTAAATGCTACAGGTTATCAAATAAATCACATCAGTTGATACGCAGCAAATGTTATAATGAAGAGAAAACACTTCGTTTGTATTGGCGTTGGTACAAAAAAAAAGTACTTTATCATATATTTTTTACATTGAGAGCACAGATGTCTGCTATATTTAAAAAATGAAAAATATGCTCTACTTTCTGCATGTTTATTTTTAAGTTGAAAATCTTGCGAATTCTTGGGTCTTCTATCAGCAGGAACTGGTTAATTTTTAAAAGTGTGTTACGCTGTTTCTATTTGATAATTTTAGGAGACTCCAATATTTATTGACTATAAGGCCTATATTAGGTGATGAAGGATGATATTATATTCTGAAAGAAATTATATTTTTCTCTATTGTACAATTTGCTGTGTTTAAAGCCTCATGTTGAGTAAGTTTACGAGCTTTGGTCTGCGCATAATCAATTATATGTGTAGGATAGTTGCAATTTTGGAAATATGTTCGGTTGATATTAGTTTCCTTGACATGAATATTTGTTGAGATAATGTTATCAATATTTTTATTACATTTACATCTAAAAACGAAACATGTGAAATAGTCGATTCAATGATCTGAATGATTAATGTTGGTATATAGTGATGTTACATTTTAATATACCAGTTAGCTTTTTAATTGACTTCAAGTTTTCAATGAAATCAGTAGTACCTTTAACGTATGTAGGAAACAATTTCATCAAAAGTTGTAAAACACTAAAGAATTATGAAGCATACATTAAATGCGAAACTAGTTCCACATAATTATCGGAGTTTGTGGTTTTCTTTTATCACAATTCTAAAATTTAAAATTATATATAAATTGAATTATATTGTGCAACAACTAATTCTACATACTTTTCTAACTTTCGTAACTTTTCGCACTTTTCTCAACTTTTCGCAACTTTTCGTAACTTTTCGCACTTTAGTCATATCCGTCTATGCCTAATATAAATAGCTCTTAAATTATATCAGGAATCACCTCACAATTAATACTTCCAGTTCAGTACGAATGTAGTTCTAGTCTATTTTTAGAACATTTTTTCCTCTCTCCTTTTGGTGGTGATAGAAGAGTTATATTGATGCATATTTGGTGTGGATTTAAAGTTAATTGTTTATTCTTGAGAAGAGGAGCTCTGAGAGTGGTTGTCTGTATGTATTTTGGCGACAGTGCACACTGTGTAATTAGGCCTTAGTGATGATCCGGAAGTGAAATCAGTGTTCTGTGTACATGCTGCTTTGTTTACAGTGCAGCCACTCACAAAATTGTCGTTGAACCCTTGACAAGAATTTCACCGTCAAGTCATCTTTGGGGGTATTTTAGATTTTCATATGATTTGTATTGATTGTCACTCTGTGGAAAGGTCAGTCCTGAGAAATATATGTAGAGAACATATAGTAAAATTAATTGTGGTGTATGGCCATATAGGTCAGGCCGAGATAGTCCCTGGTAAAGGAAATACGTGTTACACTGTGGATATCAAGGTAGGTTTTGAAATAGGGAGAATATAGGCTAAATACGATATTATATATGTGAATTCATTAGGATGTTCGACATTACGAAAGCACTCTCTCGGGATGTAGTGGAGTTTACTACGTTTCCATTAACATACATTAGTCACAATCCATTAGGAGTTTTCAATTTTTAACAGAGATTACTACATTTTCTATTCCATTCATAAATATAATAATAATAATAATAATAATAATAATAATAATAATAATAATAATAATAATAATAATAATATTGAGGAATGTGTATAGCGCCTAATGTCCAGAAGATATAAGCGCTTTAGAACATTACATTACTGTAAAATAAAGAACATAAATCATGCTGAAAATATTTAAGTTAGGAAACCTTAGGTATTTATTAATATTAATTATTAATTTGATCTTGCATTCGATGATGGGGATTTTTCTTGAAAGGTATCAGTGTGTTTTTGTATCTTAATTTCGATCGGCAATTCGTTCCACATTGCTGAACCCAGGTATACAAAAGAACGTTGTCCATATCACTTCGTTTTCATAGTGGGAATAATAAGTCTACAATTGTCAGAAGAGGAGCATAAGTATCTCGCTTGTGTGTACACATGGGTGGGGTTGGATAGGTATGTTGGACTACTATTGTGTTTGATCCTGGATCGTTTGGAAAGCCAGTGTAGGAAACAGCGGTTATGTGTGCTCTGATCGTTGTACTCCTAATGATAATCCGAGCAGATGTGTTTCTGGAGTAGAGATAAACAGACAATTGAGTTACGAAAATGTTGTCTTGAAAGTACTAACGAACACTGTTTTAGTGGCTTCTAATGCCAATTGTAACAGGATATACCTGAATGGATGCTTGAATCAAATTACAAAAAACAATGATTGAAAGAGAATTTTATGAATTGGATTATTTAAAAAAATAATATTCTACGAATACTGCGATTCATTCATGCTCTAAAACATACGTCTGATTCAATTACTATATCCAAAAATTCACAAAAAGAAAAACAAAAATGGTTCATATGCAATGTATGACAGTAACATTCATATAATCTTACGTAATGAGAGTAAGATTCAAATAATCTCGTGTAATTTCGTACAATGAAAGCGAAATAACTTCATGGAATGAAAATAAGAATCACATAAACTAGTGTAATCGAAATAAGGTTATAATCTAATGTAATCAAAATAAGATATGAAATAACCGCATGTATCCAAAATGATCCAAATTATACTCAACTGAAATAACAATCAGTTGGAAGAAACAAGTTATTCTGCCGTTTGTACAGCCGTACGATTCATACATATTTGTAAAATCTTGCAAATGTGTCGACTTAAAAACCACGCAGTTATCTCGAATTGTTGGGTTGGCCCAGACTTTTATCTGCCGCTCACACTCTTCAAGAATCTACCATGCCCACAAGTTTACAAATTAGCGGTTTTGTCCTTGTATGGTCTTCATAGTTCAGTCATCTTCCATATCCATATAGACGACCAGACAGACAACCTGTTTTATCAACACCTCATATGTATAGAGAGTTCCGCTATCATGAATTGGCTTAGGAGAATTGATTTGGCCACGCCCACCTATCATTAATCCACCATGAGCCCATCCATACCTATATACATACGGACATACAGCTACTGGCAGCCACATATGACTGCAAAGAGCTACAATGAAACCAAATAGGTCATAATACAAGTTACGGACTTAAATTCTATAGATACGTGCTGCTAGATTACACTCTTAATAGCATGTAACTAAAAGTTCACAACGTTTCAATCTAAGGCATCATTTTACTATCCGACATTAAATACTGAATATTCTTCACATCAAATAAAATACAAATGTAACACTTACCCCTATTGTTGACACCCTTAAGCTCCATCCTAGCATTTATTGCTGGTTAGCGCTTTGGAGTGACACCCTGTTTTTCTAATTGTGTATGTAGTGTGGGTTTTCCCTTTCTCCCTCAGAGATCTGTAAATGTCTTTGTTATAAAACAATAATGTTGATATAACAAATTTGCAGTGTTATTCTTTGTTTTATACATCAAATTATTTAAAGTTTCTTTAACCCAAGGAGATAACCTAATGGTATACTTTCTTCCCTTTGTCCGTGCTGACAGTGGGCCTGGTTTCTACCACATAGGTTTCTCCAGATTTATGACTGTACTCCTCTACCACAGGTCATAAGACCCTTGGCTAATTTCCTTCCCTTTCTCCTATAGTTCTTTTCTATTGTATATAAGTGAATCTGTCAAAGTCAGGTGTCCATATGTTTTAATTTTTTCTGTGTGCTGATTTGTTGTGTACGTTTTTATTTGGACGGCATATCTAATTCAAAATCTTGAGTTATTTCCTTATCGGTTAATTCCCAAAAAATAATAAAGTTGATGTATGCTGATTTGTATGGTGTGTGCTTGTATTGCATCTGTTTTTATAGGCCTTGGCAAATATATGGACTTGTGTGTTTTGGTCTAGTTGTTCTACCTGTGCCTTACCATTTTTGGTTTTCAGAAACCTCTTGTGCTTGAAGATTTCTGATATTGAGTTTTAATTGTTTGTGCCTAGCACGTATTTTCCAAATTATTTAGGAATTTAGGGTAGCGGTCCCTTGTTGGGTGTCATTCTTGACTTTCTGTTAATCCCTTAACAAGAAATGAATGTATTTTTTAGTTTTATTTGAGTATGCTGCAGCATATATTTGTGTTAAATTGGCATAAAGCTTTGGTTTTAATATTTAGGTTTATTTACTGTCATGTTCATACTTCTGGCAAATTGAAAGTTATGACATGATGTAAATGATGATGAATTTCAATTATAGTTCTGTATCGCCCACTAGGGGCATGTAGCACTGTTTTAAGTTTCCAGCAAAGCTGAATATTTAATTACCTTGGGGTTGAGGAATGGCGCCGCTTCCCCAAGGCATTTATATTACTCAAGGAGTACTATTTAAGTTGGTCGTCAAGTCGGGGTTGCTATTAAGTAACCATCGACCTGAATGGAGGACCTTGGGTGAGTGGGAATAAACCCAACACACACTCAACCCTAACAGCCAATTAAGGTGTGTTAATGGTGTGAAATGGCACAAGTGGAGGTATTATAAATTAGTTTTACATCTCCGCCATTTGGGAGTTATCCGAGTTGTGGCAATTAAAGAGAGGTACCATTACGTCCAAAGATGTCGTACAGCCCGCAACATCGTGATTCCGTACTTAATTCAAATCTGGTCCAGTTATTACTATTGGACAGGAAAATACCAATAATGTGTGAGCAACCGATGCAATTTAGACAAAGCAATGAAGTCGTAAAACTTGTATAACTATCTTAACTTTGCAATATTTCTAGTACAAAGTGTACATGTATTAAGTCCCTAACAAGATTGAATACTAAGATGTTTATGCGATATAAATAAGTATAGTCACTGTTTGGTAAAAATAGCTTGTTAATTTTGAATGGTGTGCAAAAAAAAAATGATCAAGTCAGGTTTCGTGAAATAGATTGTTCGAAGAGGGTTCTCGTACCAAATTAGGACTCTGTTAACCAGACAATGAAAGCAATCGGATTTTTTTCTTTGTTGCTTTTTCTTGTCTGTTAGAGTAGCCCTAATGTCAGGCTGCCACCTTGTTCTCATGGTGTCCCAGCATATGGTTGTTCCCTCGTACCAGCATTTTCCTTTGTCCTGGGGTCTTTGAAGTTGTTTCTCTCCTGATGTTTTTTCTTCTGGTTTTGGTCCAGCGGTGATGTCCCTTTATCCAAACTTGTTCCCACTTAAATTGGATGAACTCTGTGCTGTTTTGAGTTAATAGAATCTACAGCCCATACGCCCCAGCCCTTATAGTTGAGTTGGGGGTCTATATGCCTAAAGTTAGATAAATTTGATTGCAGCCTTTTTCTGCGGGGTCTGGTATTCTTGAGCTTTTAGACTACCTCATACTGTCTAAAGTGGGACCATAATATCGGGACAGAGTTTTATGATATAAGACCATCTACTTATATTTAATTTTTGGCTCTCTGACTTTACAATTTGATAGGTATTTGGTAATTATTATTTACTGTCAATGAGGCTGTATTGAGAGGAAAGTTAGAGAAGGTAATAGTAGTGAGAATAGGTTCCTATACGTATTTTATAGGCTGTTTTTAGAAACATTTTTTTTGGGGGGAGGGGGCATTTACAATGTATTTTTTTATTCCCTAATTATCTTCATTATCTATTCGCTGGGGTTTGCTTACCCCTATTATATTATCTGGCATCTATTTTGTTGACTTGTTATTATTTCCGGAGTGATTTGATTACTCAAAGGGCTTTGAGTAATTTTTCAAGGTTCCCTAGTTTCTTTCTAGGGATACTTGCATCTTTATTTTTCGGTTCGGTTGCTCAGTGTATGAGCCTTGGTGATCTAATGCCCACCGTAGTGTATGTGGGTACCATGGACGGTTAAGATCTACCTGCTTTTTCCTGGTGGTGCTTCCATTCCTTTAAAAGGCTTTCTTTTTGGTTGTCTACCCCGGGAATACTCTAGTACTAGTATTTATGTACTCGTTTTGGTCTCCCTATTTTGTTTAAAGGGTTACTCGTATCTTTGATCTCCGGTTTGGTTGCTCAGTATACGAGCCTTGATCATCTCATGCCCACCGTAGTGTAAGTGGGTTCCAAGGATGGTTGAGATCTACCTGCTCATTACTGGTGGTTCTTCCATCCCTTAAAGAGACTTTCATTTTTATGATTACATTTAGTTTGAGCTAGTACTAGGTTTCTTCCTTAGTTTTTGTTTCTTTTTCTTCTCGCTATTATGTAAATAAATGTTTTGTTATGGTTTATTAATTCATTCAAAAAAGCCCCACTTGTAAGCTTGATTTTGATTGGTTGATTCTAATTGCTATCTTGCTGCGTTGCTATCTTGCTGCGTATTTAATGTTTTAACTAGTGATATTTCGTCATTTGTGCTGAGTTATTTGCAAGAGGAAGATATATATTCACGTAATTGGACACAGATAACATTTTCTCTGAACTATAAATAAATATTTCGTGGGAGCTGCGCTGCAAAGTTCATTTTCATGTGTCAAGTATGACCTACCTAGTGCGCAGCTTACACTATACTTAATGACTATTAATTTCAGTTGAATTTTGATTTTGGATTGTTTGATAGTTTTCCTGTAATAAAACTTATTAGTAAAGAAATTTTCTTTGTCTTGTTTGTATCTTCATAGATTGTTAATGGAGTAGAGTGTGTGGCTCCTTTTTAGGTGTCATTTATGATCTTGCCAACATTGCTCCCCGCCATTGAAAGTAGGTCAAATTAGTTATTTTGAGTTTTGTCTAAAGTAATGATACTTATTTCAATATGTATCATTAAATTTTTTAAAATTTTATTCTTATTCTTATTCTTATTATTATTATTATTATTATTATTATTATTATTATTATTAATTTTTTTTGGGGGGGTGGGTGTGGAGTGGGAGTGGGGGGTTAGAAGTGTAGTTGGGACATCAAGTTATGTATTGTATCGACCTTAGCCCTATCTTGTTGCCGATCGTTTAATTTGCTCCTTAGCGCACTGGATCAAAGATCCCTTTGCTAAGATAATAATAAAAAAGATGTAGTTTGTCTTTGAAAATATATGTAAATTACAGACTGTCTTTAAATTAATATGTAGATGTCTTTCATTGGAAAAAAAATATACATTAAAATTATTTCTCCGTAAAAGAAGTTTTGCTTTTGTTTGTTTTATCAGAGGAGTCTTAAATATTTTCAACTTTTTGTCTTATACATATATTGAATTATGGTGACTGTACATTGTAATTTTCCAAACATTGAAAGTATGCATACTTTTAACGCTATTAAAGACTGTTTCAAACTGAGTTAAATGTTAAATGAAACACACTTACACTCTTAACCCTAAAGTTAATGTCGCAAAAATGTCCAACAAGAACTTTCAGGATCTATGTATGGTCTAGTGCAACATGTAAATAAATAGCTGTAAATGAAATGCAATGTCATGACAGTATTCAATTCTGGTCAGAGATTTATAGCTGTGAGGGGCTGGATACATGTAATCCATCCAATTTACATTATCATGGTGTACCAGGGGATGGAAACATGTAATCCATGCAATTTACATTATCATGGTCCACCAGGGGCTGGAAACATATAATCCATACAATTTACATTATCATGGTGTACCACGTAGATAACAAGTAACAACCAATTATCATCGGATTAAGTAGGAGTTCAAATAAAGGATTGTATGTTAAATGTGGAGGGATTGTGATGCATGTCTTAAAACAAAATCTAAATGATATAAATAAATTAAAAGCGTCATATACTGTAAGGTTGCAAAGGAATCATCCATTTAGTTTCTTTGTAGATTAATTTTTTTTTATCAATGAGTTTAAGTAATGTAGGTATCATGTAAATAAACATAATTAGTTAATTAGTTGAAACATAAAACAAGCTCTGGATTCCATATTTCATTGTGGTGTTTTAAGTATAATCTGCATGTCCACAAATTGCTCTATTTAAACTTTAAACTAAAATGTTTAAAGGTTTTGTTAATTTGTGTCTTTTGAAGTGTTTTGATAAAGACAAGTTCTGCATAAACAGGGGGCACCGAGTGGCCAAGTCGTCTAAGATTCGGCTAATGTAGTTATGTCAGAAAGCTTGCCAGTAGATTCTTGTGGGTCGGTGGTTCTTTCTGGGGATTCTCCCGGGTCCTTCCTCCACAAATAATACTGGCCGCCATGTATATCCTGTCGTGTGCCGTAAAATGGCTTTAAACACAACAACAACAACAACAACAACATCTGTTGTCAAATTAAAGCTCTGGCTAAAACAATCTTCCACACATTCCACACCTGAATCGTTTATATATTGCCACGTGTAGTGTCATATCAGGAAACATGTTACCACAAATTTCCCATTTATATGATTTATCATTGGCTTGAGGCAACTAACGATCCGGTATGGTAAGTTCAGATTTGACCATCATTATCAGTGTGTCTTGGGCAGAAGCCGTGTGGCGGAGCACATCCCGCTCCAGACCAAGGAGTTGTCAGAAGGGGATGTAATACATCATCCAGCTGCCTTAGGGTCTCCAATCCTGATTATCTTATAGTTGTATCAGTGTTTCATCTGGGCTGGAATTTATTCAAATTATTTTATTCAAGTTATTCTTTCATGGAAACAAAGTGCTTAAAATAACATTCTTGGAAATAGAGCCTTGTATTTATAGTGAAATTCAAATAAGGATATATTCTTGGATTGTAGTATTATGATTCAACAAAAGTATGTCGGCACATCACTATGCCAATAGACGCACATCAACACTTTCAGCTTTGGATTTGATTTAGAATACCACTAACGTATGTTCAGGACTTCAATCATTTGGACTTGTGTTATAAATTATAGATTGTTTGGACTTGTGTTATAAATTATACGAATATTTGGAATTTACTTTGCAATACTGTAAGTTCTTTTCAAATCTTTAACTTAGTATTCTAGAGAAAACATATTTGTTGAATTTTACACAACTTTTTGGTTATCCCTCTTTTATTTTATCTTACTTTGAGACCATAGAATCATATGTGCATGTATCTTAGCATTCTTGGATGGATGGACGGACGGACTGACAGACAGACAGGGTAATGATTTTGTTTGACTTACTTTGACACCATAGAATCATATGTGCATGTATGTTAGCATTCTTGGATGGATGGACGGACGGACAGACAGAGAGACAGAGAGACAGATAGATAGATAGATAGATAGATAGATAGATAGATAGATAGATAGATAGATAGATAGACAGATAGACAGAAGGGAGGGTGGGCTTTAACTGCGTATGTAAGTTGGTAGATGGGTAATGATTTAAGTAAAGTACGATATGGTGAGATTAAGATGCTTATAAAACAAACTGACAACATTAAACCAGATAAAATGACCAGAGGATCTTAAATAACATGATTATGCTTTTATACAGTGTTCGTTCGATAACACTATGTGAGTCATTATTTGTGTTCCTTTTACTCTTCTTCGTCAACATTTCTCAAATTTGAAATCCGCATGATTTTTCATCGTTGTGTACCACCTTTTTCATTATCGACCTTTTGTTAATGGTGACCAATTTAACACATATTTATCGTTTAAATTACTTGCTATCAACGTGGCTTTGGTAGATGGGTAATGATTTAAGTAAAGTACAATATGATGAGATTAACATGCTTATAAAACAAACTGACAACATTAAACCAGATAAAATGACCTGAGTATGTTAAATGACATGTTTATGCTTTTATACAGTGTTCGTTCGATAACACTTGCTATCAACGTGGCTTGACAAGCAATGTTAAATTTTAAGTCACTGCAACCCCATATTACACTTTTTAAATCATGTTACGGGTGTGCATGTGTATATGCCCTTTTGAAGATTTGTTTACAGCAATTAGTGTAAAATTTTAATAATAAAAATAATTGTAAACTAATTTAATTCAATACAGCATAAATTTATTTTGATGAATGAATATAAGCAAATGCAAGGAAAATATTTCCAAGGCATGAAGAAAGTGATATCAAACAATAGTAGGACATTAGTGTAAACAGACTTTAAATATCCTTCAACAGACAAATCTCAACACAGTATATAATAAAAAAGATATATATATATATATATATATATATATATATATATATATATATATATATATATATTGCTATAGCATTGACAGTTTATGCACATGTTAACAAGTAATACACAGAAATACCGTCATCAGAATAATAAAAATAACAGGCAATCACACAAAAGATCACGACATTAATATATGTTTACCATGCATTATGGATGTTGAAATGACATCATGATGCATGCCTATCCTACATCTTTTGCAAAAACAGCGTGGATTTGTTTTTCGACCCATAAAATTTAATTCAATAACATTTGATTCCGTAAATTTGTTTCCGCAAATAATTGAAATTCGAGAATACAAGTACAATTGCATGCCTGTCTTAAATCTATTGCAAACACAGGACAGAAACGACTTCTATTCAGACTGGTACAAAGCTCAGTAATTTAGATGCTGCATCGTCGCATTAGTATGAGTGGACCTTTCTCATTATCATACACATCTGATAGCTTTCTGACATAACCACACAATCCAAGTTTGGTCAAAATGAAATCAGAATTGCTTTATGGATGGAATTTGTTTCAGCCAAGCAGGATCACCTCATTAACGTCTATAGATTCGGCTGAGTTTCGATCTTATCAGACTCTTGATAATATAAACCATATTTCGAGTATTATCAAATTGATATCAGGAATACGATGCCCAGAGAAATAGAAAGCTCGTCCAATCAGATGCAAGATGGCATCATTAATAATAATAATAATAATAATAATAATAATAATAATAATGACTTTGTATAGCGCCTAATCTTTAGAAGCTCAAAGCGCTTTACCACATCTATAATGATATAACTAAACAAAAAGAAACAAAATACAATTAATGAAATTAGAAAACATTAAAAAGGCTGAAAATATTTAAGACAGGAAAGATGGTTTGGTCTTTAAGTCTGTTATTGCAGTCGAAAAAAGTGAGTTTTAAGAGCACTCTTGAAAGGAATCACCGTGTCGTGTCTAATTTCAATGGGCAATTAGTTTCACGTTGCTAGCCCTGGTATGCAAAAGAACGTTTTCCATATAACTTCGTTTCCATAGTAGGAATAATGAGTATATGATTGTCAGAAGAGATTCGTAAGTATTGTTTGGTCTTTAAGTCTGTTCTTGCAGTATAAAAAAGTGAGTTTTAAGAGCACTCTTGAAAGGAATCACCGTGTCGTTGTATCTAATTTCAATGGGCAATTAGTTCCACGTTGCTAGCCCTGGTATGCAATAGAACGTTTCCCATATACTTCGTTTCCATAGTAGGAATAATGAGTATATGATTGTCAGAAGAGATGCGTAAGTATCTTGCTGGTGTATACACATGGGTGAGGTTGGATAGGTATGTTGGACTATTATTGGGTTTGATCCTGGATCGAATGGAAAGCCAATGTAGGGAACAGGACAGCGGGAATGTGTGCTCTGATCGTGGTACTCTAAGAATAATCCGAGCATATAAGTTTCTGGAGTAGAGATTAAACAGACCATTGAGTTACAATAACTCTGTCTTGAAAGTACTAATGAACACAGACAGGTATGTTGGACTGGAGTCCGTCAGTAAAACGTAGCACAGAAAACAAATATTTTGTGTTTGATTCTGGATTGAATGGATAGCCCAGTGTAGGGTACGGAGCAGAGGTGAGGTGTGCTCTTATCGAGGTACTCAAAAGATTATCCGAGTAGATGTGTTTTGAACTTTTTGAGGTTTCTGGAGCATACTAACATGCACGTGCCATGCTGAACTCTTCTCATTTTAATATTACTTTATTACAAGTTCATCAAAACTGGATCATATTTATCCCCTCAGGATGCTGACCAATGTCAACCAATCAGATGAAAGATTACCTCATGAAATAATCAGATGAAAGATTGCCTCATTAAATAATCTGATGGAAGATTATGACATTAAATAATCAGATGTAAGATTACCTCATTAAACAATCAGATGGAAGATTACCTCATTACATAATCAGATGGAAGATTACCTCATTAAACAATCAGATGGAAGATTAACTCATTAAATAATCAGATGGAAGATTACCTCATTAAACAAACAGATGGAAGATTACCTCATTAAAAATAGATGGATCTCAATGAATACCGATCTCATTTGAGTTCTTGATTATATAAGTCCATATTCAACCTGTGATTAAAAAGGCCCCTAGTGGTCCTGGGTAATTGTTGATAGACAAGTGGATTACAATTGCAGTCATACACCTGGATTATGGTCAGGTGAGTGGAATACTTTGCATCGAGAATAGTCAAATTCAGATATGAAGTAAACAAAGGTTACGAATGTCAACAAGACAATGGATATTAAGTACGATGGACATAATAAAAAACTGATTACTGAATAAGACAAAATAATCACATGTATAAGAATAAACAACAACACACAATATTGACCCACCATTTAATTTGGCACCACTCTGGTGCCCTAGAATTTAGAGCACCTGTCTCGGATGCTGGAGGTTGTGTGATCGATCACAGCCTGAGTCATATCAAAGACTTACAAAAGTGATACTAACATCTGCTTCGCTTGGCACTCAGCATTAAGGGCTTAGTGTTCGGACTGGTCGGTCTGGTGTTTGGATAATGTGATTAGGTGTGACATTATGCTACATGTTTGCGGCACGATGCCCCAATGGTAGACAATTAACTGTGACCATTCAGGGTCTGCATTACCATGATTACCACTGTTCTGTACATGAGGAAATAACTTACATGGTACCAATGTAAACAAGTGAATGCCCCTGACGTCATTGTAACCCATAACCATTTAAGTTCATGTATGTGGTTTTGCACAGAATGGAATATGTGGCATGTTTAATGATACTAGTATCATATATAGGAATACGTCTAGTAAGGATATTATTGATTATTAACATTATTATTATATAACATCAGCTTAAAAATTAAACTTTAAAAAAAAGGGTTAACGAACATGAACGTAAAGGATTTCTTCCAAGGTTTGTGCTTTCCTGGATAGCATACATCATTTCAGATTAATAGACATGCAATGCACTTCTCTTAAGTCTGATTTTAAATCACCCAGTATTTGACTTTGTATCTTATATTTGTATATCAGTAGCTTAAACATGTGTGACCCCCATATGTGCCTAATTTCCTACTTTCTAGGAATCTGTGGAAACATTCTTGCATGACTTCTGAGGTGGGGATACCAAGAGCTGGAGATGACCACATGTGGAATGCTGGTGCTGAGTCACAGGTATAAAATTATACAAGTCACAATGGAGAAGGATTTACACATGCACACACACAGACACACACACACCTCTATAGACTGCATTGTGGATATTGTCAATATTTGTTATTTTTACTGACAGTAATGAGTGCTTGTGTACATGTTGTTTAAGAAACATTCATATGTATTAGTTCTCTTATCGGATTACCTAAGGATGAGAAAAGGAATGAAATTTGGATTCAGGAACCAAGGAGGGTCGAATTTATATTGACAGACTTTAATGTATAATGAATATTGAAGTACACGTACAACATTTATTTATTGAAAAAAGTACATGTCCTGCTTACCAATAATAATATACACTATGTCAACAAGGATCCATTTATAATTTTCATTCATGGATATGGAAGAATGAATACCCTATCCAGAGTAATGCATAGCTTACCCCACATACCCCTAACCTACAGGAAAGGTATACAACTCTTTTATCGCTATTAATTTTTAACTGGGAAATTGATAAAACATCATACAGAAATGACTAAAGTTAATCTCCGTGAGTGTGATGTAGTAGTCTTACTTATGAAATAATGATCATTACATCAATCAATCAAAAAATTCAAACTGGAGAATATTGTTCAGTGTATGTGTACCATTTATTGTACAATTCATTACCTATTTTTGCGCCATTTACTATGTACCGGTATACTCAAAATTCCAGTCCAACTGCCAACAACACATCCTAATTTTTCACTGCATAATGCACTGCCAGAACAGAGTCTAGAGCAAGTCTGCAGTTGGGATTAACTTGTTTTATTTTTCTTTGCTTTGTAATTTCATGGTGTTTGTTTTGTTTTTTGTCTTTTGCAGTCATATCATTATATATGTTATAATGTGCTTAGATCCAATATTCTCTATTCAAAGTCCTCATTATTATTATTTTGTGTACATACAGATTCAATACTCTTTATTCAAAGTCCTCATTATTTATGTTACATGTATATACAGATCCAATATTCTCTATTCAAAGTCCTCATTATTATTAGTAGTAGTAGTATATACAGATCCAATATTCTCTATTCAAAGTCCTCATTATTATTATTATACAGATCCAATACTCTCTATTCAAAGTCCGCATTATTATTAGTAGTACATAGCAGTATATACAGATCCCATATTCTCTATTCAAAGTCCTCATTATTATTATTATTATTATTACTATTATTATGTGCGTATACAGATCCAATACTCTCTATTCAAAGTCAGCATTATTATTAGTAGTAGTAGTATATACAGATCAAATATTCTCTATTCAAAGTCCTCATTAATATTATTATGTGTATATACAGATCAAATATTCTCTATTCAAAGTCCTCATTATTATTATTATTATGAGTATATACAGATCCAACACTATTCAAAGTCCTCATTATTATTATTATGTGTATATACAGATCCAATATTCTCTATTCAAATTCCTCATTATTATTAGTAGTAGTAGTACATGTAGTAGTAGTAGTAGTAGTAGTAGTAGTAGTAGTAGTATTAGTAGTAGTAGTAGTAGTAGTATATACCGATCCAATATTATCCATTCAAAGTCCTCATTATTATTATGTGTATATACAGATCCAATATTATCTATTCAAAGTCCTCATTATTATTATTATTATTATTATTATTATTATTATTATGTGTATGCATATCCAATACTCTATTCAAAGTCCTCATTATTATTATTATTATTATTATTATTATTATGTGTGTATGCATATCCAATACTCTATTCAAAGTCCTCATTATTATTATTATGTATATATACAGATCCAATATGATCTATTCAAGGTACTGACTGTTACAATTTGGATCAAATGATGACACTATTAAACTAGAAACAAAACATAAATATAAAGGGTTTGGTTAAATATACATTTTCATTCCTTTATGTTTGGTCAAGGTACACTTGTTTTGTTACCATGACACTGTCAAACAAAGCAAATGTATTAATTTTGTATTTTCTCAGCTCTCATTAAACAAATTCTATTCAAATATCTGAAAGGTTTGTCACATGTGTCTATATTTTTCTAGTGTCTCTGGTCAAATAATTTACCAGTTACATTATATCAATAAATCAGAAGTGCGTTTCATCAGGTTTGACAACAATTTCAATCTCATGTTAAACAGTTTTCCTGCCTTTCAAATTTATACAGGTTGTCACTAGCGTGTTTATTTCTGTGTACTACTAAATCTGAATTGTCTGAAAACAAATTATCACATATTTCACATTGGTACGGTTTTTCACCCTTGTGTATCCTTTTGTGTGTTGTCAGAGTAGATCTCTGACTAAACAATTTACCACAAATATCACATTTGAAGGGTTTGTCACCAGTGTGTATATTCATGTGTGTTCTTAAATTAGATCGATCAGAAAATAAATGGCCACATACTTCACATCTGTATGGTTTGTCACCAACATGTGTCCTTTCGTGTCTTTTCATATTACACCTGTGACTGAACAATCTTCCACATATATCACATTTGTATGGCTTTTCACCAGAGTGTTTCCTTAAGTGCATAGTCAAATCCCCTCTTTGCTTGAAACATTTTCCACATGTTTCACATTCGTATGGTTTATTGTCAGTGTGTATTATCGAGTGTCGTGACAGATACGACCTCCGACTGAATAATTTTCCACATATTTCACATTTAAAAGACTTGTCACCAATGTGTACCTTCAAGTGTGCTGACAAATTAGATCTTATGGTAAACAATTTTCCACACATATCACATTTGAATGGTTTGTCACCTGTGTGTATATTCATGTGTCTTCTTAAATTGAACTTTTGCGAAAATAAATTCCCGCATACATCACATTTGTATGGTTTGCTATCAACATGTGTCCTTGCGTGTGTGTTCAAAGTAGATTTCTGACGGAAATTTTTTCCACATATTTCGCATTTGAAGGGTTTGTCTCCTGTGTGAATTTTCATGTGCCCAACTAAATTAGATTTATCAGAAAACAAATTGCCACAAATTTCACACTTATATGGTTTGTCACCAGTATGTGTCCTTTTGTGTCTTCTCAAAGTAGCACTCTGATTAAACATTCTTCCACATATTTCACATCCAAAGGGTTTCTCACCTGTGTGTATGTTCAAGTGCGCTGTCAAAGTTGTCTTTCTATTAAATAAACTGCCACAATATTCACACTTGAAAGTTTTATCACTAGTGCGTATCATTTGTTTATCCATTTTTGCGAATCGGAATATTATCTCAGATTATATATATATATATTTGCATAGCCTGTCTCAACGCTCCATGAAGCGGGTAAAAATAACCACTCTCATATTGGTAAGCGTCTATTCGCTAGGCTAACGTATGCCGACTTTTGATAAGACTATTCGCAGGGCGTGAGGTCAGCGTATTTGGGACAGAGTTAAACATATTGCCACAGGGCTCGTATCGTAGCTTATAATTGACCTACATACATTGATATGTATTATATAGTATTTAACACTTGTCTCCTTTCTCGTGCGACCCATTTATGAACAGACGCTGTTATTTCAAGCTAGGTTTTACGTAACGTAATACATTTGGTTAGCTCTGTCGCCTATGTCAACAAGTGAATGCCCCTGACGCCATTGCAACCCATATCAATTTAAGTTGATGTACGTGGGTTTGCACATAATTGAATATGTGGCATAGGATCATATATGGGAATACGTCTAGTATGGATATTAATGATTATTAATTAAGTTTGGCAAGGCGCACTATTGTCAAGTAAAACTGGACGGTTGGGGGGGGGGGGGGTGAATAACGGTTTTTTTTTAAATCGACACGCCAAGGGTTGAAAAGTAGCATAAGAAAATATAACATCAGCTTAAAAATAAAAATTTAAAAAAAGGTTTTACGAACACGAACGTAAAAGGTATAGTTCAAGGTTTTTGCTTTCCTGGATATCATACAGCATTTGAGATTAGTAGAAACGCAATGCACTTCTCTTATGTCTGATTTTAAATCACCCAGTAGTTGACTTTTTACCTTTATTCCTATTGTATATAAGCATCAAAAACAAGTGTGCCCCCCCCCCCCCCCCCCATGTATGACTCTTTCCTACTTTCTAGGAATATGTGGAGACATGCTTGCATGACATCTGAGGTAGGCGATGATCACGTGTGGTATTAAATTATGTTAGTCACAATGGTGAAGGATTTAGACCACACACACACACACACACACACATACACACACACACACCTATAGACTGCATTGTGGATATTGTCAATATTTGTTATTTTTACTGACAGTAATGAGTGCTTGTGTACGAATTATTTAAGAAGGAAATATCCGAATGTGCATATAACTACTAAAAAAAAAACGTTCATATGTATTAGTTCTCTTATCGGATTACCTAAGGATGAGAAACAGAGTGTAATTGGATTCAGAAACCGAGGAGCGCTGAATTTATGTTGACTGACTGTAAGGTAAAATGAACATTGAAGTACACATATATAATTTATTATTGAAATAAATAAATGTCGTGTTTGTCAATAATAATGTACTCTATGCCAAGAAGGAGCAATTCCAACAGTGGTTAGGTCACCTAATTGACCAGGTATCAGGTCAAATAGTCTGACTTAAACATAATTCTACCTGGCTTCTGATTCACACAAACTAAAATTAAGCCTATTGCATTCAGTGAAACTTGGGATGAAGTCCTGACCTATAACAGATAGACCCAACAATGCGAAATCATAACAAATATATCGAAGAAATTATAAATGGGACCCTATGGTTACATATTTTGTCCATTTATAATTTTGATTTAAGGATTTGGATGAATATATACACAGTCAAGAGTAATGCATTGTTTATCATTCAGATCCATATAATACTGGAAAGGTACACAATTCTTATATCACTGAGAATGTTTATTGAGAAAATATCTAGTTCATATAAAGCGTCACATAGATGTGACTCAAGATAAGTGCATTATGAGTTGTCTTACGTATGAAATTATAGTCAATAAATCAATAAAAAAAACAGTGTATTATCGCTATTAGTAGTATATGGGGCGATATAGCGACAATGTAAAATCCAGTCATAAAGGTTTGGGGCGATATAGCGACAAGGGGAATTTAACATGGTGGGCCTATCTAGCGACAAGGGGAATTCAACATGGGAACTTTTTTTGCCTGTACAGCGACAAGGGAAATTTAACATGGTGGGCCTATCTAGTAGCGACAAGAGAAATTGAACATGGTGGGTCTATCTAGCGACAAGGGGAATTTAACAAGGTAACTATTTGGGCCTGTCTAGTGACAAGGGAAATTGAACATGGTAGGTTTATCTAGCGTCAAGGGAAATTTAACATGGTGGGACTATCTAGCGTCAAGGGAAATATAACATGGTGGGACTATATAGCGACAAGGGATATTTAACATGGGGAAATGATATTTGGGACTGTCTAGCGACAAGGGAAACTGAGGCAAAGAAAGCAAATATCTTTTCAAGGTATATGAGTGGCCCTGAAAACGAACCACACAATCTTCTAAACACACAGAAGGGAAGGAAAATAAAACCACACAAGTTACTAACCACACAGACGGAAACGCAGAAATCACACAATATACTAACCACAAATAATGGAGTGAAACAATACCACAAAATATATTATCAAAACTCACACAATCTCCTATCCACACGGAATGGAGTGAAACAATACCACAAAATGTATTATCAGAAATCACACAATATACTAACCACACAGAAGAAAGCGCAAACATACCACAAAATATATTATCGAAAATCACACAATATACTAAACACACAGAACAAAGCGCAAACATACCACAAAATATATTATCGAAAATCACACAATCTCCTATCCACAAATAATGGAGCGAAACAATACCACAAAATATATTATCAAAAATCACACAATCTCCTATCCACACAGAAGAGAGCGAAGAGATACCACAACATATATTATTAAAAATCATACAATCTCCTATCCGCACAGAAGGAAAGGAAAACAAAACAAGGATAATTAAGAACACCATACATTCTATGTGAAATATGTTCATTGTTTTCATTTATTCATCAATTTAATAAAAAGGTAGTTTTATATTTATTGTCGACTGACTACTTAACATATCTCAAATTTAAGGGATGTCCTGTGTTTCTCAGCACACGTTACAAACAATGTTGCCAAGTTTTCACAAAGCTAAGGGCGGAGGGGGAAAAAAGCAGCACCAAAACATGCTTTGTTTTATCGACAGTCTAAGCTGAAAGAAAAGAGGTCGGTTACATTTTTCCGAACTTGTGTTTTGATTTGATATTCAAAGTTAGCCATAGGCAGGGTAATAAAGTGAAATGTCACTCGCGTCAATCTTGAATATTGTTATATTTCTTCCGAACGTGTGTATTGATTTGAAATTCAAAGCTAACCATAGGCAGGGTCATAAAGTGCAATGTCATTCATGTCAGACTTGAACATTATTACATTTCTTCCGAACGTGTGTTTTGGTTTTGGTTTTGGAATTCCAACTTAGCCATTGGCAACGTTATACAGTGCAAGATCACTCGCGTCATTCTTGAAATAGTCTTGTATTTGTTTCCTTTCTGAAAAACTGTATATCTCGTGTAGAAAATTCCGTGACACATTGCACTGCCAAAAATAAGGATAAAGCTCAGATACCTGAATTGTACAAGTTTGTCAATAGGCTCTCACTTTGTATGCCGATGTAATCTGCCATTTATTAACAGCTTGAAAAAATGTATACGCAAAAAGAAACCTCAATTCAATTTGACTTTTTCAGATTTGTTCCTTTCTTTTTTCTTTTATTTTTTTTTTGGGGGGACACACCAAAACACTATTCAAGGGTGAAACAAGGAAATTACATATTAAAGCTTTGAACGATAGGAAAAATTGAGGGATTATCCTATCGTTCCTATCCAGCTCTTTATTTTTTATTTTTCTTTTGTTGTTGTCTTTTTAAATTTATTATCTTCGTAAAAGGTTGACAACTGGGTCGGGGAGCCATCCCAATGTCACCTTACAATGTAACATTTCTGATAATAATCTTGGGATAATAAATCGACAGAAAAGGAAAACGCTCTCACACACACACATACACACATGCATATGGCATACGATCTATGTGACATTGTGATAGTATCATATTACAGTATTTCGTTCCTGTTTAGCATAAAATCAGATACATATTACATATTCATTATTGAGGTCCACTTTTGAAGAGATTCGTCCTCTTTTGTATTTACTTTAGCAGTGTATTTTTCGATGTTCTTATGAATTGCAACTATTTGCTTAAAAATATAAATAGAAGGATTTTTCATATTGAATCTGCAAGTAAAAATATAATACTTTGCCAACAAACACAAAATATTACATAAACAGTTCTGTTGTTCACTTCCTAAAAATGTTTCTTTTTTGGACAAGTGTGCAATATTTGGCCATAAAGGTGCAAAAAGTTCAATAAAACGGCACCAAAAACTGTAAAGTAATAATGCGATCATAGAAGAGATGCTCAATGCTCTCATTTTCACTTTTACAGAAAGTACATTTGTTGTCTTCTAATATATTAATTCTTTTCAGAAAATCATTAGTAGCTATTATTCTATGGATTAATTTAAAGTTAAAAGAGATCAATTAGGTATCCTTAGTACAGGATTTCACCCGGATATATATCTGAGATCACTACTCACTGCTTATATTTTTATTAAATACTTGCATCCAAGTTTCATATTTAGCAGTGTGTTGCATTTTAGTTTGTTCTTTTAAAAAGGTCTTTGTAAACGAACTTGAGTGAATTTTGTTTTTGTAAGTTCATTATTTTATCCTCCTGCTTCTCAAATTAGTGTGTACTAAATGTTTTTTTTATGGCATCTTTCCATGCTTTTGGAATATTGGATATTAAGGAGAAGTATTTTAGCAAATCATCACTTCTAGTTTTTTGTTTTGTTATTTCAAAAGGTATTATATTACCGTTATCATCTATTAAATCATTCAGAATTTCAAAACCAGCTTCTCTCCATGACTTGTATTGATGGAACAATCTAGTGGGGACAAAGGTTAAAATATTCATGGATAGATACTCGTTTGGACCTTGCGGTTCCTCTTTCCAATTGGATACTGCCACAATTACATCTCTCCAAAAACTGTTTTTAATGAGCTTACTAAGTTTTTCTAATTTCCTTCTCCCTAAATTCCAAATATCCTTTTTATTTCTGAGTACAGTTGAATTGATTAAGTTCTGCCACGCTCCAATTTCCTTTTCGAGCAACCGTTTTACCCATCTTATCTTAATATACCTAATTCATGAAAATATGTGTATCATATTTAGTCCTCCTTCGTTTTCTGTGGATACTAGTATATCGCGTTTTATTCTCTCTACTTTTCCACCCCATACAAATTTAAATAATGTGCGATTTAGTTCTGCTTCAACTTTTGCTGATGGACTTGGATTTCTGAAATAGAGATGTATGAATATGAGCAGAACAAGAGTTTTTACAACAATTACCTTACTAACTAATGACATATGTCTTTGACTCCAGCTTGCCAGTGTTCGTTTAGCCTTTGGTAGTTTCTTAATATAATTATTTCCCACCATTTGTTTAAATCTGTAGAAAATTCTATACCAAGGAGTGTAAAGTTAGAACAGACCCAAATTAGGCCCATTTCGGTACATATTCTTTCCTTGGAGAATTTCCTGTTTCCAATCCAAATAGCTTTTTTTTATGTTGTATTTAAGTCCAGATGATAGAGAAAATACCTGCAAGGTATTCATAGTTGTATTAAGAGAAAGTTGAGATCCATCAAGAATAATAAAAGCGTCATCGGCATAATGACCCAATTTATATTCAGTACCGTCAAAGATCAATCCCCGTATATATGCATTTTTCTTTAAAGTTATAGCTAAAATCTCAACCCCAATGATAAACAAATAAGGTGTAAGGGGATCTCCTTGACGACATCCTCGTTCTAGTCTAAAAATGAGGACATATGCCCATTTTTTATAACACAACTTTTAGAGTCATTACAAAACAGTTTAAACCACTTACAAATGGAATCACCAAAGTAAAAAATGTTTAAAGTTTCTTCCACAAAGATCCAGCTAATGGAGTCTTCCTTTGGTAGGTATGTAATGACTCCTTGAGTCTGAAAAATCTGAAAGTTTTCCTACATTATATACCTAATTTATTGATCTGCATATAAATCTCCCAAGAAACTTCCATAAGAATTTATAGAACTCTACAGTGAATCCATCTGAGCCAGAACTTTTTCCATTTTCCATTCGTTTCATAGACATACCGACTTCATTAATTGTAACCAGACCTTCGCATGACTATCTTACTTCTTGAGTGTGTTTAATATTGTGATTAAGAAATCTATTTAGAGTTGCTTGAGTAGCCTCGTCATTAAGCTGAGCAGTTACACTTTTGTTCAGCTCCATATAAAACTGTTTTTGTGCTTCTAAAATATTTATTTGGTCAGATATATTTGTCCCATCATCTAAAATAATTTCCTTTATTGTCTCATTGATGTAGTTTCTTTTTCAAGATTTAAGAAAATACTTTGTGCTTTTTCCCCAAATTCGTACCATTTAGCTTTAGATCTTAATATAACACCTTCTATGTATTTTTTCCTAGATTTCTCTAATTCTGCTTTTTGTTCCCACAAAGGTTTCCAGAGCTTCCACATTTAAGTTATTCACCAGTCCCCCCTGAATTTCTGTTATTTCCTGTTCAATTTTCTTTAATTTTTCCCGTTTTTCTTTTTGTTTTCCTAATAGAATAGCATATAGTTTCAGATCTAAATTTCATTTTTAAATTTCAAAGAACATTTGATCATTACATGATAGAGAAACACGGAGAGAGTCTTCTTTATTTCCCTTTACATAATATTCATTTACCGTGTCAGTTATACACTTTTTGACCAAATCAGTATACTCAATGTTCCTCAACAGCTGGGCATTACATTTCCAATATCATTTTTCCCCTTGGACTCGTTGAGAATGCCACACTTAAAACAATAGCTGAATGATCAGTCGTATACCCTGGTAAGATACACACATCAGCTGTATTCATGTGAATGTCACCTGATACAAGAAAGTAATCTAACCTACTTTGTTGAAAGTGAGATTTTTGCCTCCAGCTATACATCTTTAAGTCTTGATTGGAATTTCGCCATTGGTCAATTAATTACAATTCGTTTTTGAGGTCTTGAATCGCTGCTCTAGACTGTTGGTGTTTGTCACGTAAAATATTATAAGTATCCAAATCTAAGTCTTGAACAGTATTCCAGTCTCCGCACATTATAATTGATGAGTTCTCAAAAAATAAGATCTCCTTTTTTTACCTTCTAAAAAAGCTAGGATTATCATCATTGTAACCATACAAATTTACGAGGGTTATTCTGTTACCATTAATTGTAATATCTAAAATAATAAATCTTCCTTGACAGTCACATCTTTCTCTATGAATTACGAATTTAACAGTAGTTCTATTAAACAAATATTGCAACCCCAGCACTATTACTAGAACAGCAGCTAAATATACATTTGTATCCCCATTCAGCTGCCCAATATGATTCATCGTTCTTTGTACTATGAGTTTCCTACAAGCATACTATAGATACATTCTTTTGTTTTACCCAGTAGAAAATGTCCCTTCGTTTAAAGACTGAACATTGCACGCCTCTAACATTTATAGATATAATTGTTATGTTATTATCCATGACAACGGTAGAAATTGTACATATACATGTTCTTGGACAGGAATGTATGAAGTAATTATCACCTTGAGTTTATCATATGCATGCTTTTCACACTAACTCTAACATAGAAAACAAGCATCCATAATAAAATCATCCATGGTGTTAAAGTACATATTGTAGATTTGGCTGCAGTTAGCATCTGATATAGTATGCGATAGACAACAGCTTTGTAAATAGGCACAGATTAATAAAAGTATAAATTACAAATTAATGATTGAAAAACAAAGTATGAATTAGAGCATGAAAGTGGTGGGTGATTGAACGATTGAGTCAGAATGGGAGACTGAAAAAAATAAATTTGAAGAGCAATGTTGAACCTATGACCTAGGGTGAATAACCAGCTCTTTGTGTTATGAAGGGTCTGGGATATCCACACAAAAAAATACAAATTTCCATTAAAGCTGAAAGTTGTGCGTCTTTTAGAAAATGGTATATTAAAAAAAATTGGATAAATATTTTTTTTCGTAATACTTTTAAAGCGAAGAGTCTGTGCAAGTGTCAAAAGCTAAAGTGATAAAACTTCTGTGCGGTTTGTAACTTTCCACTTTAGATAATGCGAAATATCATAAATTATAATCACAAACAGCACTGAAACATAGCGGGCTTGACAATTGTTGTTTATATAGATCCACTAAACTTCACAACTTGCTTGCGCTGTTTCATATTTTGGTCTCGGAAAGGATCACCTTTGTAGGTGTAGCAACTGTGGTAAGAGCAGGATTCGTTGTCATTGTTGTCAAATAAGAGTAGAGTTTTTAAAAAAATATTTAGTATTTGATATTTTTAAAAAAAATCAAATAAAGAAATACAGTTGTTGGTAGACATCGTGGTCAACAACAAAGTAAAAGCGACCGAGAGAAAGAGACATCGTAGTCGAGAAGCGTATTTATAGAGTACGTACGTGTCATAACGGCACAGTACCTTCTCAAGTACTCTTGATGCAAAAGCGATGCCATTTCCACGTGAGACCATGCGGCTACCATCCTACGGATGTCATGCAGTCCAAAGTAACCTACTGGGAATTTCACCATACCTGCATCGAACTGAACTTAGAAGAGTCGAATATTCGTTCCCTGTGCGCTTGCCTGAGTACTGTAACTATAAAAGTCGATTCCAAACCTTCAAAGAGAAATGGCCAAAATATCTGCCTAGACCAACTCCTGAAGAATTAGCCAGAGCTGGATTTTTCTAGTGTCAATTTACCTGTGGGAACAGAACGATTCCGCTTACCTGGAACATGCTCGATGGTCTCCAAATTGTCACTACCTACCTTTAGTGGGACCTTAATTATTGAAAGTGACAATTCCATGTCGTTTAAAAAACCAGTTTGGTTAGGAGTCAAACCTAGACCAGTATTTAAACCCCATCTAAAACATAATATTCAAGGATTCCAACATGAATTGCAAGATAAGTTCTACAGGGAAGTTTTGCAGGGACTTGCTAAGGCAAAATCTCAATTAGTGACTGCAGAACTTTTGTGTCTTGAAATTCACAAGACGAAAGTGACAAAGATCAACCAACGTGTCAGATTTCTCTGGATCAAGTATGCCTTTTTCCACAGATACCAATTTAGACCGTTTTCATCTGAAGATTTTATTACCAATCTTGACCGTTACCCTGAATGGCAGTGGTCTGAAACTCGCCTAAAAAACCTCCGTTTACGTTTACGATGGTTACACTAACATGCTACATACACTTACACAAACCCATTTCACAGAAGTCACACTCAAGTGGAATGCATCGATCATCAATGGCAAGCCGATTTAGCCGATGTCTCTCATTTAGCCACCTACAATCGTGGCTACAAATATTTGTTTTGTGTCATCGACGTCTTGTTTAAATTTGCCTGGGTCGTACCATTGACTTCCAAATCGAGCGGAGAGTTAGTACAAGCTTTGCAACTGGTGTTGAAACAAAGTGGTCGTCACCCTCTTCTTTGGCAAACAGACAAAAAGCACCGAATTTCTGAACCAAACTTTCCAACGAGAATTAAAGAAACGTGACATTCATTCCTTTTACCACTGAAAATCCTGAAACCAAAGCCAGCGTCGTGGAACATTTTCAATGCACCTTGAAAGAACGCATGTGGAAATATTTTACTCATCAACACACTCTCAAGTACATCGACGTCTTACCGCACATAGTCGTCCAAGCATCAACCAATCTTACCATAGAAGCATTGGACGTGACCCACAAGATGTGACACCCTACAACGAATTGATTCTTTTTGAGCGTCTGTTTGGTACGTCCCGGACAATGGCTGTCCCCAAGAAAGGTGGAGTGTTAACCACTGGAGATTGGGTTCACATTGGCAAACCAAACACACTTTCGACAAAGGTTACTTACCCAAATGGACCATCGAATTGTTTCGTGTTACTGGACGAGTGCGTGATCACCATCATACCGTCTATAAATTAGAAGACATGAACGGAGAAGTATTAAAAGGAACATTTTACTTGCCTGAGTGACAACGTGTCACCAAAAATAGAATACGATGTGGACGACATTTAAAGCATTCTCGAACGAAGAACCCGTAAAATAGGGAAAAGGCGTGTCAAAGAATCAAAGTACGTTGGAAAGGATATCCTCCTAGTTTTGGTTCTTGGATTGATGCTTCACAAGTCATCGACTATAAAAGGAAGTGATCGTCATGCCCTTCAACACAGCTACCACAGTGACTACTCTTTCACTTAGTTCTTCTCTGCAAGATTTACAAAAGCAACCCTTGTGGGTGTGGCGTGGAGAACGTGTACCTAAAACTCAAATCGTCTTTTTCTGTCGAATCTTTGTGGTGTATTGTGTTATCGGTGCAGCCCTTGCTAATTTGAGTTTTGCAACAAGGAGACAAACAATTGTGGACCAATTTACTCAGCAGTTGCATCGGTTATATTTTCCCCAATCCTTCCCTGAAATACTCTTACAACGGGAACAACAGTAACAATATTGGGAGCCTTGCGTCCAACGTCAGTCATTCTGCCCACAGTCACCCCTCCAACCACAATCCTCTTTTAGACACTCCTTTAACCTCGAGTGACCCCTCGGACAGGCAAACTTTGGAATTATGAACAACAGTAACCAATTTTACTTAACGTTACCCAGTGATTTTTCATGCAGGTGTTTCCTAACAACACTGTGACCTGTTACACGGCAAAATTACCTCAAACCATTCATTTGGATCAATATACCGATTGCGAAGTGGCTTTAGTGAAAATGATACACCTTACACAGACCAAAAACATCGTCGAAAATCAAAATACTTTTAAAGTAGACGTGTATGACGACCAATTGCAACAAACCTTAGACGAACGCATCACTGTCACTGACCCTATGAAAACACAAGACCCCATAATTAAACGGTCCACCTATCTGTTAACCATTCCTCCAGGTTATTATTTTAGTGGTCAACATTTAGTGACTACACTTGCTACCAGGTTCAAGACTGTTTGGTAAAGCATGGACAAAGCCAGAAAAAGTGTTACCTTTGAGTACAGTCAAGTGGCTCGTCGCCTAATCATCAAATTTTCAGAGGATAAAATAATGGCCATTATTACCTTTTGTCATGAATTGTATAATATTTTGGGTGGAAACTTCATATTGGTCAAGGAAAAAGAAATACCAGCCATGACCAGTAACTTGGATTTTGCGAAATATTTTCAAATCCCTGTAGAAATTGACCAAGGACTCAACTTGATTTTTGTGTACTCCGATGTGGTAGAGTACAACGTCGTAGGACACACCTCTGTGCCGTTATTGCGTGTCATTCCTTTCACAGTGGATTCTGCCATGATCACTGACGAGGAAGGTGGAAATACCTATCATGTTCACCGCGAATTTGTACATCCTCATTTTGTGCCTGTTAGTAAGTCGTATTTTGACTGTGTCAACATTACTATAAAAGGAGATCTAGGACAATATATTACATTTACCAAAGGGAAACTCACAGTGAAATTCCATTTTCAAACATGATTCTCGAACAACTGAAACGTTATGTATCCTGTGTACCGAGGAGTCGCTCCACAACGAGGACATGGTTTAGGAGATCAGTGGTCCCTGTTTTGAAACCGATGGCGACACGAGGATTGCACGCCTTTAAAAAAGCCGCATTGACTCACGGTAAAGAATTTCCTCATTGACAAAAACAAAACCCCAAAGAAGCTTTTGTGAGAGCAGGCAAACATGTCTTGCTTCAAACATCTAAAGAAATTTTGGGTCAACGAGAAAGTACTTCAAAAGCCCTGAACGGTACCTAGTCTGGTATTCATGCTTCTCTGCGGACACAGCAAAGACAAGGTAGAAAGCGACGACGAAGACACTGTTCCAAAAGACTCCATACCTCTAAAACTAGAAAGACTAAGAAAAAAGAACCGTTCGAGTCTTAGACATTTTTGATTATTAAAAGAAAATCATAGAGACAGAAAAAAAATTATGCACCAAGAATCTTGTGCCTGTTCCAAGTCGGAACTGGATCTATTTGTTATGCCACCCACTATGATGACCATGCGCCGCAGCTCCCATCAAGTTTGAAATCAAAGTTGCAACCCGAAGATTACATCGATCTAAAGAGCAGTTACTTGTATTTGAAAATGAAAGTGATCCAAACGGACAACTCCGATCCGGGAGCCGATGCCCGAGTAGCTCCCGTCAACAATTTCATGCATCCCTTGTTCAGAGATGTGGATTTGTACATGAATAACAAACTGATTAGCAGTAGCATGGATACTTACCCTTACCAAGCGTACCTAGAAAATCTCCTGACGTACTGAAAAGATGCCAAGAACACTCATCTAGATGCTTGCATGATATGGAAACCAGACACAGCAGGCGAGGATAACGTTTAACGACACAGAATTGACAGAAGATGACGATCCTCACAATCTGTTTTAACGACCGTCAAAAGAAATTTCTGCAAGGACATAGTTTACAACTGTTCGATCGTTTACATTTGGACATGTGGTTTCAAGAGAAGTATTTGCTGAATGGTGTGGATAATCGCTTCTTGAGACTGAATCGTAGCAGTACTGCTTTCCATTTGATGGCTCATGCCAATGAACACAAAACCATTATCCAAGAAGCCAGGTTATACGTGCGTCGTGTGGAAGTGTTACCTAAAGTGGGAAACGATATCAGTCACACTTTGAGCAGAACGACAGCCAAGTATCCGATACGAGGTGTGGAAGTAAAAACTTTCACCACTGCCGCTGCACTCCGATCCAAGATCGAAGATCATCTGTTCCAAGGACAATTACCCAAACGTTTATTCATTGGTATCGTTAGCAATGCAGCCCTCAACGGTGCCCACAATGACAATCCTTTCCAGTTCAAGCTCTGCAAAGTATCCAAAATCGAAGTCAGTCGCGAAGGCAAAACTTTGTGTACCCGACCATTTCTCACTCAACTATGATCAGAAGAATTACTTGAGGTCGTACTTGTCGCTGTACGATGCCACAGGACAGTTAGAAACCAACAACGTTCACGGCATTTCCTACGACGATTATGCAGGAGGTTACATTTTCTGGGCTTTTGATTTCACTTCAGACCAAGACAGCGACGAAGGACATTTCCATTCTATAAAATCTGGGCAACTGCGTGTGGAACTTCGGTTTACAGATGCTCTTGCGGAAACGGTGAATGTCATTCTGTAAGCCGAATTCGATAATACCATAGAAATCAACAATTTGAGAGAAGTCATCCAAGACTATTAGAAACTATGGAAAACCCTTGTCCCTCTTTGAATAGTGGAGAATTGTTATTGATGTCAAAACGATCATCCCAGTCAAATTCAACACGATAAATGTATGATGATGAGTCAAGAAGAACAATTGGACAATTATCTGAACGAAGCATGGCGCCTCATTTCAGAAGAATCCGTGTTACATCAGTGGTATAAAGCCTTGCGTGATCATACCTCTCCTCCATTGTTTGCTCGAGAGATTGATCACATCGAAGCTCTCTTGGCATAGAGTAAGGAGACGAACAAAGAAATAGTTACTTGACAGACCTTTTCAAACAAAAAGTCTGGATCGAACTAATGACTTATCATCACCTGTGAAAAAAGAAAAATCAAGACCACAAAACAATTGATACCTGGGAACTTTATTATCTTTTGAACCGCAGTTCATACACTGTTTCTTGGAATCCTATCGTGTGTGCTAAAGATGAACTACCTCATCGCAAACCCAAGAGAATCAAGCTTATGTCATCAACAGGGACGACAGTCATATTCCAGGAACGCACTGGGTAGCTGTCTACTTTCCTCAAGAGGGATGTGTGGAGTATTTTGTTTTGTATGGATTACTACCTTTTGAAAGACCATATCATTGACTTTATGAGAAGAAACCCCAGACGACACGATTCAATAATTTGAAATTACAAGGCACATATTCTATGGCGTGTGGACAATATTGTGTCTATTTTTTGCATCATCGCAGTCTTGGATGTTCTTTTGAACATTTAGTGACTTATTTTGATCATCACTCGTCTCGAAAAGAAGTCAACGTAGATTGATGGTTTTGAGACCATTGTGGCTATCTATTGTCTTTACCTAGGAAACGTAGTGTACATCAATGGCCCAATGACTTCCAACAGTGGAAATCTCAATTTAATTTACAACGTTATCAACCATGTCAAAATAGATGCATTTGTATTATTGAGAAAAATGTTTGTTAGTAAATTGAAACATATTTGTTTGTGAATTAAAAAATATTTGTTAGTTTGAAAAAAATTGTTTTGTTAGTTGTTTGTTATTTGATAAAAGAATGTTGTGTTTTGAAACCAATGCGTCTGTCGTTTATTTTACATTTTTAATAATATAGATGCTTTTTGACTTCTTTCTATCGTGTGATTATTAGATTTGTGTTTTGGATTCTGACGTGTGTGAATTACATGGTTCGTTTTTATGTGTATTTTCCCTGTTCCACCCTTGAATAGTGTTTAGGTGTGTTCCCAAAAAAAAGAAGGAACAAATCTGAAAAAGTCAGTTTTAATTGAGGTTTCTCTTTGCGTATACCTTTTTCAAGCTGTTAATACATGGCAGATTACATCCGCATACAATATCAAAGTAAGAGGCCTGTATACAAATGTCACTGCCTTTCTTAAATTCGGTTTTATTGGTTAGCCATCGTTAATCTTTAATTATTTTTTAACGCATTTTTTTAATAGACGATTTCAGGCTTTCTATTGTTTAGTTTGTTACTGAAATTATCTATACTATAGTCTATAGCAAAGTGCTTATGTTTCCCGCCTACAAAAGGATACCATGTTTGTCTTGAAAGAGGATTGAAACTCTAAGTTATGCAGACGTGAAGGAAAACATCTCTTGGTTACTTCAGTTAGGTGTCGTGTTCATTCTAGTCATGCTTGCCGTATATTTTTGTGTTTTTGAGGTCACGTTGCATTTCATGTAAATATTCACATCAATAGACAGACAATTTTAGTCTTTATCCTTGAGGTTCACTGAACGTGCTTCTTTAATTCGTACAAACTCCAGGTTCACAAGTTTGAAAAGAAAAGAAAAAAAGAAACACAAAATCATGCCACTTACTACTGCAGAACTCCTGGCTATACTGATGTGAGTGTGTACGTCAAAATGTTTCAGTGATATACAAATAAATTGGCAGTTTCAAAATGCTAACCAGTACTGTGACCGTTCAGAAGCTGATGTGGTAAAAAAAAAAATGGCACGAGTAATGTGACCATTCAGTAGTTGATGTGGTAAGAAGAAATGGTACAATACACAACGGAGGGATTTAAGTTCACATTCAAGTCTGCACTGCAATACGAACAACTTCAGAGCGTATTTAGTATTTTGCCATACTACCTTCGTACAAAACTTTGCATCACTCGTCATAAACACTTCATTGACTAGACTAATTTTCTTACCCCGTTCACTTCGAATTGACTTTAGTAACTCTTCACCTAGTATCGAGATTGGTTGTGTTTCATTTGATTTTTCTATGTGGGATGTTTTTAGGGGAACTGCAATGTGTCACGGAATTTTTAAGCACTTTGAATTCCAAAACCAAAACCAAAACACACGTTCGGAAGAAATGTAACAATGTTCAAGTTTGACGCGAATGACATTGTACTTTATGACCCTGCCTATGGTTAACTTTGAATTTCAAATCAAAACACACATTAGAAAGAAATGTAACAATATTCAAGATTGGCGCGAGTGACATTTCACTTTATCACCCTGCCTATCGTTAACTTTGAATATCAAATCAAAACACACGTTCGGAAAAATGTAACCGACCTCTTTTCTTTCAGCTTAGACTGTCGATAAAACAAAGCACGTTTTGGTGCTGCTTTTTTGCCCCTCCGTCCTTAGATTTGTGAACGCTTGGCAACATTGATTATAGTGTGTGTTGTGAAACACATGACATCCCTTAAATTTGATATATGTTAAGCAGTCAGTCGACAATAAATATCACGCTACCTTTTCATTAAATCGATGAATGAATGAAAGCAATAAACATATTGCACATAGAATGTATGGTTTTCTTAATTATCCTTGTTTTGTTTTTTCCTTTCCTTCTGTACGGATAGGAGATTTTATGATTGTTGATAATATATATTGTGGTATTTTTTGTTGCGCTTTTATCTGTGTGGTTAGTATATTGTGTGATTTTTTTATAATATATTTTGTGGTATTTTTGCGCTTCCATGTGTGTGTTTGGTATATTGTGTGATTTTTGATAATATATTTTGTGGTATTTTTGCCATTCGTTCTGTGTGGTTATTAAATTGTGTGGTTTTATTTTCCTTTATTTTTTGTTTTGAGAGGAGATTGTGTGGTTCGTTTTCAAGGCCACACATATACATTGTAAAGATATTTGCTTTCTTTGCATCAATTTCTCTTGTCGCTAGACAGTCCAAATATTATTCCCCATGTTAAATTTCCCTTGTCGCTATATAGTCCCACCATGTTAAATTTCCCTTGATGCTAGATAGACCCACCATGTTCAATTTCCCTTGTCATTAGACAGGCCCAAATTAGTTGCCATGTTAAATTCCCCTTGTCGCTAGATAGTCCCACCATGTTAAATTATCCTTGTCGCTAGATAGACCCGTCATGTTCAATTTCCCTTGTCGCAATACGGGCCCAAATATATTCCAATGTTAAATTCCCCTTGTCGCTAGATAGGCTCACCATGTTAAATTCCCCTTGATGTCATATCGCCCCAAGCTCTTCTTGATTGACTATTCCATTGTCGCTATATCGCCCCCATATACTACTGCTATTTGTTGTATATTTATTGACTGTGCTCATTACCTTTTTGCATTTCCGTTGTATACTTTAAAGCCCAGTTCAACTGTAAACAAAACATCCCATAATGGCAAAACAAAGTATATGTTGTTTGCGCATTTGATTACTCCTATAAAAACTGAGTAGAGCAAGTCTGCAGTTGAGGTGGACTTGTATATGCATACAGAGATCCAAAATTCCCTATTCAGGATAATCTACTAATGTACTCGTGAAACAAATTTCGGCCATTCTGTTAGAAGCAAGCTATTAGTTTATAATCACAATATAGGGACTGACTTATGCTGCGGCGTACACCACACATTATCAAGAGACAATACCCTTTTTTTGAATCTTGTGTATTTGAGTTTGTGTACTGTTTTACCAGCACAAATATATTTCATTCTGTTGAGAGTAACTTTCGCATTCTTTGGAAATGTTTCGTTCAATCCAGATATTATCTTACAATACATAGATATTCACCTAATGAGGTGGGAACATAGCAAACTGAACAATTTCAAAAGGAGATAATCAACGACTCAATTTTGTACACTTTTTAAATTTTTGCTACTCTACACTGTTGCTAATACTGGTTTGCGACCAGTTTTCGCTATTTTTCAACCGTGAGTAAAACTCATCATTTCCAAGTGGATTTAGGAAGTAAGAACTAATAACCAGTACAGCCTAGTGGAACTAAACTTAACACGCACACAACTAGAGGGGACTGGACCAAAACAAAGATTATTGGCTGCCAGACTATTGACTTTTGTGAAATACCAAACTGCCCTTGGCAAACAGAAATACTGATGTCTGTCAAAGTCATGAGCATCATAATTGAGTTCATAGATGGACTATAAAATGCCTGCAGAAACAGGTTTGTCTTGTATCCCAAAGTTCTGGATAACCATCTAATTAACGCGAGTACAATTGAGGTTGCCGAACAAAAAAGCAAGGTAAACAAAACAGAACCCATATAGAGGTTGTGGAGAAGTTAACATATGTTTTAAACATTGGCCTTCCCCTTGAAATAGAGTGTCCAAAAAGCTAATCATAATTGCAAACTTGTGTTCGACTAATCAAGCGTTTACTTTGAAAATCGAGCGTATTTTTTTAACTCTCGGAGTGCCAAATGGACACTTCTATTATGAGTTGGGTTCACCCTCTCTGCTGCTTTTGATACAAGAATCTGTCCCTATAGCATACACACCATATAGCAAGACACATAAAGAAAAAATGGGACTTAGGAGACCAATGGCAAAGGTCACTATGAATTAACAAGGGATGAGTATGCCGGATAGGGAAATAACCTAATACAGGGGAGCCATGCTTTAGATAACACTAGGGAATAAATACCACGCAAAAATAAACAACACATTTATTTTTGTGTAAATTCTTTTATAAAATATATAGATATACAGACATTTGGGGTCACAAACTCACATAGAACACCATTTATTTTTTTGAAGAAAAAAAAGGGGGGGAGGTAGGCATCTCTCTTGTGCCCACTCACCCACCCATCCCCCAAAACAAACGACAAAAATATTCAGCTAGAAACAAAAATTAAAAATAAAGGGTTTGGTTAATGTACGTTTTCATTCATTTATATTTTGTCAAGGTACATTTGTTTTATCACCATGCCACTGTCAAACAAGGCAAATGTATTAATTTTGTGGTATTCAACTCTCATTTAACAAACTCTCATTTAACACGTTCTATTCGAATTTCATACTTGAAAGGTTTGTCACCTGTGTGTATTTCTTCTAGTGTCTCTGACCAAATAATTTACCAGTTACTTCACATTATATCAATAATCACTTTCTGCATCTTGAGATTTGACAACAAAACAATCATATACTAAACAGTTTTCCTGAATTTCAAATTTATATCCTTTGTCATTAGTGTGCATATTTCTATGTACTATGAAATATAAATTGTCTGAAAACAAATTACCATATATTTCCCATTGGTATGGTTTTTAATCATTGTGTTCCTTGTGTGTTTTGTCAAAGTAGATCTATTCCTAAACAACTTTCCACAAATATCACATTTTAAGGTTTGTCAACAGTGTGTATATTCATGTGTATTTTTAAATTTGATCTTTCAGAAAATAAATGACCACATACTTCACATTTGTATGGTTTGTCACCAACATGTGTCCTTCGGTGTGTCCTCACGTTACTCAGCTGACTGAACAATCTTCCACATATGTCACATTTGTATGGTTTTTCACCAGAGTGTTTCCGTAGGTGCACGGACAAATCATTTCTTCGCATGAAACATTTTCCACATGTTTCACATTCGTATGGTTTATTGTCAGTGTGTATTTTCGAGTGTCGTGACAGATATGACATCTGACTGAACAATTTTCCACATATTTCACATTTAAAAGACTTGTCACCATTGTGTACCTTCAAGTGTGATGACAATTTAGATTTCAGGGTGAACAATTTTCCACACATATCACATTGAAATGGTTTGACACCTGTGTGTATATTCATATGTGTTCTTAAATTGAACTGTTGGGAAAATAACTTGCCACAAACATCACATTTGAATGTTTTGCATTCGAAGGATTTGTCACCTGTATGTATGTTCATGTGCATTCTTAAATTAGTCTTTTGGGAAAATAATTTATCACAAACATCACATTTGTACTGTTTTTCACTAACGTGTGTCCTTGCATGTTTGCTCAAAGTAGATCTTTGATGGAAAAAAATTCCACAGATTTTGCATTCGAAAGGTTTGTCACCTGTATGTATGTTCATGTGCATTCTTAAATTAAACTTTTGGGAAAACAAATTACCACAAACATCACATTTGTACGGTTTTTCACCAGCGTGTATCCTTGAGTGTGTCTTCAAAGTAGATCTCTGACGGAACAATTTTTTACAGACTTCGCATTCAAAGGGTTTGGCACCCGTGTGTATGTTCATGTGTCGTTTTAAAGCGGAATTTTGGGAAAATAAATTACCACAAACATCACATTTGTACGGTTTTACACCAACGTGTGTCTTTGTGTGCGTGTTCAAAGTAGATCTCTGACGGAACAATTTTTCACAGACTTCGCATTTAAAGTGTTTGGCACCAGTGTGTATGTCCATGTGCCTTTTCAAATCGATCTTTTGGGAAAATAAATCACCACATACATCACATTTGTATGGTTTAACACCAACGTGTGTCCTTGCGTGTGTGTTCAAAGTAGATCTCTGACGGAACAATTTTCCACAGATTTCGCATTTGAAGGGTTTGTCTCCTGTATGTATGTTCATGTGCTCAATTAAATTAGATTTATTGTTAAACAATTTGGCACATGTTTCACATTTATATGGTTTGTCACCAGTATGTGTCCTTTTGTGTCTTCTCAAAGTAGCACTCTGATTAAACATTTTCCCACATGTTTCACATCCAAAGGGTTTCTCACCTGTGTGTATATTCATGTGCGCTGTGAAAGTTGGCTTACTAGAAAACATACTGCTACAATATTCACATTTGTATGGCTTGTCACTTGTATGAAGTTTCATGTGTTTCCAAAATATACTTTTAAGTGGTACAATTTCATGCATATTTCACACTTGAAAGTTTTATCACCATTGTGTATCATTAATTTAAATCCATTTTTGTGAATCAAAATATTATATCAGGAAAGAAACAATTCACCAACCTCATTTTGGTAAGTGTCTATAGGAAACATCGCCGTGACGTCACGTGCATAATCACATGGGTATGATCACATTGGGTGGGGAGGGGGGGTCCCTAGTGTCGTTGGCAGAAAGACTGTTAGCTTACTCCTTATTGCACTGAATACGCTTGTTACCATTGTTAACAATGGTCGTGTCTTGCTGTGTTGTGAATTGTCCCTAGATGTTTGAAACCAAAGAACATACCATTTTACCGCCTACCAAAGGATTCATTTAAAAGGCAGAAATGGTTGGTTGCGATTAACCGAAAAAGCTGGATTTTACGATCGCGTGTGCCAGGTAAACATCAAAGCTACTCATATAAATATACTGCTGTTTAACAGTGACATTTATTGCAATAATCATTGATTCTCGTCACTAGTTTTTCTGAAACTATCACGAAAAATCGTTAAACGTGTAATTAAAGCTCTTTATAATCAATACACCAACCCCACCATTATTTTGTTCCCCCACGATTAAACCACAAGTTGTATTTTTTTGTCATTGATAAAACAACATTAACGAATTCTGGCTCCAGCTTTTTATGTTAGTAATCTTTTATAAACCAAGTTAATATAACATTGAACGATAACACTTGGAAACTATGTACATTACCCTCCCCTTTTTCTACATAATGGGTTTCCGATGATCCACGAAAAACGTGTTATCCTTTAGATAAAGCTTTCATAACAGTCTAATGTCTAATTTGTTTTATGACAAATAACGTATCAAATGTATTCCACTTTACACACACACAAACAAAAACACACACACACACAGATATATATATATATATATATATATATATATATATATATATATATATATATATATATATATATATATATATATATATATATATATATATATATATATATATATATATATATATATATATATGGACAGTCCTAATGACCCAGATCATGTACCTCATGTCAATATGGGATATACAGTGAGCACTGTCGATCCATTGTCATCCAAGAAGATATTTGAGCGAACACAGAATCGGTCAGCTTCAAAACAAGGTCAAGTGGAATTGGAGGCACATAGAAAACTTGATATGTCTGCAGCAGAAGCTCTTCGTGACTTGAGCAATACAAACAATGAGAAATTAATTCTACCCAGTGAGAACATGTTACAAAGCTGTGGCAATCATGCAGATAATATTTCAGAATAACATAATAAAAACAAGTTATTGTAACATAAGGAAATACACATTTAGCTTTTAGAAATTTAGAGTAATACTCTTGTTGTATTGATTATAGTTTGAATAGTAAATAAAAACAGGAATGTTAAATATGTTTGTAAATGACCATAGCTTGATTATATTTAGATAAGCATTCGCTTCTATTAATATTGTATGTATCAATTACTTTATAATATGCAACCTTCATTTGCATCCAATAACTGCCATTGTTCTTGTTTTACAGGTGATCTTAGTGACACTTGCCTGCGAATGATTGCCGATCTTAGGATTAAAAATGAAAAAGCCATGGATGAGCTTGCAAGACTGCAAGAGAAATTTTTTTCCCTGCAACAACCGCTTAACGCTGTCAAGTCTTTTTTGAGCACGAGGATAAAGATGCCAGGAAAAGATTCTTTACTGGACTGCCCCACCACTCTTCCTTTATTTGGATGGTCAAATACTTGTCACAGATTTTTCCTATGTGTAAAGCTTTGTCCACTGGTTCAGTTCTTCTTCTGATTTTGATGAAGCTGAGACTCAATATTCAACACCAGGATCTTGCATACAGATTCAGTGTGTCACAAACAGTTGTGTCCGATATTCTCAATCAGGAGCTGCCACAGCTTGCCAAGAAAGTTTGTTTTCTGGTGCAATGGCCAAATAGAGAGACAGTACACATGAATCTGCCTGATATATTCAGAGAAACATACAAAATGTGTCGCGTTATTATTGACTGCTGCGAAAGTTTCATAGAGAGGCCAGGGAACTTGACAGCACGTGTAACTTCATGGTCAAATCACAAGCATAACAATACAATAAAGTTTCTCATTGCCATTACTCCAATGGGTTCTGTTAGTTTTATTTCAAAAGCCTTGGGTGGTAGGACCTCTGACAAAGTGATCACTTTGCGGTCAGGATTCCTGGATCTACTTGAGTATGATGATCAGGTTCTGGCTGATAGAGGTTTCTTAATATCAGAAGAAGTTGCATCACGAAATGTTCACATGATCATGCCTGCATTTACAAAGGGAAAAAACCAACTAAGTGCCAGGGAGGTTGAAATAAAACCCAGAAAGATTGTACGGGTTAGCATTCGTTTTGAACGTGCAATTGAGAGAATAAAAAACTTTAAAATAATAAGTTCTACAATGAACTTGAGGATTGTACGTCATTCAAATGATATCATGACCATCTGTGCAGCATTAAGCAACCTACACCCGAAGCTGGTTCATTGTCACGCATTGTAAAGCCATGATTTCATGAATAATAGAGACCTAATAATGTTTGTATCTTATATGTTTTCAGCATGTTTTTATGTTTTCCAATTTCATTGTTTTGTCTTGTTTTTCTATGGTGTAGTCATATCATTATATATGGTATAAAGCGCTTAGAGCTTCGAAATATTAGGCGCTACACAAAGTCCTCATTATTATTATATTATTAATCTTAACATAAACAAAGAAGATATTTTGTAATTCAAGAGCATATTATTTCAAAATAAAATCATATTCATCTCATGCCCTGTAGAAAATCAAATATTGCTGATCTGTGAAATTTGAGGACTAGACAAGTTTTGTATTAAATAAATGTTGCATCACTGATCCCCGTGATTTTGTTTTCATTTTGTATGGACTCTCTCTCTTTTTCTTCCCAATGACAATTGTGAACATTATAGTTTTTATACTGAAAACTGCACAACAAAATAGGATCGTAATTAACAAAAGTAATACAAAATGTATGATTTGGGGGGGGGGGGGTCACAAAATCTACACGAGTCAGGTAACCCAGAACTATATCATGCAATTAAAAAATGATCCAATAGGAAATGCCAAACATGACAAGCTTGTAGGTGTTAATATAGATAATAATGTATTATGTACTGACTAAGCTGATTAGCTTTGTAAAACAATTTAACAAGAGCTTCGAATACTCTGGTACAGGTCTGAGTAACAAGCTTCCAATACAAGTAAAATATGCTGAAAATATTTGGGTATTTGACAAGAGATATCATGAGTATAAATGTGCTTCTAATAGATAATGAATTTAGTCTTTTATTACAAAACATGTTACAATAAACAGTAATTATTGCTAGCTCCATATAATAATGTACATTGTAATACTCTCAAGAGGGCATCAAGGAGAACAGTCCCTGACTAATGAGTGAAACTATAAATCTCTCTCTCTCTCTCTCTCTCTCTCTCTCTCTCTCTCTCTCTCTCTCTCTCTCTCTGTGCCAATGTGTACCATTCACTATCTGACAATGTTAAAAACTAATTGTCTTTACAACGGGGATAGTACCATTTGGTACCCTTGGTTTTCGGCGCACATTTACACATGCATAAAGGAACCACTGGAATGAGCATTCATCATTGGCACATGGTACATGGTATTATTTTTCCGTATTCTTGCTGATCACGTATGTAATATGTGGCAACATTATCATTCTCATGTTCTCGAGTCACAATTTCTGGTAGAACCAATGACAAAAAAAGCTATCTGCATGCTATCACGAACTTCTGGCTAAACGCAGCGTCATACTATATTGTCTTTGCACTTTGTACAGCATCTGACATTGATGACTCCATGTGTTTGTAGGGGCACTTAATTTCAATGTCCCCCTTTCCGCAATATTTACATTTGTTAAGTCCATCGCCTTAGACACTCAAAAATGAATCCTCTGTGCTAATTAGGAACCCTGTCAATCGGGTTTCAAACTCTGTATGCTGACTACTCATGGTACTAATGAACAAATTTCTTGCCTTTTCTTCATTATTTATTCCCCATTTTACAGCCGGCTTTCTGCTAATGTCAAATGTAGAATAACCCATTATATTTCTAACTAGGGTGTCTGGCATAGTGTCTGCTCTAATTACTAGGACATCATCGGCTTTTGTACCTGTAATTCGACGTTACCTGTACCTATACAAGTAAAAAAATTTGCACATTAAAAAGAAGGTATAGTCTGTGTATCTTTAACATTTTCATTTAATAGATTCAACTAATTGTTGTTACATAATTGTTAAAATTTAAAACAATTTATCATTTTTATTTACAGGTATTTATTCTACAGAGTCAATGGAGAACTATAGGTCTCTAGTGGCACTCATGTGTGTGTGTGTGTGTGTGTGTGTGTGTGTGTGTGTGTGTGTGTGTGTGTGTGTGTGTCAGTCTGGATTCAGACTGTTTTCCACTTGAAGACTGACAGTGGACATTATCTTTTGAAAGCTGATGTGAAGCCTTCTTGGAGAGTGACTGAAGAATCCCACCACCCATGGGATGCATTACAAAAATCAGGACCTGTTATTACAGCATATTGTAACTGTATGGCTGGGTAAGTACGTGTAACTTAATTACTAGCTATGACATAAATTTAGATAATAAGCACACTGTAACTGTATGGCTGGGTAAGTACATGTAACTTAGTTACTAACTATGATATAAATTTAGACAATAAGCACACTGTAACTGTATGGCTGGGTAAGTACATGTAACTTAATTACTATGACATAAATTTAGACCATAAGCACACTGTAACTGTATGGCAGGGTAAGTACATGTAACTTAATTACTAGCTATGACATAAATTTAGACAATAAGCACATTGTAACTGTATGGCTGGGTAAGTACATGTAACTTAATTACTATGACATAAATTTAGACAATAAGCACACTGTAACTGTATGGCTGGGTAAGTACATGTAACTTAATTACTATGACATAAATTTAGACAATAAGCACATTGTAACTTAATGGCTGGGTAAGTACATGTAACTTAATTACTAGCTATGACATAAATTTAGACAATAAGCACATTGTAACTGTATGGCTGGGTAAGTACATGTAACTTAATTACTATGACATAAATTTAGACAATAAGCACACTGTAACTGTATGGCTGGGTAAGTACATGTAACTTAATTACTAAGACATAAATTTAGACAATAAGCACAATGTAACTTAATGGCTGGGTAAGTACATGTAACTTAATTACTAGCTATGACATAAATTTAGACAATAAGCACACTGTAACTGTATGGCTGGGTAAGTACATGTAACTTAATTACTATGACATAAATTTAGACAATAAGCACACTGTAACTGTATGGCTGGGTAAGTACATGTAACTTAATTACTATGACATAAATTTAGACAATAAGCACAATGTAACTTAATGGCTGGGTAAGTACATGTAACTTAATTACTAACTATGACATAAATTTAGACAATAAGCACACTGTAACTGTATGGCTGGGTAAGTACATGTAACTTAATTACTATGACATAAATTTAGACAATAAGCACACTGTAACTGTATGGCTGGGTAAGTACATGTAACTTAATTACTAACTGTGACATAAATTTAGACAATAAGTACACTGTCACCTACTCAAACCATTTCTTTTCATTGTAAACTGGAAAATCTTGGAAAATTGCTGAATTCTGTAAACAGCCCAATACATTTAAAGAAATTAAATCTAAAACCTTATTGATATACATATGTATATTTTAAGACTATAGTTGCAGGAATGTAGTTCTTAATAGCGCCAAGTATATTGGTTTGTTGAGTTAGGTATAGTTATACCTATGTATATTTTAAGACTATAGGTATTACAATATGTATATTTTAAGACAATAGGTATTACACTATGTATATTTTAAGACTATAGTTGCACCAGATTAAGTATATTATTTCATGATTTTAACAAAACATTGTATTGCTTTATTATAGGTTAGGAGAGACTTGTTCCTACATTGGTGCATTACTGCTTAAAATTGAAGCTGCAGCGTGACTGGGATATACATCGAGCACCTGCACAGACCGCCCTTGTGAGTGGAATGCATGTTTTGTGAAGAAAGTAGAACCCCAAAAATAGCTGAGATACAATTTTACTAGACTGCTGCAAAACACAGGTGCTCGACGCGTGCTTGATGTGAAATAAAAAAAATTAATCTAAAGGAAAAATTCATACAGTGTGATAAAAATACCCCTATGACCCATTTTGACATAGGACCCTCTCTATCATGCTATATAAAAAGAGAACGTACGTAACTTCAAAATATTTACTTCCACTCATGACGCTCGATTTCCTTCTGCTATTTCCGTATTTAAAAGCACACGATCGTTCTCTATAGCTTGTTTTATTCCTAAGATACTTTTCTATTCATGAAGCCATCGTTGACTTTTCTACGTTGTACCAAACTAAACTTCCGGCTTCCAAAATGTGCGATTTTTTCATCCGCGGCTTGACACCGGCTGGCATAATCAACGTAGACGGTAGTTTTACTGGTGGTGGTTTTCGTCGTCAAATCAGGGTTGTTAGTCTTTCCTTAGCTGCAGAAAAAGCTTTATCGGCAACATCGCCAACCCCTTTATCACGAATAACATCAATAGTTTTCATCCATAATTGTTTTGCGATTGGTGCTATTTAAGGAGCCATCCTTGCGAATAACCCTTGAATAGCATCACCGAGGCCATCACCATAATATTTCTTATAAACAGGAAACCGTGAATTTACTACGAAAGTCATAGTTGGCTTATAGTGATTGTAGTGAATGATCATCTTATCTAATTATTATTTATATAATTGTGTGACCACCAATCACTGTGATAACCAACAATGAGTTCGTCGATAAATTCTCTATATACACTTAAGTTTTTCCTGTCTAATGGAGCGTTGAAACAGCTATATTTATATCCTTATATAATGTTTTGATTCGCAAAAATGGATACAAAAGTTATACACAATTGTGGTACGTCACTGTCTATTGAATGTATATATGTAGTTTTGCAGTCTTCTTTAGATTCTGAATCGATCAAAGACACGTGAGAAAAGTTGAATCGAGCTGAGGGTTTTTGGTTGCCGCTGCACTCATTGTGTTCATTGTACAATTTGATTAAGTCGTTTGGTTGATTTGGATACAGCATTTGATACAACAATTGCTTCTCGACCGCATATTGGACGGTCGGTTATTGTCTCTTTTGGTAATGTTGAAAACCAGATCCTCGCCTTGTGAGGAGTATTTGCTGCGTTGACATACTCGATAAACTCTTTTTGGCTGGGCAAACCCGTTGGAGAGAAAATAAACAATTCCAAATGGATCAATAAATTATGCGCTCCATTGAGATCTAGGTCCGATGGAATTATCGGGATTCATGATACCGGATTCAATATTGTTTGATCGTTGTGGGATATTAATTTTAGGAGAATTGATTAAACCAAAAGTTGATATTGATGTTTTTAAACCGTCCCTGGAAGTATCATTCTTTACCGTGCCAATGGGGGGAGGGTCCCCGGTAGCCTTAGATCTTTTCCGTGCCATGAGTGTGGAGTCCCCAGAGGCCTTAGCTCCTTGCATTTTTTTATATCCTTTCCCGCTTGCTTTCTTTAATGCCATCCCCGCCGCTGTACCAAAAGCCCCTCACGCGGCCGCTATCGCGACAGCAGATGAAATTAGTTCTTGCATTGCCGCGAGCGGTGGAAATATACCACCTGCTTTGGTTATATCTGAAATCGCACCTGATGATATAGTAATTGTTATTCCGGTTTTCTCTTGTTTAGCATCATTACGTTGCGCTGGCGTTCTGTCAACGATAATTTATTTTCACCACCTGTAATCTGTATTTTAGCCTTATTGTAGTTCCGGATTTTTCACTGACGCGGTTTGTAGTTTTTAAATCTGACCTTGATTCAGAGTAACACTTACATGATGATATGACATTGATAATATTACGACTGATCTAATTTTCTTACACATTTTCTACTTGTGCATCAATAACTCATTCATCCACCAACACCTTCAAGTAACATTGATTTACCGCTAAGTATAACAGTGATTGCTCTGTAATTAGGGAGGGGTGGCGCTGGAGCAACCGTAAACGTTTCACGAGCTTGAAAGTGTATATCAATGACAGTTTGTCTGGTTAAATCAAGATGTTCCAATGAAAAGTAATAAATCGGATAATATGTTATAAAATCTATTTGCAGACAAGTATCAACGTTCTGAACACGTACCATAATCGTCAATCAATCGATTATATGCACGTGCTACTTGGTTTTCTCCGAAATAAAGTGAAATATCTTCAGATGGTTCTTGTTCGCCGTTCATTTTTAATGAAATCTCAGAAACACCGAATTTGTCAAATATCACATGGATACGTATTTGCGAATTTAATCGTGTACAATCTTGTTGCGCTACAAATATATGTTGTGACGCAGAAATACCTTCTTGTGATGCTATATGCTATGTAAATATACCGTTAATATAACTCTAAATACTGTATGTTGTTCTTGTTAATCATGATAGTAACTACATGTATCCATATATGATAATTAAAACGTTTCTTCACTGCTTGATGGGGTAATTACTGACCTTGAGATTTTTGATGATACAACTTTACCAGCATCGTTTCCATGTCACCATGTAGCATCATTTTCATCATTTTTTGTACGAATACAACTGTGTGCATGGTTCCGAAAATAACCTTTCTAATATTTCTACAAAAAACAAAAATGTGTGCTAGTGTTATTGCACATGAAATATTTCTACGATTACCTGACAACATTGATCGGTGTGTTTTAAATCTTAAATTGTAATCCCAATTAACATTAATACTCATATATTCTATATCAACATCTGCAGCAGGATCAACAGAGTATTTTCGTCGTCTCACAACATATTGACTGTCATCAAGATAATTGGAGCCATATTTGTGAAACATCCTTCTCGGATCAGCTGATGTTGTATCATCATCAGAGTATCTTGGTATGTCTATTATCGTTATAGCAACATCAACATCATTATGAATCGATTCAACATTTCCTCCATCAATCACAATATATAGCGCTATCAAACAGTGCCATAATTCCGTTGTTAACAAAACCGACTTTGACAGCACCCCCATATTCTGTATCACGTGTTATATAATTTTACCATCTCCTTCGATAAATGCTTCAGTGGGTAGAAAAAACCAAATGGTATCCTAAACTACAAGTTCAACTCTGCCTCGCACATTTGGTTGTTTTGAGACATAAAGAATAAAATTGATAATCGCATAAAGTTTCATCGTTGAGAACCTGTAAATCTATGTCAAATGATGGGTGAGTTAAACGTTTTAATATATATATTTCTCGACCTAAATCAACGTCGCCTATGATATGAAGTCTACCTCTGGTAAAGCTGGTATTTATACTTTATTCTGCTTCTTGATTCATCAAGGCTGCATGTCTTTTATCCGCGGCTTAGTTTATTATTTTACTGAATTTCGCGGGCATAATTTCATTATATGGTAATTTTACTGACGATGGTTTTCGTTATATTAATTGTACTAGTATATTCTTGGCTTTTCTGGCAACATTACCAATAGCACCAGTTGCTTTTTCACTAATAACACAAATAGCTTTAATTTACAATTGTTTTGCGATTGGAACTATTTTGGGAACCATTCTTGAAAATAACCCTTCACTACGATTACCAAGACTATCACCGCAAGTTGCATCGTAGACTGGTCATCGTCAATTTGTTATTCGGACTATATTAGGTCCACGGTGTCGTTGATGTATGCTCATCTTATTTGTTACCTATGTATCTAATCAGACAACTAGTCACTATGAGAGTTATCAACAACAACAAGTTCAGTGAAAAGTTCCCGGTAAATGCTAATATCCATTATGCCACCTTGAAATAATCGTCCACAAATATAAGCGTCTTCATTAATTATTTCTGGTGCGTTATTTCCAGCTCGTGTTGCTCCTATGAGAATTTCCAATCCTGCTATGTCGTAAAGAACTTTTTTAGGGCAGGTAAAAAGAACACATACACATCGTAGCTATATGACTGAAAAATTGTTAAAGATACGTAAAACATCCCAAACAAACAAGCAAACAAACAAAGACCGCTTCCAGTAGCAACAGTGTCAGGCGCATCATAAATATTTTCCTTTTCGTTAATAGAAGGTTGTGATTTTTTTTTCTTTTGTGGAGAAATTTGTTATCTATTCTATTTGCTGCGGCGGCGGAGGGATTTGATAATGTGAGCTGGATTGTTGCAGAGCACATTCATATTCGTATATTTTATTTATGTACATCATAAATATTAAATCTTTGTTTGAAACTTGATAATATAATATAATATTCAGATTAATGACATTCTAACTTGTTTCATTTTCGTTTAGAATTTTGAAACATCAAGTTTTGGACGGTACATGCAATAACTTTCAAATTTGCTGGGGTCTTTAGACAAGATTTCTGATTGCCACCTGCAAATTCATTTAGATCTGCGTTCTAAAAATTAGATTATTTCTGTTTAAATTTCCTTGCATTAAAGATGTAAGTTTTAAAAATACAATTGTTTCATAGATTTCGTTCCATTACTTTGGTTCGTCTTTTAAATCAATATTAATCAACGTGACCGGATGTAAAACTGCATACAGTATGATTTAAAAACAAAAAAAGACTGCTTGTATGAAAAAGCCATACAAGTCGATAATAAATGGATACTCACACATATTCATCTTTGTTGTCTTTATTTATCAGTCACTCGTTCTATCTTAGCATCATATTATACTAATATTTTACCTGAAGTATGTTTATGTAATATACGTATGCGAACACATTCATTCGAGGGTATACATACCCAATACACTAGATGAAATGTGACAGACACACATACAGACAGACAGGCTGATAGGTGAGAACCACATGTCATATACATGCATAGTGTCTAACTAAGATATTTCTCCAAATAATATACTCTAAAATTTTCATCCGTTCAAGGAAATAAAATTAGAATAATCGTCAAGGAGACTCGTAATGAGCCCGTCTGTTCAAGCACGGATGACATTTGTGCATTTTGAAAGCAACTCAAGTTATTTAATGAAAAATATAATTAACAATAATACAAATCTATCTATCTATCTATCTATCTATCTATCTATCTATCTATCTATCTATCTATCTATCTATCTATCTATCTATCCCTTAGTCTTGCCGACCGTTGGGGCACCACTGATAGCCTGACAACCAGCTTCATCCATTCCAATCTGTTCTCTAATACTCTCAAATACTCTTAATACAAATGCAACAGTCTAAATCAATAATAAAAGAACCTTAAAAAGTTAGAATTTTTTGTGTTGTCTTTCAACACAAAAAATCATCTTACTGCTATGATTAAAGTTCTAAAGAAAAATAAACATTTTTTCAATATTCGTCAAGCGAGATAAATTGCAATAACTTTTTACGCAGCGATACACTTTTGCACAATCAAATAATACAAACTAGTACATAATGTAGTAATGGAAAGATAATGAAGATCTAAAATGGGCAGAGAACATTTATTTAAAAGCTGGCTGCAGCGCAAGTTAGTGAATAAAATTAAAGATGTAACAACAATTTATCAAATATTTTGTTTTAATACAGTGAGATGTCGATCCTGCTTGCAAAATTTGAGCGGCTTGTCACATTTTCTTGATCCACGTCTGCCGTCTTTAATTATTGAACTATCCGGAAGTTAGCTGCACCGATACGCCCTCTGGTGAGCTAGTAACCGTGACACTCCCTATATCAGCTGGATTTATTCTTTTAATAAACTTTTCGTAGTTTTGTCTGCTTTTTTCTCTTCAATTTGTTCAGCAGTTTGTTTTACTGATATAAGAAGACCTTCAGTAGCTACTGCAACTCTTTCAGTAACTTCTGTGACAGGTCCGAATAATTGTTCTGATCCTTCTGCAAATTCCAAATGTGACTCTTGACGCGCTTGTAATTATTCCTGACTGAATCACGGACTGGTAGAAATTTCTTCATGGCTTCTAGTCGCTCTCGTGCTAGCCACGTAGTTAATGCTTCCCAAACCATTACTAATATAACAATATTTTTTAATTGACAGCAGCAGAGAGGGCTCGAAGTCAAATAAGTGTCCAAGAAGCTAAGCATAATTGTAAACTTGTTTTCGACTAATCAAGCGTTTAATTTGAAAATCCAGCGTATTTTTTTTTAACTCTCGGAGTGCCAAATGGACGCTTCTATTATGAGGTGGGTTCACACTCTCTGCTGCTTTTGATACAAGATGCTGTCCTACAGCATACACACTATATAGCAAGACACATAAAGAAAAATGGCAAAGGTCACTATGAATTAACAAGGAAAGAGTATGCCAGCTAGGGAAATAACATAATATGGAGGAGCCACGCTTTAGATAACACTAGGGCAGAAATCCCCGCAAAAATAAACAACAAAAATTTATTTTTGTGGAAATTCTTTTATAAAAATACAGACATACAGACATTTGGGGTCACAAACTTACATAAAACACCTTTTATGTTTTGGAAATGGGGGAGGGAGGTAGGCATCTCTCTGGTTCCCACACACCCACCCATCCCCCCAAAACAAACGACAATAATATTTAACTAGAAATAAAAACTAAATATAAAGGGTTTGGTTAATGAACATTTTCATTCATTTATATTTCGTCAAGGTACATTTGTTTTATCACCATGCCACTGTCAAATAAGGCAAATGTTTTAATTTTGTGGTATTCAACTCTCATTTAACAAATTCTATTCGAATTGCATACTTGAATGGTTTGTCACCTGCGTGTATTTCTTCCAGTGTCTTTTGACCAAATAATTTACCAGTTACTTCACATTATATCAATAATCACTTTCTGCATCTTGAGATTTGTCAACAAAACAATCATATGCTAAACAGTTTTCCTGAATTTCAAATTTATATCCTTTGTCATTAGTGTGCATATTTCTATGTACTATGAAATATAAATTGTCTGAAAACAAATTACCACAAATATTCCATTGGTATGGTTTTTAATCAGTGTGTTTCCTTGTGTGTTTTGTCAAAGTAGATCTATGTCTAAACAACTTTCCACAAATATCACATTTGAAGGGTTTGCCAACAGTATGTATATTCATGTGTTTTCTTAAATTAGATCTGTCAGAATATAAATGACCACATACTTCACATTTGTATGGTTTGTCACCAACATGTGTCCTTCGGTGTGTCTTCACATTACACCGATGACTGAACAATCTTCCACATATATCACATTTGTATGGTTTCTCACCGGAGTGTTTCCGAAAGTGCAGGGACAAATCATTTCTTCGCATGAAACATTTTCCACATGTTTCACATTTGTATGGTTTATTGTCAGTGTGTATTTTCGAGTGTCGTGACAGATACGCCATCTGACTGAACAATGTTCCACACATTTCACATTTAAAAGACTTGTAACCAATGTGTACCTTCAAGTGTGATGACAGTTTAGAGTTCTGGGTGAACAATTTTCCACACATATCACATTTAAATAGTTTGTCACCTGTGTGTATATTCATGTGTCTTCTTAAACTGAACTTTTGGGGAAATAACTTGCCACAAACATCACATTTGAATGTATTTCCTCCAACGTGTGTCCTTGCATGTCTGCTCAAAGTAGATCTTTGATGGAAAAAAATTCCACAGATTTTGCATCCGAAGGGTTTGTCACCTGTATGTATGTTCATGTGCATTATTAAATTAGATTTTTGGGAAAATAAATTACCACAAATATCACATTTGTACGGTTTTACACCAACGTGTGTCTTTGCGTGTGTGTTCAAAGTAGATCTCTGGCGGAATTTTTTTTTACAGACTTCGCATTGAAAGGGTTTGGTACCAGTGTGTATGTTCATGTGTGTTTTTAAATCGGACTTTTGGGAAAATAAAGTCTCGCATACATCACATTTGTAAGGTTTTCCACCAGCGTGTATCCTTGCGTGAGTGCTCAAAGTAGATCTCTGACGGTACAATTTTCCACAGATTTCGCATTTGAAGGGTTTGTCTCCTGTGTGTATGTTCATGTGCCCAATTAAATTAGATTTATCGGAAAACAAATTGCCACAAATTTCACACTTATATGGTTTGTCACCAGTGTGTGTCCTTTTGTGTCTTCTCAAAGTAGCACTCTGATTAAACATTTTCCCACATGTTTCACATCCAAAGGGTTTCTCACCTGTGTGTATATTCATGTGCGCTGTCCAAGTTGGCTTACTAGAAAACATACTGCCACAATATACACATTTGTATGGCTTGTCACTTGTATGAAGTTTCATGTGCTTCCAGAAACTATTTTTTAAGTGATACAATTTCCCGCATATTTCACACTTAAAAGTTTTATCACCATTGTGTGTCATTTTTTTATCCATTTTTGTGAATCAAAATATTATATCAGGATTTAAATATAGTTTTCTCGACGCTCCATTAGACAGGGAAAAAAAAAATCACCAACCTCATTTTGGTAAGTGTCTATTTACAAGGCCAGCGTGTGCCAACTTTTGGAAAAACTTTTCTCGCAATCGGACTGACGTCATCGAGTCACGTGCTCAAAGCATAACACGTCCGGCATATTTGTTTTGGGGGACACCCTTGTGAAAGATCATAAATTCGATGAATTCAGTTATTATATTAGATTAATTGTTAAATTTAATTGAAATGTTTTACCAATGTCAAGACAGTTTGGCTTTGGACGCAAAACAGAGGTACTCGATAAAACTGAAGTTGACTGCAATGGATATTTGTCCTTATAAGGTACCCGCTGATACCTGGATCAATGACCCGAAACACAATGGCCAGCTTCTGAATACCACGATGTTTATAACTACCTGATTAAACATCCACGTAATTATTTAGTTTATTTGACGGGTGAATTAACGTGTTTCTTTGAATGTAAAAAATAATAATATTATTAAATCTTGCAAATAACGGTAAATTACAATAAATTGATGCTTGTAATGCCCATGCTGACAATGCTAGTAGTGTAAAAAAAAATGCACATTAAAAAGAAGGTATAGTCTGTGTATTTTTAACATTTTCATTTAATAGATTCAACTAATTGTTGTTACATAATTGTTAAAATTTAAAACAATTTATCATTTTCATTTACAGGTATTTATTCTGCAGAGTCAATGGAGACCTATAGGTCTCTAGAGGCACACGTGTGTGTGTGTGTGTGTGTGTGTGTTTGTGTGTGTGTGTGTGTGTGTGTCAGTCTGGATTCAGACTGTTTTCATTATGTTGACATTATGTTTTGGAAGCTGATGTGAAGCCTTCTTGCAGAGTGAATGAAAAATTCCACTACCCATGGGTTGCATTAAACAAATCAGGACCTGTTATTGCAGCATATTGTAACTGTATGGCTGGGTAAGTACATGTAACTTAGTTACTATGACATAAATTTAGACCATAAGCACACTGTAACTGTATGGCTGGGTAAGTACATGTAACTTAATTACTATGACATAAATTTAGACCATAAGCACATTGTAACTGTATGGCTGGGTAAGTACATGTAACTTAGTTATTGACTATGACATAAATTTAGACAATAAGCACACTGTAACTGTATGACTGGGTAAGTACATGTAACTTAATTACTATGACATAAATTTTGACAATAAGCACACTGTAACTGTATGACTGGGTAAGTACATGTAACTTAATTACTAACTATGACATAAATTTAGACCATAAGCACACTGTAACTGTATGGCTGGGTAAGTACATGTAACTTAGTTACTATGACATAAATTTTGACAATAAGCACACTGTAACTGTATGACTGGGTAAGTACATGTAACTTAATTACTAACTATGACATAAATTTAGACCATAAGCACACTGTAACTGTATGGCTGGGTAAGTACATGTAACTTAGTTACTATGACATAAATTTTGACAATAAGCACACTGTAACTGTATGACTGGGTAAGTACATGTAACTTAATTACTATGACATAAATTTAGACAATAAGCACACTGTATCTGCATGGTTGGGTAAGTAAATGTAACTTAGTTATTGACTATGACATAAATTTAGACAATAAGCACACTGTAACTGTATGGCAAGGTAAGTACGTGTAACTTAGTTACTAACTATGACATAAATTTAGACAATAAGCACACTGTAACTCTGTGGCTGGGTACGTACATGTAACTTAATTACTATGACATAAATTTAGACAATAAGCACACTGTAACTGTATGGCTGGGTAAGTACATGTAACTTAATTACTATGACATAAATTTAGACCATAAGCACACTGTAACTGTATGGCTGGGTAAGTACATGTAACTTAATTACTAACTATGACATAAATTTAGACAATAAGCACACTGTAACTGTATGGCTGGGTAAGTACATGTATCTTAATTACTATGACATAAATTTAGACCATAAGCACACTGTAACTGTATGGCTGGGTAAGTACATGTAACTTAATTACTAACTATGACATAAATTTAGACAATAAGCACACTGTAACTGTATGGCTGAGTAAGTACATGTAACTTATTCACTAACTATGACATAAATTTAGACAATAAGCACACTGTAACTGTATGGCTGGGTAAGTACATGTAACTTAATTACTATGACATAAATTTAGACAATAAGCACACTGTAACTGTATGGCAGGGTAAGTACGTGTAACTTAGTTACTAACTATGACATAAATTTAGACAATAAGCACACTGTAACTGTATGGCTGGGTAAGTACATGTAACTTAGTTACTATGACATAAATTTAGACAATAAGCACACTGTAACTGTATGACTGGGTAAGTACATGTAACTTAGTTATTGACTATGACATAAATTTAGACAATAAGCACACTGTAACTGTATGACTGTGTAAATACATGTAACTTAGTTATTGACTATGACATAAATTTAGACAATAAGCACACTGTAACTGTATGACTGGGTAAGTACATGTAACTTAATTACTATGACATAAATTTTGACAATAAGCACACTGTAACTGTATGACTGGGTAAGTACATGTAACTTAATTACTAACTATGACATAAATTTAGACCATAAGCACACTGTAACTGTATGGCTGGGTAAGTACATGTAACTTAGTTACTATGACATAAATTTTGACAATAAGCACACTGTAACTGTATGACTGGGTAAGTACATGTAACTCAATTACTAACTATGACATAAATTTAGACCATAAGCACACTGTAACTGTATGGCTGGGTAAGTACATGTAACTTAATTACTATGACATAAATTTAGACCATAAGCACACTGTAACTGTATGGCAGGGTAAGTACATGTAACTTAATTACTATGACATAAATTTAGACAATAAGCACACTGTAACTGTATGGCTGGGTAAGTACATGTAACTTAATTACTATGACATAAATTTAGACAATAAGCACACTGTAACTGTATGGCTGGGTAAGTACATGTAACTTAATTACTATGACATAAATTTAGACCATAAGCACACTGTAACTGTATGGCTGGGTAAGTACATGTAACTTAATTACTAACTATGACATAAATTTAGACAATAAGCACACTGTAACTGTATGGCTGGGTAAGTACATGTATCTTAATTACTATGACATAAATTTAGACCATAAGCACACTGTAACTGTATGGCTGGGTAAGTACATGTAACTTAATTACTAACTATGACATAAATTTAGACAATAAGCACACTGTAACTGTATGGCTGAGTAAGTACATGTAACTTATTCACTAACTATGACATAAATTTAGACAATAAGCACACTGTAACTGTATGGCTGGGTAAGTACATGTAACTTAATTACTATGACATAAATTTAGACAATAAGCACACTGTAACTGTATGGCAGGGTAAGTACGTGTAACTTAGTTACTAACTATGACATAAATTTAGACAATAAGCACACTGTAACTGTATGGCTGGGTAAGTACATGTAACTTAGTTACTATGACATAAATTTAGACAATAAGCACACTGTAACTGTATGACTGGGTAAGTACATGTAACTTAGTTATTGACTATGACATAAATTTAGACAATAAGCACACTGTAACTGTATGACTGTGTAAATACATGTAACTTAGTTATTGACTATGACATAAATTTAGACAATAAGCACACTGTAACTGTATGACTGGGTAAGTACATGTAACTTAATTACTATGACATAAATTTTGACAATAAGCACACTGTAACTGTATGACTGGGTAAGTACATGTAACTTAATTACTAACTATGACATAAATTTAGACCATAAGCACACTGTAACTGTATGGCTGGGTAAGTACATGTAACTTAGTTACTATGACATAAATTTTGACAATAAGCACACTGTAACTGTATGACTGGGTAAGTACATGTAACTTAATTACTAACTATTACATAAATTTAGACCATAAGCACACTGTAACTGTATGGCTGGGTAAGTACATGTAACTTAATTACTATGACATAAATTTAGACCATAATCACACTGTAACTGTATGGCAGGGTAAGTACATGTAACTTAATTACTATGACATAAATTTAGACAATAAGCACACTGTAACTGTATGGCTGGGTAAGTACATGTAACTTAATTACTATGACATAAATTTAGACAATAAGCACACTGTAACTGTATGGCAGGGTAAGTACATGTAACTTAATTACTAACTATAACATAAATTTAGACAATAAGCACACTGTAACTGTATGGCTGGGTAAGTACATGTAACTTAATTACTATGACATAAATTTTGACAATAAGCACACTGTAACTGTATGGCTGGGTAAGTACGTGTAACTTAGTTACTAACTATGACATAAATTTAGACCATAAGCACACTGTAACTGTATGGCAGGGTAAGTACATGTAACTTAGTTACTATGACATAAATTTAGACAATAAGCACACTGTAACTGTATGGCTGGGTAAGTACATGTAACTTAGTTACTAACTATGATATAAATTTAGACAATAAGCACACTGTAACTGTATGGCAGGGTAAGTACGTGTAACTTAGTTACTATGACATAAATTTAGACAATAAGCACACTGTAACTGTATGGCTGGGTAAGTACATGTAACTTAGTTATTGACTATGACATAAATTTAGACAATAAGCACACTGTAACTGTATGGCTGGGTAAGTACATGTAACTTAGTTGCTATGACATAAATTTAGACCATAAGCACACTGTAACTATAGGCTGGGTAAGTACATGTAACTTAGTTACTATGACATAAATTTAGACCATAAGCACATTGTAACTGTATGGCTGGGTAGGTACATGTAACTTAGTTACTAACTATGACATAAATTTAGACAATAAGTACACTGTCACCTACTCAAACCATTTATTTTCATTGCAAACTGGAAAATCTTGGAAAATTGCTGAACTCTGTAAACAGTCCAATACATTTAAAGAATCTAAATCTATAACCTAATTGTTATACATATGTATATTTTAGCACTATAGTTACACCAGATTAAGTACATTATTTCATGATTTTAACATAACATTTTATTGCTTTTTTATAGTTTAGGAGAGACTTGTTCCCACATTGGTGCAATACTGTTTAAAATAAAAGAAGCCGCAGTGTGACTGGGATATACATCGAGCACCTGCACAGACCGCCCATGTGAATGGATTGCATGTTTTGTGAAGAAAGTAGAACCCCAGAAGTAGCTGAAAAACTGCTGCAAAGAGAAGGTGCTCGACGCGTGCTTGATGTGAAATAAACAAAACAATCTAAAGGGAAAAAAGTCATACAGAGCTATAAAAATACCTTAGATTACCCCTATGACCAATTTTGACATAGGACTATCTCTATCATACTATATAAAAAGAGAATGTACGGAACTTCCAAAACTTGCTTCCACCCATGACCCTCTATTTCCTGCTGCTATTTCCGTATTGAAAGCAAACGATCATTCTAAATAGCTTGTTTTACTCCTGAGATAATTTTATATTCATCAAGCCATCGTTGACTTTTCTATGTTGTACCAAACTAAAGTTACGGATTCCAAAACGTGCGATTTTCGCGAATTTTTCATCCGCGGCATGGTTTATTATTTTACTGACACTCGCTGCCATTATCTCCGTAGACGGTAGTTTTACCGGTGGTGGTTTTCGTCGTCAAATCATGGTTGTTAGTCTTTCCTTAGCTGCAGAAAACGCTTTACCGGCATCATCGCCAACAGCGCTAATAACTTTATCACGAATAACATCAATGGTTTTCATCGATAGTTGTTTTGCGATTGGTGCTATTTAAAGAGACATCATTGCGAATAACCCTTGAATAACATCACCGAGGCCATCTCCATATTATACCTTACAAACTGGCAACCGTGAATTTACTACGTAAGTCATAGTTGGCTTTTAGTGGTTGTCGTGAATCATCTTATCTAATTATGATTTACCTAATCATGTGACAACCAATCACGGTGATAACCTTCAAAGAGTTCGTCGATAAATTCTCTGTATATACTGATATCCATGATACCACTTTGAAATAATCGTCTATCAGCGGCTTCATTAATTATCTCGGGTGAGTTATTTCCAGCTCGTTTACCCCCTATAACAATTTCTAATCGTGCTTTATCTTAAAGAATATTATTAGGACAGGTAACAAGACCACACCCGTGAATTCCACTCAGAGAAAATCCTTCACCATCTTTTTCTTGCACATCATCAGATTTTTCTTGGGCAGATTCTAGTGATTTCAAACTTTCTAAAACAGCAAGGGGTATTTCTTCTGAGATGAGGAAAACTCGTGCTTTGAAGATTTTCGTCTCTTCCTTCGTTGTTTTTGCTAATTTATTTCTTCCTTTCGCTGTTTTAGTTCTTCTTTTCGCTGTTTTAGTGTTTCTATTTCTTGCTCTTTTAGTTCTTCATATTGACCATATACTTTATCTACCGCACCGAGATATTCTATATACGGTCCTATAAGCTCGGTTTGTATTAGTTTTAACTGTATAAATTACATCAGCCCAGTGTTGTATGTCTTTAATCTATGTTTAATGCCCCGGTTTCAACTTTCTTTTTTTTTATCTTTTTAACTCGTAACAACAAAATCGATAAAATCGCCTGGATTACTTTTATGGATTGTTGCTAAAGTATCCTCAGTACATTATTACGTAATTCTTAGACTATTTTTTCATCGGTTTTTTTTTGGACCAAATTGAAGTCTTGCCGGACCAGGAAGATTTTGTAAAATCTGTTATGTTGAGCACGTGACTCGATGACGTCAGTCCGACTGCGAGAAAAGTCTTTCCAAAAGCTGGTACACGCCGGCCTTGTAAATAAACACTTACCAAAATAAGGTTGGTGAATTTTTTCCTGTCTAATGTAGCGTTGAAACAGCTATGTTTATATCCTGATATAATATTTTGATTCGCAAAAATGGATTTAAAAAATTAAATTATTAAAAATCCTGGAGGAGCTGTTGGTGCAAATGAATATAAAATATATCCTTGTTGGGCTTGATTTGATCTTTCGAGATTTATTTGATAACTTCCTTCGATAACATCACATACTAGATTCAATGCAATCACCGAGGATATATTAGCATTTTGAGGAGCGATATGTTGTCCACCACCATCTTGGTCATTATTATGTTTGAGGATAGTTGTTTGTGGTTGTGTTATTTTCTTCCATGCGGTAAGTATCAGAGAAAAGTTTTCCGAGATAAGATCATTAACAGATTTTTTAGTTCATTTGCGTTATACACAGGAAACTTGAAATCGAGCGTATTAGTTTCTGTTATATTGTAACCGGTTAGGAATTTTTTTTTATCTCCGTTCTTATCATTAATTATTACTTGAATTATTCGTTTGTTGATATATTCCATGTCGGATACAAACTGATTTAATATCCTAATATGCGCTATAATCTCATCACGTGGTCTTGTTATATCAGAGAGATGTTCCTGGAAACTCTGTCGTAGTCGTTCTAGTTGTGTTTTATGTAATTGATTAATCTCGCTAAAATAATCAATGATGTTAGTTAACGTAAATGCAATGGCAATAAATGAATCATTTTTTTCTTCTCAAAAACAAAATCTCATTGCATGGTATTGTTATCAAGAAATGTAAATCTATCGGTTAATTTTGCATTTTTTATATCAGATAAATCATCTCGATATGATGGGGTGATTTCATGATATGATTTTTCCTCTGTGATATAATCAGATTCTTTAGGTTCGGGTATTTGATAAGATACCTGAGGTGGGATTTCAGGCCATCCTAGCACGGTTCTTATAGAACTCTGATAGATATCTACGGCATACCCGGATGAGTTTATCTCAATGGCAGATGATAACGTCGGCTCGTGAACTGTTATAGCGATTTTCGATTCTTTTCCAGTAATGGATTTTATTCTGCGTTGTAATTCGTTATTAATTTGTTCAGTTTGGTAGGACCCAGATGGTAGCGAAACAACGTTCCAGTCTGGAGTTCCATCTTGTTTATTCTTATTCGCAAACACCAAGGAACTATTCGGCTGTTGACCATCGAATGGAGCTGATCTAATATTAGGCCAACTATGGTATACTCGCAATTTTGCTAGTGCTATCTCTTTCACCGGAATCGTAGAAGGGAAATTCACACTGAATTCAGACCCCGTTGAGGTTATTGAGATCATGCTGGTTTTCACCGGGATTGTGTTTTCCGCTATTCGTTGAAGTAGTTCTTGCGATGTTTCCATTGTTATTATACTCATGTTGTTTTTCTAATTTTGACATCGCGGAATCATAAACACGTACCATCGATGAAATCTCACTATCGGATATTAATGTGTCATCGAGTGACGACAATATCATCGAGGATAATTGGGAGTTGACACAACGTGGAATTTAATTACGTAGTCTTGTAGTTTACGCTGGCTGCATGATGATATATTTTTTTTTTTATTATTGAAATAATTCCCGCGATTGTTGTTGTTGCTGATATACAAATTGGAACAGCTATTGGGGCAACCATTGTCACCGAGGAGAGTATTATACCGGTTCCAGTGATTACACTTGATACCGAGTACACGGTGACGTCAACTGCGGTGATTCTTCGTCGATATTTTTTTATTTTTGTTTGGTACTCCTCAGTGAGTGTTTTGAGTTTAGTTTGAAATTCTCTGACCTGATCATAGCGATATTGTTGTGACGTTGCCAATGATGACATTTTATTTATTATAATAGATTTCAAATTCCTGGAGTTAAATTCGCTAGTTTTAAATTCGCTAGCGAATTCAATTCAGTTGTTTACTTCAATCGGCTACGAATTCCACATACCATGTTACTGAAACCCGAGCCAAATTATTATTAGTGGATGTTATTGTGAATTGTTCAATTGTTCCCTTGTCGATGATCGTTGATATCATATTGTTGACACCAGATGAACTCGTTGATGAAATATTAAATTGAGTCGGTGACACTAGTGTTAATCGATAAATACCCTTGATGGTCGCGTTGATATTTAATATGTTATTTTGTGGTGTCCACGTAAATGATCCGTGTTGGATCGCGTACACGTTATTTATGATATGTTTTTGTTCGTGAGGGATTTTTATTTAAGTTTTTCTATCATCCTCGGTAGATAATCCCTGATGACATCGTTGGTCGTTTTAATATCTTCGCGAACAACTTCTATTCGTCGATTAATCGCGGTTATTTCATCGAGTTCTGTGATAATACCAGTGAGATCTATTTTAACATCATCGGGTTTCGAATTTCTTTTACCAAAAAATTATCAATGGAGTCATCGATCCTGTTAAACTTTATACGTAACGTAGGAAATTGACATACATAAGTATCATAATCAGATCGTAATTTTATCAAATTATCAATGGCTGCTTTTATATCCGTGAGTTGTGGTGTGGTAACCGGTGGATCTCCAAATAAATCGTTTAAGGGGGTCTGAAAAGTGTTAATAGCTTTTTGTAGCGCCGTAAACACCTTGACGTGAATGTTGTATTCATCACGTAGTTTTTTAAAATAATTCTATCGTTGATGAATAATCATCACCGAGCGCTGCTAATTTATCTGTGAGCGTCGAAACAAGTACACCTGGTTTGAGTTTACCCTGATTGGAAAACAACGCGATTGTATCTTCTACTGCGTCGCGTCGTTTTGTCAAAATATCATCAAGGGAAACAGTACTAGTTTTCAATTTAACCTGACGATCTTGAAATACAACTATTTCGTTGGGATCAAAACTTGCGATGTTTAACATCTCGGATATTTCATCTTCGATTATTTTTTTACATCACCGGTTGCAGATACTTCCGTGGTGGTTTTTTTTAACCTTGATAGAGATCTCCCCCAAATGTCAATCATTATACTCTAAGATCTCTCTAAAAAGCGATTACTCGTATATTCGTGTACGGTTTTATGTTGTGGTTTTCCCGATGATGAAAGAGCGTTGAGGACATTTAATACTTCTATGCCGCATATTGGTGGGTCATTCATTTTCTGTGTTGGTAGCGTGGAATACCAGATAGGAGTTTTTAAGCGGTTTATATAACGCATAAACTCTTTAGGCGGCGATAATCCATATGAATCGAAATAAACAATCAGACGCGGATCAATCGCGTATGCAACCCAGTGGGTTCCAGGTCCGCTGATGTTATCGAGATTAATGATACCGGTTTCAATGCTGTTTGGTTGTTGTGATAATTGATCTCTCATAAAGACACCTCTAAAGTTTTTTATCGCTAGTTTTTTTTTAGCAGCATCGAGTAAATCAAAATTTGACATGGGAACTATTGTTAATAAACTGTTCCTAGTCTCAGACCGTTTCCGCTGTACCATGAACACGGAGTTCCTGGTAATCTTAGACCCTTTCCTGATCGTTTCTTTTTTTTGGTACCCTTTTCCAGTTGCTTTCTTTAGTGCCATCCCTGTCGCGGTACCAACGGCTCCTAGCGAGGAAGTGTTTGCTACCGCTGGGGCCGCTGCCGCAATCAACGATGGTAACGCAGCTAACAACGGGAATATACCACCTGTTTTTATCATGACTTGATCGCGGACGCAGAGAGAGAGACCTGAACACCTTTTTATCTTTGATGGCATCATTGAAATGTTTTATCTGACGAGTTGTCAATGACAGTTTATTCTGACAACCAGACATCTGATTGTGCTTCAGCGATATCGTGGTTACATATTTTTTAGCTGATTCCGATTGCGATTTGTTAATTTGACCAGGAGTTAACGTAACACTAACATGACTATATGACATTTTATTTAATACGAGATTGATCTAATTGTTACATTACATATTTTCCACTGGTGCATCAACTATTTACATTCGTCCACCAACACCTTCTAGTAGCATTGATTTGTCACTGAGATTTACAGCAACTGCTCTGTAAACACCAGCACCACCACCAGCACCACCACCAGGAGGAGAAGGAGAAGGAGTGGTTACGCGAGCTCGAAAGTGTATTTCAACGACGGATTGTCTGGTTAAGTCAAGATGTTCCAATGAAAAATAGATGGGATATAGTTTTCTAAATCCAACTGTGATATTTGCAGACCGGTATCAACATTATTATCGCGTCCAATAAATGTCACCAAACGATGATACGCGCGTGCTATTTGGTTTTGTCCGTAATTAAGTGAAACATCCTAGGTTGGTTCCTGTTGGCCGTTTACACTCAACGAGACTTCAGAAACACCAAAATTATCAAATATCATATGGCTGCGTATTTGTGAACCCAATCGCGCCTTATCCTGTAAGGCAACAAATACATGCCGCGGCGCAGAAACACCTCGTTGTGATGCCAGTTGCCAAGTAAATATACCATTGACAGTTCTATCCATGGTATCCGTGGCAGTTGTTAACCACCTTAGTAATAATTTGCCGCCTGTACTCACAAATGATAGTAATCTTTTTTCTGTGGTGAATGATGGAGTCATTACTGGCATCCACAGTGATAGTTTTGTTACATTCACCTTGCCACTGTCATGATCTGGAAGTGCAGGATCTGCTTGAATCCTCCAGATTGCATCATTATCATCACCTTTTCGCACGAGTGCTACTGTATGCTTCGCTCCATAGATAGCTTTTCTAACATTTCTGCAGAATCCAAATATATGATGTAGTGGAATCGCGCAGGAAAATAATCTACGCTCTCCTTCAAACATTGATACGCGTGTTGCAAACCCTAAGTTGTAATGAGTATTATGATTTTTTGCAATATCAAAAGCAGCACCTGGTCTAGCTTCGTATTCACCATTTGCCACTGGTTGTGGATCAGATGCAGTAGCTACTGGTGACCGTAATTTTATATACTTATTGTTATCAGAGTAATCATTAATATCCTTAGCAAACATCATAGATGGATCTGCCGATCTTGTATAATCATCGAAGCATCTTGCCAACCCCACTATTGTTGTGGTAACATCAACATCATGTTCTATAGACTCGATTTCTCTTCCATCAATCATATATCTAGCACTCTCAAATAGCGCCATAATACCGTTATTGACAAAGCCGACTTTGGCATTTAGGGCATATGGCGGATCATTAGCAGCATCATTATTTGTTACAATTTCTCCTTCTACTTCGATAAACGATTCTTGGTCGACTATTTGGTTGTACTGCATCATAGGAGAAATACTGATAATTGAGTATAGAATAATTCTTGGGTACTGGGGCGTCCATATCAAAACGCTGGGTCAGGAGACGATTTGAACATATTATTATATATTTCTTGATCTAAATCGTGATCTCGCTCGCGATTTCAAGCCACTTCCCGCTATCATATTTGCAATAATATTTCCCTGAGTGTCATCATACCGTGATGCTATATTCTGCTCCACCGCATTGCTTATTATTTTGCTAATACTTGTAGGCATAATTTCCGTAGATGGTAGTTTATCTAGTGACTTTGTCATCGGTTTCTAACGCTACTAGTTTTTCTTTAGCCGCGGAAAATGCCCTCCCGGTAATATCACCAACAGCGCTAATACACTTATCACGAATAACATCAATAGCTTTCATTGATAATTGTTTTGCGATTGGTGCTATTTTTAGAGCCATTCTTGCAAATAACCCTGCAATGGTAATGCCGAGACCGTCTCCATAATACGCTCTATAAACTGGCAATCGTGAGTTTACTACGTAAGTCATGGTTGGTTTGTTGTGGTTGTAGTGTATGATCATCTTATTTAAATGCTATTTATCTAATCGCAAAAATCCTACGGATTTTCACTGTTAGCAATTTCAGTGATTTAATCATTATGGTAGCCGTCTGCTAGCTCATCAATAAACTCTCGATATACACCAATATCCATGATACCACCCTCAAATAGTCGTCTGCAGATATCAGCTGCCTCATTTTTTCCGGTGAGTTATTTCCAGCTCGTTTCCCTCCTACGAGAACTTCTAATCGTGCTATGTCCCAGAGAATATTACTAGGACAATGAACTAGACCACTACCTGATACCCCCCTTGGAGATCCACTCTGAGAAAATCCCTTTCCACTATAACCAGTTGCACCTTGTGCATCATCATCTTCGTCTCGATCATATAGTGGTTGACCACTCCTTTTTTCATTTATTTTTTTATATACGAAATAAAATTATTATGATCTTTTGAGGTTTTAAATCCACCGTGTTTTGCCAAAGAGATTTTTCTATACCAGGTGTCAAAGGTTTTTATAGAGTATTCAGCTCCATCTTTTATATATTTTTCCCTTTTTTCCTATTAAAATTTTAACAGCAAAATAAACTAATTTATCATCCGTGGAATCTTCAAATTTTTTCATCGCTTCTTTCGTAAATATCTCTTCCGGTGGATATGTTCTCTCTCTCTGTGAATTTCTTCTTTTTTCAATGATATCACCCTCTTCTTCTTCAATAATATCACCCTATTCTTCTTAATAATATCACCCTGTTGTTGTTCCTCACCCTCTTGTTGTTCCTAAAGTCGTGCAGCGGCTATTATATCACCATGAAGTCTTTTTAAATATTCCTTTGTTTGCTTGGATCTCTTTGCTATTTTTTCAAGTGTTGGTACAGTATCCTTAGTAGTAGTTGTTATTGGTTTAAATAATTGTTCAGTGTCTGTTGCAAACCAGTTTGAAATTGCTGTCTCATTTGGAGCTTATTTCGAACCGAATCACGAACTGGAATAAATTTCGTAATCGCAGGCAATCGTTGCGGTGCTAATGTAGTCGTTAATGCTTCATTTACCATTATAAATTAATGTACGATTTAAATTTTAAGTGAAAACTCACCCCCAAAATTCTTTTGAATTTCACACTGTGTGTTATACTTCCCCGTAGTGATTAAATCACCGAACCCTATCTATAGAATTTCTTTCTAGGTGAGTAAGTGCATACCTGTCTATATAATTCTGTTCCGTACCTATATTACTCATGTATGTATGGTGTGTTCAGAGTGTCAATTGTTGAGGCAATCAAGGGGGGATTTTCATTTTGGCGGATAATCTCTTTTATTGTTTTGATTTTCGAGTTAATTGTGCGTTTGATTTCATATTGTTTCCCTAATTCACTTCTGACCTTTTCGACAGCAGTGAATAATAGGACGAACTTATTGATGTCGCAAGGGAATTATTTACCGCGTGCTGAATTCGTTTGATCAACCCATATTTCCTCGGAAGGACATACCTATTATACCGAGCGCTATCATCAATATCTTGAAATTCAGAGAAAAGGATCTAAAAAAATCACAATCTAATTTATCTGACAATTGAATTCCTTGATTTTTCAAATTTGAAATCTCGTTAATAATGACATTCATATTTTCGAAAATTCATATATAAAATATTATATATTTAATATATTTTGAAAAACAAAAATAAACAATAGCATGATGAGCGGTTATTATTCACTGGGTCACTTATTGGCCTTTGTGTCTTTCATAGGGTTCTTTTTCTTTGGGATTTTTTTCTCTTTGACATTTCTCTCTTTTTTTTTTCTTTGAGATTTTTCTATCTCTTTGACCGTTTCTTTTAGACGAGAGTTCATTCTGAACCATCATGTGTGGTTATCCTAGTGTGATATAGAGCTTTTTGCATCCATGTTACTGTTTATTTTGGGGACGACCATGGTTGTTGTACACCTCGCCCCAAGAATTTAATTTAAAGGGGGTGTAAAATCACACTGTCACGTATTTGACGTGACCGGATGTGTACACGAAGTACCTTTGGGCTGGCGCCCCCAATTATATAGAAAAACTTCCAAAACGGTACCGTCAACAATAAAGCCTGCCATGAGATTCGAACGATGGGCCCCAGGACGAGATCCCATCTGTATATTGTATACACTAGTGTGGCGTTTTGCCCGACCCAAAATTAAATTAGAACCATGTGTAATCAAGTAAGTCGGACAAGCCACTATTTATTGTTAAACATGACCGCAGGCTAACACTATCCCTTACGTAAGTTTGCCGTAGCTAGGATAGGAAGCCGACCAAGGCCGTCAGCAAAGAAGCTGCCAGAAGGAGTGGGTATGCCTTATCTTCTGGATACGCTTACTGACCGCCAGATTGAATTAGTCGAGTGGATAGAGCTCCAACACTACCCAATCAGAATCGAGATAAGGGTGGGACCCTGATTTATTTTAAAGTATAATATCTTTAAACCTGCCAGCGAGCTTTAGTTGCTATAGTTCGTTACAGAGAACTTACTCGTGAATAGGAACTCCGGTCAGCCATACGTTAATTGGCGAGAAAACCTTAGGAACAGAATTCTAAGTGTAGCTTCTAAAAGGTCAGTGAGCAATTTGTTCAATCTTTGCTGATTGCGACTGCATTTAATTGTAGATCGTATATATATATATATATATATATATATATATATATATATATATATATATATATATATACTTATTATTACTAAAATCGTAGTAGGAATAATTATTTTGTGACGTTGATATGTTTGTATATTTTGAAGAATGAGTTCATATTTGTAAAGAATCATATTGCTTGCTAGCCGTCGTAAGAATTAATATTATTATAGTTCGCTATGTGGTTATTTTATAGTACAATAGCACATTATCCATGTAATTATAGAAATTGAATGGTATCTTTGAAATGGTTGCACTGTGAGAAATTAGTAATATGAATATTTGAATATTTGTGTACGCTTGTGAGAGTGTAGTGTACAGACATACGTCTGGTTGTTGTAATATTGTAAGTACAATGAGATTATATATATATATATATATATATATATATATATATATATATATTAGATATACTGATGTGATACGATGTATTGATATATGTATGATATCGTGCTATTGCGCCATTGTTTCCCTGTAAGAGTGTGTGGGAATTTCGATGTGTATGTATGCGTGACCTAAAAAGTAATAACCTTATCTGATGGTTAATTGATGATTTAGTGTGAGGTGAGATTCGATAAACCCTATGTTAACGCCTTGTGATTTTCATTGGAAACTTCGGAAGGAAGAGAAGGAAAGCGGGAATTCAGGAGTGGAAGATTCGAGGGACAGACCAGTGAAAGTGGTCCCAATAGTCTCGATAGAGAAACGGAAAGAAAGAGAAGTTAGGAGAGAAAACGGGAGAGGTGAGATCCAGGATGAGTGAGACTATCGAATAAATAGACGAGTACAACCAAAGACCAGGTGGAAAATCGAACTCACACTGAAAATCACGAGATAAAATAGGCTATCACTTGGAGGATGAATGATTGTGTATCATTTAAATTTATAGGCTTTATTAAATTCTTACTGTTTGAATTTCATCTTCGTGTTCTATATAATTTAACCGTCGGCAGTGCTGACTGGGGGCTCAGAGCTGAACATCTATTTGGTCATTAATTTAAATTTATAATTCACGAGCCATGTGGAACTTCCATAATATAGTAATTAATATATTGGAAGTACCCCACCCCAACCTTTGCAAACGCTACAACTAGTATTCATAATCTACAAATCTGTAATTGTGAATACGATATATGTGTATGTCGCAAAGAATTTAACGAATCATATATCAATCATAGATGGAAATCGTAGATGAAAAATCGTAGATGGAAATCTATGATTTCACTGTAGTTAAAAATCGTAGACATAATTATAAATTTTCTAGTCAACCAACACAAAAAAGCCATTCAGTCGGACTATGATACCATTCAGATACGTGACTATAACAAGAGTTATCGTTGTTTCAAAAAATATAACAAGCCCACACGAGTTATTCTCCCTTTGAGATCCGTAGTGGTTACCTCTCTTTCATAACAGTATACAAGCCCACACGAGTTATTCCCCATGGTGTTATAACACATAGTACAAAACAAAATCAGACATATGTAAATTGAATTATATGTCCTGTTTGCTTTGAAATCGCTGATCGATATATTTGTTCTGCAACAAATCATACTGAGGATCTACAAATATCGAAATACTTTCCAGCTTCATTCATTGATTGAGATGCTCATTCTTCGTTATTTTCTGCATTAAATGGTTTTATAGGTTTCGCATTTTTCTAGTGTTTTCCAGTCCCTCCTCGTTTGGTGTTTTCACTTTGTGTTATAGCTTGAAGATTATCTAAAGAATTTTTCTTAAGATTGGAATCAATATGATCGATTACAAACGCATCTTTTATCAATCCATGGAAACACTCATATGCGATTCTGTGACAGTATTATTTTTTTCCCTCCAGTAGCGGTAAACATCAAATATCCAAAACCATTATCAAATCCTAATGGTTTCTTCAGTCTGCAGTGTCTGACAATACCTTCACGAGATTCATAATCGATGATCACAGGATGTGGTTGAAATTCTTTGTTCATTTATATACTATAATATTATTTGTCTAATTAATAATTTGGTTTAATTATTACTTGAGAATCTATCAATGTAGTCTTGAGGTGTTCTTATAATTTTGTCATTGACGCTGTCAGAGTCATTGATGGAGTTATTAACGGAATCTATGATACCTTTATCATAATAGCGCTTTAGCTCTCTGTATCGCCTACCACCGCAATTCAGACATAACTGCGACTTACCACGCACACCTACCCCACATCGTATGCAAGGTAAGGGCCCTAAACTTCCACGACGTATGCTTTGTAAATGATATCCACAGAATTCATTTCTACATGATTTGTTACAAGCGGTTACTGATCCTATCATAAGCCATTAGCAATGATTTATTATATAATAAATTTCTAATTTACATACTTGTTTTAATTATAATATGGAGGAGTTCGAGAGATTATCGACAATTACACCTTAGAAAAATGTTGAATTCAATCTCGATAGAGTCTCCTCTGATGCACCAAAGAGTCTAATAAGTGATAGTAGCATTAAAGGGTAGAATCCGTGATTGTTTAAATGAATTCTAGCGCGATGGAGCATCTCACTGTTGGTCAACATTTCGAGTTGATGGTAGTGTTGATGAAACCATGAACGACGAAAGAGCAGCAGTGATAATCTCGCATCTTGATCAGAAAAAGTATTTTTGTGAAATTCATTATTCACTCAAAAACGGGGAATTGGATTATACGCGGAAAATTTGAACCCATCCTGAAAAATAAGAGAACCGTCAATGTGAGTCAGGATTCCAAACCGGGGATTCTGACTGGGATTGACAAACCGTATTACGACAGGTCCTATCCTGTAACCGCGGTTGTTTATGGAATCTATCCGATAAATGATAAACCGAGTATTGAAAAATTAAAACCCATGAAATATTCGTCTTTGAATTGTGTAGCAGAACGAATAATAGCGCATTTTACAAATGCGTTGCGTGGAAACAAATTGACGGATCTAAGACGCAAAAAAATTAATTAATGGGGATTAACAGTGAAGGAGAGAGGAGCAACAATTCAAAATGTGGCCGCGTTAGAGCGGATGCTAAAATTCCCAATATCCGTAGAGACGGTAACAGGCGAGATATTATATGAACCGAAACATAAATCGAGAGGTTCTCCAATCAAAATTATTGACCACAATGCACATGCGTGGACAACCTCGGTAACAATATTTCCGCGGGATAGAAACATAAAATATTACACGGGAAATTTATTTTATTTTATTTACGAGTTAAGTTAAAACGATCCTGTGTCAGTGTGGTTACTTCACAGTTTTGAAGACGAAGAGGGTAAATTCGATCAATTTGTAAGACCCAATGGCTTATTATACCGTACTGAAGCCCTCCACAACGAGATGAGAAAACTAGCTAGTGGGTTTTCAACGGAACACGACGAACCATTATTAACCAACTGTTTTACAATACCGTCAGTTGCAGCTCATTTCAAGAAAAAGAAAAATCTATGGAAACCAACACGCGCAGAATTTCTATGAGATATCGAATCAAGCTGCGTTAAATACGGCCATGGTGGATTATGGAACACAAAGTACGACCCCAAAAGTATTATTTCGGTTGATATGACTGCATGTTATCCAGGGTGTTTTCTTGGGAATGAAGAGTGTTCTGAGTACTTCAAAAGATTTGGACATCCCACACACGAGATGACCCGTGTTGTGATTAATGGACCACTGCCCGATTTTGATCTCACTGGATTCGCTCGTGTGGTATCATTTGAATTGGCTAAAGGACTTCATCCGTGTTGTTATGCTTGGATTGGTAGACACATCTCTGAATAAACACTGGATGTCAATAGTGTTATTATGGTATATGATTGATTCTAAAATGCTGATATCGCTGATTGTCAGTGAAGCAATTATATCATATCGGAAACAAACTGAAGTCTGGTTACCACAACCCGATAGTCTACATAGTATAATCACCGAAAACAAAAAACAATTTCCCGATCTCGACAAAGAATATATCGTGAAATGGTCCAAAGAAATCTTTGAAGTTAGAAATAAACACGCAAAAGATTTCGGTTGAAGAATAATTGGTAAGTTCACACAGGGTGGAAAATACGACCACAAACGATATTCTTCGCGGTTGATTATAGATGATGCAGAATACGATTTTATAATCGCAGATGTAACATCTAGGGGTATATAAGTCGATCTTAAAGACGCTTTCTTATCCGATGGAACCAAATTACGTACAATTGTTACTTACACAGATGGCGAAAATCCTCAATATACGTACTTAAGGTCGTCTATGCTGGCTCATGCTTCTATTAATTTACTTTCGATGATAAATAGATTTCCTGAATCCGCAGTAAGAGTCGCCACTGATTCATTTTATATAGACGTAAAATATAAAGATGCTGTGGCTGAATTCACGAATTCAGACGAGAGTTGGGGATCATTGAGAATTAAAAAGTAAATAATGCGTGATTACTCCAAATCAGCAAATGTTACAATTGAAAACAATTGCTTGAAAAATAATCAGATATCAGAATTATCTAATGCACCGTCGTGTTCCGATCCAATATGTAGACATAAAACCAGTTATTTAAATGGCTGTGGTGGGTCATGGAATACGACTCGTGCGATTGAATTATTTTGAGGGAAATTAAACATGATTGTGCTAACGCCAACACACAGACTTGCAAGAGAGATGAAACAGCGAGGAATTAATGTTTACACTTATCACAGTTTTTTTGATGGAAAGGTGACGAATGGACTCCTGATCGAATGGGCGAGAAATATATTCCTGAAATCATCATTTGGGATGAGATATGCACAGTGTCATTAGATGTATTACAAAGGTTTCTCGATTGGTTATTGCTAGCGAATACAAAAGTGATAATGTGTGGCGATCATGGTCAACTACCATCATTTGTCGGTTTGTTTCCACATAATTGGCTGAAGAATTTTGTAGACTATTATGAAGAAATTAGTACTGATCATAGATCACTTGATAAACAATTGCGCGAGTTCAAGAAATTAATCAGATTACAACCGAATAGAATCCAATGTGACACGAGAAATAATTTCGGAAACACCATTAAATGATTTCTGGGAAGTGTGGAGACCAAACGATTTGATAGTGGCAAGTAGAAAGATAGTCAGAGATACACTTCAGATGAAGTTTTTTAACACACACAAAAAAAATTTCGCAACACTTGAAGTGTCATTGTATTAAAGACCCAAGGATACACGAAGACAAAATATCGAAGTTGATATTCCTGGACAAAGTGAAAAACAATTTCTAGTGTTAAATGATATTGTGTGAGTTGATATCAATGTCGTCGAAGATGCATTGCGTGCTGATAAATCCCCATGGAAGCTAGGATACGCAGCGACGATACATTCTTCGCAGGGGTTGACTATATCCGATACAATTGTTTGGATCATAGATAATCGCATCGAGTGGTCGAATTTAGTTTATCTTGCGGTGTCCAGAGTACGAAGAATAAAACAACTTCGAAGAGTTGTTTTAGATTATAATGACACAACAATAAGTGATATTGTCAGCGATGATATAATCAGAAAAAAACTATGGTTATAAACAACAGGACAAAAGAAAATAACAGAAAATTTGATATTGATGCCGAATTTGTAATCACAATGAAACAACAACAGAATAATCACTGCGCGAGTTGCAATAGTATAATGCGTTGGTGTTGGTCGGATAAAGACCCCTGCCAATGTACCGTAGCAGAAAAAATAGCAGTATTGGTCATACCAGAGATAATATGATGCCGACTTGTCTTGAGTGCAACAGACGAAGAGGTGCTAGTTAAGACCACGCGGCGATAATTGAGTATCCTCGGGTATCATTTGTAGTTGTTCCCAAGTAAATCCTCACTTAGAAGTTGAATCCAACCTATAGACTGGCAGTCTACCCGTGGATCTCTTTATACCTGATATTTTATGTGCAGTAACGCTCCAAATAGGATCAGTAGTTCTTTTTTTCCACCTTCGAGCTCTCCTGGTTCATATAAATATGTAACAGTCACATTGCCGAGTAGTGGTTGTCTTGAAAAATCATTTTGCGGTTTTACAGGTATATACTTTTTTTAAATCGCGTTATTAGGTTTCATGTTTATTGTTCGAGTAATCTCATTAATCAGCGCGGTAATTACGCCTGGTAATCTCTTGACCCATTCACGAGATCGTTTATCCTGAATAAATTCTTTCGCGTATTGATATCCAAATAACCGTTCAGCAAGTGTCCGATTAAAACATTCAGCAATTGCCTGATCGCGATGTAGTGCAGTATGCCCACGTCTGATGGTGACAGTATGATTCTTCATTGTTGATAACACTGCACCCAGAAATTCCTTGCCCGGATCAACTTGTAATAGATTTGGCCAATGCAGAGGACCCCGTCGATAAATCCTTTCAAACGCAGAAGCCACTTCAGTTGATGATTTTGTCTTTAGAGCCTCTGCTTGTTTGTATCGACTCGCAACATCAACTACGGTTAGCAGATGCTTGTAACCACCATCATGCGTAAGAAATAATATATCAGCCTGATGAACCTCATTAGGTGCGCTGACATCAAAATATGAGAAATTAATTTGTTTAAGCGGTGGTAGATAAATTTGCCATATCGCCTGTTTGGATAACCAATCCGCTGCAGTGGTATTTTTCACCTTTGCGGCGCTAGCGAGTTTACCGATTGCTGATTTACCCCTCCAGTATCCTCTTGTAGAATAATAGATTCCATGATGTTATTAATTACCAGCACCCAACATCAATTTACTTTTCATCGCCGACTTTATCAACCATGAAGCCAATTTTTCTTTGAAGGATTTATCAGTGATAGAATTCAACGCATGAATCAAGTTTACATATGCGATATGTATGTTCTGCAGATTGCTGCTTGTATAAGCAACATTATGAGCATGACACGCCTTATCCATGGCGTTTATTGGGTTTTCACCGGGTCGGGGTTGGTTTTGATCATCGAGTCTGATATCGAGTCTGGTCCCGGGTCCACAATAACTATACCCTGGAAGTTTTTTTTTCACTACATAATATTTTGCCCATGGTGTTTCTGGGAGTTTTACTAACTTGGCTGCAATATCACTTCCTCGTTTTTTTTTTAAAACATCTCCAGATTTCATTGAAACAAATCTAAATTTTTTGTACCACATTGTACAAACTTACCAGCAAGTGCTGATCTCTTATTTTTAGTTGTAATCGTCGTCAAGTCGTTTGTGCTAGTATGCTTCTTACATTTCACAATATAGATTCATAATTTATTTATAATAACATGAATGTAATTGATTTTTCGGCGAATAAAACACAAGAACCAATTAAGCATCATGCAGTGTTACCGAATTCTATTCGCATGATTATAATCGGACCATCTGGAAGTGGCAAGAAACAACTGCTACTTTATTTAATAACGAGAGTATATAAGGTATATTTAATGGCCCCTAGTGTAGACGATCAACGATGTTACGATGTGTTAAAGGATTTTAACAAAAAAGCAAAATCGGAAATCGATGAGGATATTATTGAGTTTATAACCGATATCGAGGAAGCACCGAGTGTTGATTCTCTTGATAGAAGTATTAACAATTTAGTCGTATTTGATGATGTGATGTTAAATAGACAAGAAAACCCTGCCAGAATATTTTCCAGAGGTAGGCATGAAAATACCGATGTGATATATGTTACTCAGAAGTATACACAAATACCAAAAGTGATCAGGGAAAACTGTAATATTCTTGCGGTATTTAATGGAGTTGACATTCATACCCTACGAAATATTTGGCAAACTTGGTGCGGCGGTGATATGGATTATAATCTCTTTAAAAATTTCTTTAGTGACGCTCAATCAATCCCACATGGATTTGTAACGATAAATTTGCATGACCCGAGATCAAGATATCGTATCGGACTTGATCAAATATTCGGTTGAAACAATTCGTCTCCAAAACTCAATCAGCGCCAGTTCTGTAGCGTAAAATCCTAAAGGATTTCTATTGTTTTTTTTTTTTTGTTTTTTTTTTTGGTCTGCCTGAATTGGTTTCGGTTTGAAATCCTTAGGGTTTTACTGAAATAGTTTCGGTTGAAATCCTTTAGGATTTTGTTTGAAATAGTTTCGGTCTCCGTGGAAGGCTTATTTCGGCTTGAAAACTTGGTCTGTCCACCCTATCTGCTGCTTATGTAGTTTTGAAGTCTCCTTGAGATTCTGAAGCGATAAAAAAACGCGCCAGAAAAAGTTGAATCGAGCTGAGGGTTTTGGTTGCTGTTGCACTCATTGTGTTCATCTTGATTAAGTGGTTTGGTCGATTTGGATACAGCATCAAATACATCATTTGCTTCTCGGCCGCATATTGGAGGGTCGGTTATTGTCTCTTTTCGTAATGTTGAAAGCCAGATCCTCACCTTGTGAGGAGTATTTGCTGCGTTGACATACTCGATAAACTCTTTTGGCTGGGCTAACCCGTAGGAAGAAAAACAAACAATTCCACATTGATCAGACAATTATGCGGTCCAGTGAGTTCCAGGTCCATTGGAATTATCGAGATTAATGATATCGGTTTCAATATTGTTTTATCGATATGGTAATTTATCTCGCATAAAAACGCCTCTTATTTATTTTATTTTTAGTTTTGTTTAGGAGAACTGATTAAACTGAAAGTTGATATTGGTGTTATTAAACCGTCCCTGGAAGTATCATACCTTTACCGTACCAATAGGGTGGGGGAGGTCACTGGTAGCCTTTGTTTGATCTTTTCCGTGCCATGAGTGTGCAGTCCCCGGTAGCCTTAGACCCTTTCCCTCTTTTATATCCTTTTTCGCATGCTTTCTTTAATGCCATTCCTGCCACTGTACCAAAAGCCCCTAACGCGGCCGCTTTCGAAACAGCAGCTGCAATTAACTCTTGTATTGCCGCGAGCAGTGGAAACATACCACCTGCTTTGGTTATATCTTAAGTCTCACCTGCTGATAGAGTAATTTTTATTCCGGTTTTGTTTTGTTTAGAATCATTACATTGTTAGCGCTGGCGTTCTGTCAACGGTCATTTATTTTCACCACCTGTAATCTGTCTTTTAGCCTTATTGTAGTTCCGGATTTTTCACTGACGCGGTTTGTAGTTTTTTAATCAGACCTTGCTTCAGAGTAACATTTACATGATGATATGACATTGATAATATTACGACTGATCTAATTCTTTTACAAGTTTTCTACTTGTGCATCAATAACTCATTCATCCACCACCACCTTCAAGTAACATTGATTTACCGCTAAGTATAACAGCGATTGCTCTGTAATTAGGGAGGGGTGGGGCTGGAGCAACCGTTAACGTTTCACGAGCTTGAAAGTGTATATCAATGACAGTTTGTCTGGTTAAATCAAGATGTTCCAATGAAAAGTAATAAAATGGATAATATGTTGTAAAATCTATTTGCAGACATGTACCAACATTCTGAAAACGTACCATAATCGTCAATCAAACGAAGTTATGCATGTCCAAAATAAAGTGAAATATGTTCAGATTGTTCTTGTTCGCCGTTTATTTTTAATGAAATCTCAGAAATACTGAGTTTGTCAAATATGACATGGATGCGTATTTGCGAATTTAATTGTGTGCAATCTTTTTGCGCTACAAATATATGTTGTGACGCAGAAATACCTTCTTGTGATGCTATATGCCATGTAAATATACCGTCAATATAACTCTACTTATGTTGTTGTTACTCATGATAGTAACTACATGCATCCATAAATGATAATTAAAACGTTTCTTCACTGCTTGATGGGGTAATTAATGGCATTGAGATTTTTGATAATACAACTTTACGAGCATCGTTTCCATGTCACAATGTAGCATCATTATCATCATGTGCTTGGTTCAGAAAATAACCTAATATTTCACAAAAAACAAAAATGTGTGCTAGTGGAATTGCACATGAAAAATTTCTACGATTACCTGACAACACTGATCGGTGTGTTTTAAATCTTAAATTGTAATCCCAATTAACATTAATACTCATATCTTCTATATCAACATCTGCATCAGTATCAGCAGAGTATTTTCGTCATCTCACAACATATTGACTGTCATCAGGATAATTGGAGCCATATTTGTGAAACATCCTTGTCAGATCAGCTGATCTTGCATGATCATCAGAATATCTTGCTACGTCTATTATCGTTATTGCAACATCAACATCCTTATGAATCGATTCAATATTTCCTCCATCAATCATAATATGTATCACTATCAAACAGTGCCGTAATTCCGTTAACAAAACCGACTCTGACAGCACCCCCATATCCTGTATCACCTGTTTTATAATATCACAGTCTCCTTCGATAAATGCTTCAGAGGGTAGAAAATATCTAATGGTATCCTGAACTTGTAGTTCAACTCTGCCTCGTTGATTTGGTTGTCTTGCGTCATAAAGAATAAAACTGATAATCGCGTATAGTTTCATCGTTGATAACCGGTATGTCTATGTCAAATGATGGGTGAGTTGCACGTTTTAATATTTTATTATATATTTCTCGACTTAAATCAACGTCGCCTATGAAGTCTACCTCTGGTAAACCTGGTATTTATACTTTATTCTGCTTCTTGATTCATCAAGGCTGCTTGTCTTTTATCTGCAGCTTGGTTTATTATTTTACTGAAATTCGTGGGCATAATTTCATTAGATGGTAATTTTACTGATGGTGGTTTTCATCGTATTGTGCTAGTATATTCTTGGCTGCAGAAAATGCCTTTCTGGCAACATTACCAATAGCACCAGTTGCTTTTTCACTAATAGCACAAAAAGCTTTCATTTACAATTGTTTTGCGATTGGAGCTATTTTGGGAACCATTCTTGAAAATAACCCTTTACTATGATTACCAAGACTATCACCGCAAGTTGAATTTGAAGACTGGTCACTTGTCATCGTGAATTTGTTATTTGGAATATTTTAGGTCCACGGTGTCGTTGATGTATGCTCATCTTATTTGTTACCTATGTATCTAATCAGACAACTAGTCACTATGATAGTTATCAACAAGTTCAGTGAAAAAGTTGCCGGTAAATGCTAATATCAATTATACCACATTGAAATAATCGTCCACAAATATAAGCGGCTTCAGTAATTATTTTTTGTGTGTTATTTCCAGCTCGTGTTCCTCCTATGAGAATTTCTGATCGTGCTATGTCGGAAAGAACATTTTTAGGGCAGGCAAAAAGACCACATCAACATCATAGCAATATGACTGAAAAATTGTTAAAGATACATTAAAATTCTGAAACAAACAAACAAACAAAGACCACTTCCGATATAAATACTATTTCCAGTAGCAACAGTGTCAGGTGCATCATTAAATATTTTCCCTTCTGTTTCTAGAAGGTTGTGATTTTTTCTTTTGTGGAGGAATTTGTTGTTTATTCTATTTGCTGCAGTGGCTGAGGGAGTTGATAATGTGAGCTTGATTCTTGCTGAGCACTTTCATATTTGTGTATTTTATTTATGTAAATCAGTCATCATAAATATTAAATCTTTGTTTGAAACTCGATCCTTGTCATATTTTATGTGATATATCCACCTATACCAGGCGTATCTGCCTACAGGTCTTTCATATTCGAGTTTTAAGTATCTTTCTTTATGTCTAAAACCTGCAAACAAAAACCAGCTAGATAAATTGGATTATCATTTTTTAATCGCATTAATCACCTCATTAGTAACTTTTTCGTATAGAGTAACTTTTTCCAGTTCTTTTTCTTCAGGTATTTCTTTACAGGTAAGGTCAGCAGTGACAGCTTGCAGTTTTCATTGTGCATCGCCTATATCAGCTGGATATATTCTTTTAATAAAATTTTCGTAGTTTTGTCTGCTTTTTTCTCTTCAATTTGTTCAGCAGTTTGTTTTACTGATATAAGAAGACCTTCAGTAGCTTGTGCAACTCTTTCAGTAACTTTTGTGACAGGTCTGAATAATTGTTCTCAGCCTTCTGCAAATTCCCAACCATTACTAATAGAGCAATATTTTTAATTGATAGCAGCAAAGAGGGCGCAAACTCGAATAAGTGTCCGACAAGGTAAGCATAATTGTAAACTTGTTTTCGACTAATCATGCGTTTAATTTGAAAATCGCGTATATTTTTTTTAACTCTTGGATTGACAAAATGGACGCTTCTATTATGAGGTGGGCTCACCCTCTCTGCTTGATAATCCATTCTAAAATGAGGTAGATCCACCCCATCCCAACCCTCAAATACTTTAGTTTAGATTCTAAAGTGAGGTGGGTTGACCCTCTCTGCTGCTGTTGATACAAGAATCTGTCCTGATAGCATACAAACCATATAGCAAGACACATAAAGAAAAAATGGGACTTAGGAGACCAATGGCAAAGGTCACTATGAATTAACAAGGGAAGAGTATGCCAGCTAGGGAAATAACATTAGGGCATAAATATGCCGCCAAAACAAACACAAATTTATTTTTGTGGAAATTCTTTTTTAAAAATACAGACATAGACATTTGGGGTCACAAACTCACATAGAACACCATTTATTTTTTTGGGAAATGGGGGAGGGGGGAGGTAGGCATCTCTCAGGTGCCCACACACCCACCCATCCCCAAACAACAACAATATTCAACTAGAAACAAAAACTAAATATAATGGGTATGGTTAATGTACATTTTCATTTGGGGGCCCAGAGTGGCCAAATGGTCTAAAGCACTTTCCGTTAAGGATCACTGCCATCTCACCTCTGTCTGCGTGGGTTCAAGTTTAAGATTTGACTACTGTAGTTATGTGACAAAGCTTGCCAGTAGCTTTGCCAGTCATGGTTCTTTCCGGGATTTTTCCTGGGTTCTTCCTCCACCAATAATATTGGCTATCATGTATGGCCTATCGTGAGATGAAAAATGGGAGTCAGGTACATTTGTTTTATCACCATCCCACTGTCATATTTAGGCATATGTATTAATTTTGTGGTTTTCAGCTTTCATTAAATAAATTCTATTAAAATTTCAAACTTGAAAGGTTTGTCTGTGTGTATTTTTTCTAGTGTCTCTGACCAAATAATTTACCAGTTACTTCACATTATATCAATAATCAATTGTCTGCATCTTCAGGTTTGACAAGTCAATCATCGTATTCTAATTAGTTTTTCAAATTAATATCCTTTGTCATTAGTGTGCATATTTCTATGCATTATGAAATATAAATTGTCTGAAAACAAATTACCACATATTTCACATTGGTATGGTTTTTAATCAGTGTGTTTCCTTGTGTGTTTTGTCAAAGTAGATCTATGTCTAAACAACTTTCCACAAATATAACATTTGAAGGGTTTGCCAACAGTATGTATATTCATGTGTTTTTTTAAATTAGATCTGTCAGAAAATAAATGACCACAAACTTCACATTCGTATGGTTTGTCACCAACATGTGTCCTTCGGTGTGTCTTCACGTTACACCTGTGACTGAACAATCTTCCACATATGTCACATTTGTATGGTTTTTCACCAGAGTGTTTCCGTAAGTGCACAGACAAATCACTTCTTCGCATGAAACATTTTCCACATGTTTCACATTCGTTTGGTTTATTGTCTGTGTGTAGTTTTGAGTGTCGTGACAGATACGCCATCTGACTGAACAATGTTCCACATATTTCACATTTAAAAGACTTGTCACCAATGTGTACCTTCAAGTGTGCTGACAAATTAGAAGTCTGGCTAAACAATTTTCCACATATATAACATTTGAATGGTTTGTCACCTGTGTGTATATTCATGTGTCTTCCTAAACTGAACTTTTGGGGAAATAACTTGCCACAGACATCACATTTGTATGTTTTTCTACCAACGTGTGTCCTTGCATGTGTGTTCAACGTAGATCCTTGATGGATAATAGTTCCAAAAATTTCGCATTCCAAGGATTTGTCACCTATATGTATATTCATGTGTCGTCTTAAATTGGACTTTTGGGAAAATAATTTCCCACAAACATCACATTTGTATGGTTTTTCATCAACGTGTGTCCTTGCATGTGTGTGCAAAGTAGATCTCTGACGGAACAATTTTTCACATACTTCGCATTTAAACGGTTTGGCACCTGTATGTATGTTCATGTGTATTCTTAAATTGGACTTTTGCGAAAATAAATTCCCACAAACATCACATTTGTACGGTTTTCCACCAGCGTGTATTCTTGCGTGAGTGATCAAAGTAGATCTCTGACGGTACAATTTTCCACAGATTTCGCATTTGAAGGGTTTGTCTCCTGTGTGTATGTTCATGTGCCCAATTAAATTTGATTTATCGGAAAACAATTTGCCACAAATTTCACACTTATATGGTTTGTCACCAGTATGTGTCCTTATGTGTCTTCTCAAGGTAGCACTCTGATTAAACATTCTTCCGCACGTTTTACATCCAAAGGGTTTCTCACCTGTGTGTATATTCATGTGCGCTGTCAAAGTTGTCTTACTAGAAAACATACTTCCACAATATTCACATTTGTATGGCTTGTCACTTGTATGAAGTTTCATGTGCTTCCAAAAATCATTTTTTAAGTGATACAATTTCCCGCATATTTCACACTTGAAAGTTTTATCACCAATGTGTATCACTTTTTGATCCATTTTTACGAATCAAAATATTTATATATAGCTGTCTCAACTCTCCATGAAATAGGAAAAAATTCACCACCCTCACTTTTGGCAAGTGTGTATTCACAAGGCCGGCAGTACCAACTTTTGGAAAGTCTATTCTCGCAGTCGGACTGACGTCATCGAGTCACGTGTTCAACATAACTCGTCCGGCATATTTGTTTTGGGGACAAGCTTGTGGAAGATCGGAAATTCGATGAATTCAATTATTATATTAGATTAATTGTTAAATTTAATTGAAATGTCTTACCAATATCAAGACAGTTTGTCTTTGGACGCACAACAGAGGTACTCGGTAAAACTGAAGTTGATTGCAATGGATATTTGTCCTTTTTAGAAGACCAATAAATTGTTATCCGCCTTTTTTTTAAATTCTTTATATATATATATATATATATATATATATATATATATATATATATATATATATATATATATATATATATATATATATATATATATATATATATATATACTTGTAGCAGAGACCAACCGTGTTGTGCATTTACTCTATCTGGAGCGTACACACCGTATAGCTGCGAATGATCGGATAGCACGCTATAAATTAATAAATTTATTTATTTAGACTAACCTTTGTACCCAGACGGTAAGTATAATCTCTCTTCTAATGATCCAATGCGTTAAATCATTTAGAACACTCACGTTTTTAGTATAAATCCCTGTCAGAACAGAACACCTGTGTATTCATCGTTTGTTGACCTGAGATTTAAATTACCAACACATGAGTGTAAAGCAGTATCACCAAATGGCAAGAGTAACCCAATAAAACTGTCTAGCGAGACATATGTCACTGGGAACTAATCAATGCTTGCGTGGGAGCTGTGCAGAGTAAATGCATAACACGCAAGACAAAATAACAAAAGACGGAGAACAATTTGTTGATCTATCCTTATAAGGTACCCGCTGATACCTGGATCAATGACCCGAAACAATGACCAGCTTCTGAATACCACGATGTTTATAACTACATGATTAAACATCCATGTAAGTATTTTTTTTATTTCACTGATCTGTACCCTACACTGGCTATCAATTCGATACAGATTCAAACACTAAATTTGTTCTCTGTGCTATGTTCACTGACGACAGAATCCAGTCCAACATACCTATCCGGCCTCACCTCATCCATGTGTATACACCAGCAAGATACTTACGCTCTTCTTCTAACAAATCGTATACTCATTGTTCCCACCTAGAAAACGAAGTCATATGGACAACGTTCTTTTGCATACCAGGGCCCGACAATGTGGAACGAATTGCCCATTGAAATTAGACACAACGACACAGTGGTCGCAAATCGACTTTAGATAAACACAGTGTCCGTCACAACACTATCAATTTATGAGAATATATAGCAGACTTGGTTATCTAATTGTCAAAAGACAACGTTATAATATTTAGGTTAATTGTATTCTTTCATAGTGTGGTGGGAGATAGCAGCGGCTTTATAGAATATTACACTATATAATCATAAGGCATTTACATTCGATAGCAATCATGTAATAAATTTACTTAAGATTTCTTATAACAATTTGATTCAGGTTGGATTTTAAAGTACCAAAGTTAATATCGGTTATGAAAATTACGTAAGTGACAGTTTTAGAATACAAGGCCGAAATTCTTTTCTACTTAGATGTTCATACTTTGCCGCTCTGACAGCTATCTGCCAGTGCATTGTCTGCACTCATATTTATATATTTATAAATATATTCATACCTATGATTCCGTATAACTGAAAGAAACGTAGAAGTAAATTTCAGTGCGAATCGAGTGAAAGTACAGTGTACTGATGACCCAGTGAGTCGTAATACGGTTAGAAATAGTCCCTATCAACTGCATACTACATGTATTTTGTACACTAAGTAAAACAACAATTTCTACATAACCAAGAACTTTCAATAATGAACAGTAACATTAGTTCTAACATATTGTCCAACAAAAGTCTGACAAGAAAAATGCGATTCTTCGGCTGGGCACATTGATTCCATCAATATCCTGCATCTCTGCTGTTCTAGTAATAAAACTCCACCGGATGGCTGAATTCATTAGTTTATAGGCTAACATCATATTTCTCGCTTTGATATCCCAAAATCATGGAAGGTAAGATAATTCATTTCCTAAACTATTCATGTCAAATTCCAGCACGATACACCTATGGTTCAACATGGAATGACTATGGCACAATAACTGCGAACATCCGAACTTCTTTCTGCTTAATGTTGGAGTCCCAGTTTGTAGAACTGTTGACTTCTTTAGATGACTTCCTTGACGAATTCGTTAATATTAATGATAACAGCATGACACTTCGGATCCGGGCAAGGTTTTACACTCACATTTAGTATAAGACACAGGGTACACATTTATAAAAGATGCAGACGGTGATCTAAACGATGATGGGTGGGTGGCGTACATTCAGGAACGGAAGAAATAATTCACAAACGATAAACGTTTTCAGTGACAGATAAAAATGACATGATTGAATAAACCAAAGTCTCATAGTTCATCATCATCTCACATCTCAACGTTGAACATCAAATAATCTTGACACATTAATATTAACTGGACAACATGGATGCAAAACTCCATTCACAGTACCAATATGGTATTATATCATAGTGAACTGCCTCATGTCTTCTGACTTTGTTTCGAATTTATATCATTATTAGTATTACTATTGGAAAAGGAATGTAGTTCTTAATAGCGCCAAGTATTTTGGTTTGTTGAGCTAGGTATTACAATATGTATATTTTAAGGCTATAGTTGCACCAGATTAAGGATATTATTTCATGATTTTAACAAAACATTGTATTGCTTTATTATAGGTTAGGAGAGACTTGTTCCCACATTGGTGCATCACTGTTTAAAATAGAAGAAGCTGCAGTGTAACTTGGATGTACATCGAGCACCTACACAGACCGATCACGTGAGTGGAATGCATGTTTTGTGAAGAAAGTCGAACCCCAAAAAATAACCGAGATCAAATTTTACAAGACTGCTGCAAAAGAGACCCTAAAAAATATAATGAAAAAATATAAAAGATGCTTGAACCAGCAACCATTGAAGAGCAAAATCGATTTATTCAATCACTGGCTAGTTTGGATGAACCTTGTGTTGGTTTTAGTGCCTTTAAAGAGTACCATGGTCGGTTTGTTTCTCTTTGACCTGAACCTAAGTTGTCACCTTCCTTCCGATGACCGCTCTGGTGGCGTAGTGGTAAGAGCGTCCGCCGCTGAAGCGGGAGGTCATGGGTTCGATCCCCGTTTAAGTCATACCAAAGACTTACAAAATTGGGTATTTTATAGCTGCCTCGCTTGGAGCTCAGTATTAAGAGGTTATTGTTAGGACTGGTCGGCCTGGTGTCAGGATAATGTGACTGGGTGGGACATCATGATACATCTCTGCAGCATGATGCCCCAGTGCTAGACATCACTATAAACTGCCTCACTGCAGACGTCGTAGTGATATGACTCAACAAAATTAAAAGCTACGTCAAAAATCCTAATCACACATGCACACCTTGCGAAGCCTTTATTCGGCAAAACAATAAGAAAATTGAATCGGGACAGTGACTTCATACATGAAATGGTAAAATATTTGCAATTGTTTTGTTTCCTTCCTGAACTTGTCACAAGAAGGAGATTTGAACTTAATGTTCAAGCTGAATGCAGTACTAAAGCGGACAAAGAAAACATGCCTTCTGACAATACCAAATCCTATTGTGGACGTGAAACAAAAACCAAGTTAGATAACATGGTTTGTTGTGATGAATGTAATGAATGTTTCATATCAAATGATAGAACTAAAGTGTCTGCCAACATTAAACAATTTTATTGTGAAGAATGCTGGAAATCGGTCAAAAAATGAAACAGACGACAATTTACTATGAACGTTGTTTAATAACAATGAACAAAAAAAATGATGCATATAAATATGGTCAGCTCGTGAGGCATTTATTTTCATTTTGTTAATGAATTTCAATGTCTTCAACGTGATTAATGTATTTGACACAATACAAGAACTGTAACGTATTAATTTACAATTAATTAATTGTTTAATGATAAAATCATTGCATTAAAATACATTTCCGTAAATATTTGTCTGATACAATTTTTTTCTTCACAATATACATGTAAAAAATAATTGTCATGGATTATGTTTAAATTTTTTTATAATGCATTCGACATGTCATCATGAAATGCAACAATTGCTAACATATATTCAAAAAAAATCTCCAAACATTTTCTGTGATCCGGTTTACTCTTTAAACACAATCGCAGTCCCCAAATTACTTAGGGCAGCACACACCTTTATTATTTTTTCACAACTCGATAACACAGATTCATTGCTTTCATCTTTAATGCTTTTGACACATCTGATTGGTAAAATCCAGTACAGTAAATCTATTTTTCATCAATCCGATCACACGTCCGATATGAATACAAACAGATGAAATTTTTTCTAGAAATTTCAACCTTTCTTGCTGGTAACTGTTTTTTTTTCCTTTAGTAAAAAATGGTTTATTGAATTCTGCACTTCAAATTGTGGTAAAATCATCTCTAAATGTAAATCCTCTATCACCATGTATTTGGTTTCCTGGCATGTGGTACTTTGGACCAATACAGCCAGACTCGCGAACTGTTTTAATCTCTGAAGTTCTGCCTCCCCATGCATTAGATATGTATTTGATGGACCCAAGAGATGTACAAGAAATAAAAACTTTAATTGTGCAGTGTTTCTTGTATGAACTATAACACTGTGCCCTTGGCAATAAATCTTTGGTTGCTTCTATGAATTTTTCAAAGCAATCTGGTATTGAAGACAGACGAGGAAATTTGGATTTGAACACTGAGGGTATTGTGATGAATATTGTCTCTCTATCAGTCCCCTTGATCAAGAATCCAATTTTGTCTTGCATGAGATCGATCCATTTCCAGAAGTAGTCAGTTGTTGTTGATTTGGGAGTTCCTTTTTACATGTGCAAGCAACTCGAATTATGACGTTTTATGACGCATTTTCACAAGTGTTTAAAACAGTTGTTCCGTTTGTGGCAGGCTGGCTTTATTTGACTATTTACTTTTAATGCATGTACTCAAGAAGGTAAACCACTGTAAAAATATAATTCCCAGCTAATGCCAGTCATCATTGGCAGGCATCATTGTTTCCTTCAACAGAAGCTGATGAAAGAGAGGTAACACTAATTATTTGTTCTACACTTAATATTTTCTGTAAGGCATCATTTCTTTCTTTTCTGAGATTTTCGAATTCCATATACAGCATGTCTCTCCCAAGATTTTCCATTGGTTGTTTCATTGGCATCAGTTGTGGTGCAGTTGAAATTGACTCAGATTCAAATGACTGTTTCCAGGTGTTCCTCATCTAAAGTGTCATTGTCATCTGACAAAGTATAAGATGTTATATCCAGTTGTGAGTTGTCATCTATTAACTTCAACTTCTTCCTTGCCTGACATGGTTCAGACAATTTTACTGTTAAAACAAACATGTATATTACTCACGGAAACGGTATAAACGTTCACAAATCTCATCATTTATTGACCAAATTGTTCATTTTGATTAATTTAAAGTTATAAAAACTTTTATCAATGTTTTGTAAATTTGTGTGCACATCTTATACAAATCCGTTTAAAACAGAAAATCTTAAATCAGCTGTACAAGGTCATAGTACTAATATACACACAAGTGATTGAATCAAATCACACACACACACACACACACACACACACACACACATATATATATATATATATATATATATATATATATATATATATATATATATATATATATATATATATATATATATATGTTATGAATGTTTTTACTTGTTATGTGTTGTGATTAGCTTTTCATAACCTTCTTCTCATTTCTTGCTATGAGAAGGAATTACTCGTAAGTTGGGGAACGTCAATATCCATGGTAAGAGAGAGAGAGAAGAAGAAAGAAGTCAGGCTCTCTTAAAGAGAGCGCCACGATGATAAACAGCTGCACTACATCAGCTTTATCTGAAATTAAGAGTCAAACATTCATTTTCTACTGACATGGAGAACTTTATTTAAATAATCAACACACATATATATTACTACATTCTAGAAACACATCTAAAAGCTTTATAATAAAAGTTCATGAAATACATATTACATTTTCCTTATTAAGCTTTCCATCTTCATTTACCCGTATAACTTCTGCACCTTAGAATATTATACAATAGTTAATTCTCAATCAATTTCAAGATAGCCGAAGTATGAAATATAATAACTGTAATTAATGCAACAATTAATTTAAAGAATACATTTTACTTATCTTAAAGTAGAATATTGATTTAGAATCTCAAGCATTAAAAATACTTATTTCTTAAAATAGGTATAAAACATATACAGTGTCCTTACCTGAAATTAAGAGTCAAACATTCATTTTCTACTGACATGGAGAACTAATCTGACCTGATCGCGCATCTGTATTTATAGTGTCAGGGTCAGAGGTCATACCCTCCATGCATCAGTCAGAAAAGATGCTGACTTACTTTCAGGTATAAACTAGTTTCGACCGGTAGAAACCAACTTATCTTACGTCATGAGACCTACTCTATAGTTTATTTATATTCGTTTCATGTCGTCACACCATATATGGTTAGCTGTTAGTTGGAAGCCATCTTGTTTCTGTATCGTCTAGAGAAATCTTACTTCATCTTCATTAACTGAATTGAACTCATGCCAACACTAGGTCAGAAACATATTCTTACTAATGTAGCTTAGAACTATAGCTGAGCAGGCAAAATTCATGTATAATGTTTTTCGTATACAATCTCACACAACATTGTATATTAGCAATGTTCTTAGCTACTTTTACTTGAGTTATAGTGTGGTTATATACATTGCCCTTTTTTACTTGCTCAACAACCATTTCTATTCTATATAGTTGTGTTACAAAAACAAATGAAATTACCTTTAATATCTTTTAACAAATAAAACATTACTTTAATTCAATTCAAAAGAAAATATCAATCTTATTAATTTTTCTACAAATTCAATCCTAACAATACCCTCTAGTCTATTTGAGCCGAGTCCTCGAGGCTCGAAAAGAAAAATCAATTTTATTCATCAAAACAAGATAAAAGATGAAAGGTCAAAAATACAATGGTAAAAAAACATTGCGAGACATTTTCGCAAAGTTTAAAGATACAATGTAAAACACTGCAAAATACATTGCAAAATACCAAGTCAAATACAATTAAAAAAAAATTACAATAAGAAGTACATTGCAAATACTCAATCAATTTCAGAAAGTTCAATGAGTACAAGTAATGTTTTATGCAAAATATTTGATAAAATTCCCAAAACACAATGGGAAATGTATTGCACAAATCTCAGTCAAATTCTCAAAAAATACAATAAAGAGTACAATGCAAAATTCGTGAAAAGGATTCCCCAAAAAATACAATGGGAATAAAACTTCACAGCATTGAATACTTTGATAAGATATATATATTTATTAAACACATAATTCTACAAAACCTACCTCTAAACTAGGCTTATCAGACGATTGTAAAACAAAATAATAGCATACAGTTCTTGTTATCTTTATTTTTCTTTTTCTATTTTAGTGTAATCTTCTTTTGTGTTCTTTTTCTGTATTTCTTTTTCTCTTTTATATGTTATTCGTATAACATTAGCAGAACATATTTATGGGTGAATACTTATTATATCGAGAGTTTGGAACTGACAATTTAATGTTGCACTAGCCTTAATAACCATGACGTATGTTCACTTGCAATCAACTTTGACCTGTGCGTGTATGAATATGTAACGCCTTTGAATTAACCTAAGAACAATGAGTAAGTCTAGTGCAGCTTGAAATGTACGTGTTTTATCAACGTTATCTTTGACGCGTGAAAGAGAATGTACTGCCATTATCTTTTCAAATGAATTTTTTCTCAGAAGCTGGCCGTATATAGACCAATAGCTGCTCATGTCTTGAGAGCTATGCATTACGTGATCTCTGTGTCGAGTAATTATAATCGCGCGGACATTTTGACGAGTTTATCATTTATGGCGAATGCGCCAAGACACCGTACCATAAGGTACATACTTTCATACAAATGGTATGAAATCGTGAGGGATAAACCTCTAAACATTGTCAAACCATGCATTAATGAGATTGCTGTATTATACCGCGTATTCGTTTTAAGACGTATTATAACTGTGAAATAATATCATTATGTAGCTTCATTTGACATCCTTGTAACAATATTCGATACGTTCAATTCAACAAGTCCGTGTAAGCCTGATTTAAACTGTGAATCCACTTATAAGCTGAACTATACAAAAGTGGGGGATGCTGGAGATAACCCATGTTTCAAATTGTTTTGTTTTTATGTTGTTGTTTGTTCTGATACTATGTACTCTGCATTCAGAGTTAAAAAGAAACATATGCGTACGAACCAATCCAAATTTCATCCATGCCTTAAGAGAAAGAAAGAGAACTGAGAGATTTGGCGCCAGAAAGAAGAAAAGAGAAATAGAAGGTATGATAAAAAATAATGGAATGGACGATAGGACTATAATTTTCTCTTCCAAATACGAAGGAATTTGTTCTTTTTTTATGTTTTCAGAATTTCGTATTGAATTCAATTACGAAATATTCGACTTCGTCGTTTGCGACGTGTGTTTGATTGTGTGCGTTTTCTGTGAAATGCTTCTTTTAATGCCTGAGAAACATTCTCCGTTGGCTGCCATGATGGTGTGGATCCATCTGACCACTTAACCAAATAATGCTTCTTTCCAGAAATCCATTTGGATTTCAACAGTTTATCAACTAAGTACCATTCGGTACCATTGTTGGTTGGTGATTGCTCATTGCTCGTTTGATCATTTGATGTTTGTGTTGACTGTGGAGGTGTACTACTTGTGTCCGGTGTCGGAGGTCTATAATCCCTAGGATCTTTATAGTGCTTAAGCCTGTTTGCGTGTACAAGTGATTTCATTTCTTTATTGTCTGAACAACGACGTAATCTGTAGGTGCTATTCGGACCTACTTGAGTGATGTAATATGGACCTTCCCAACGAGGATAAAGCTTTTTTGACAACCCTACAGGTATATGTGAGATTTGTAAATGTACATAATCTCCAACGCGAAAGGATGGTTCTTTTGTTTTCTGGTCAAACCTCTGTTTGCTTGTGCTTTGTGCTTCACGTGTATTTGCTTTAGCTATTTCTTGAACTATTTTCAATCTTTGAATCAATTGATCTATGTACTGTTGTGTTTGTGTTTGTACAGTTTCTTTAGGCGTAAGAGATACATCTAAGGGTAAAGTCATTTCTTTCCCAAAGACTATGTAATACGGTGAGTATCCAGCAGAATTAACTGCTGGACTCATCCGGAATGCCATCATTACGCTGGGTAATATGGACGGCCAATCATCTTGATGTTTGCTACAGTAAGCCCTCAATGCCTGACTGATGATACTATTTTTTCTCTCACAGAGACTGTTAGTTTGAGGGTGGTATGAACTAGTATGGTGACGTGTTACTTGAAATAATTCACAAAGTGCGAGTACAATTTGAGACATAAAATTGCGTCCACGATCACTGACAAGTGTTCGCGGTGCACCATAACGTGTAAATATCTCATTGTACAAAACACTGGCGATTTCTGTTGCTGTTTGAGAACGTAAGGGAAAGGCTTCACACCAATGTGACAAACTATCTGTCACCAATAAGATGTATTGATAACCTTCCTTACTTTTTGGCATGCACAAAATGTCCATGTGCCACCTAGAGAATACGTCATCTGGGGGCAATGGGTGCAATGGAGCTTTTCGTGCGTTTGTGTCCCGTTTAATGAGCTGACATTTAGAGCATGATGTAATGTAGTCATACACATTTTGATACATTTTAGGCCAATAATATTTCTGTTTGATAGCTTGATATGTTCTTTGAACACCAAAATGACAACCTCCTGCTTTTGAATCGTGATAAGATAGAAGGACATCGAGTCTCAAATTTGTGGGTAAAGCAACTTGTTTTATGAGTTGATCTGGAGAAGTTTTGTGTTTTGTACGAGGCTGGAAAAAATGATGTAAGACACCATTGATTAGTTCATATTGATTTGCTTCATATGGAATAGCTGTTGCACGACGAGTGTTTTCTGGTAATATTCCTTGTTCTAAGTAAACATACATGTCCTTAAAATCAGGGCACTCGCGCTGATATTGGGCTAGATCCGGTAGTTCTTCAGAACTACTGCTAGGTATGTTATCATTAGTCTGTAGTGAAAATAGGTTAGTAGTATTTTCCTTATCGTAAAAGAATGTAACTTCTGTCATTTCTTCTTGAATGGAGTGTACTGATGATTCTAACTGAGTCTGAGTGTTAGTGCATACTGGAGATTTTTCTAACTGGCTGTCAGTCTTAGCTGTTTGGTCGTAGTTTCGACGTGAGAGTGCGTCTGCATTTGTGTTTTTATGGCCTGGAGTGTATACGATATTAAAATCGTATTCTTGTAAGCGAAGTGACCAACGAATTAGTCTATTCGAAGTGTGCTTAACTGTCTTTAGCCAAACTAATGCCTTGTGATCTGTAATGACAGTAAATTTCTGATGTGATAGGTAAACATGATATGTTCGGATACCTTCTAATACCGCTAGACACTCCTGTTCAGTTACTGACCATTGTCTTTCAGCATTTGTTAATGCTCGTCCACCATAAGCAATGACATGCTCTTTGTCGTCTGTCCCTATCTGAGACAAAATATAACCTAGAGCTGCACCACTGGCATCACATGTGAGTCTAAATGGTTTATTAAAATCAGGATAAGCCAAGATAGGAGCTGTGGTCAAGGCTGTCTTAAGAGTTTCAAATGCTTTTTGACACTTGTCTGTCCAAAGAAATGAACTGTCTTTTGTCAATAACTTATTTAAAGGTGTTGCTATTGTAGAATATCCTTGGACAAATTTTCTGTAATAATTGCACAACCCTAGAAAACTCCTAACATCTTTTTGTGTTTTTGGAACAGGAAACTGTGTAACTGTGTCAATTTTGGACTCATCTACTTTAATTCCTTTTGTTGAGAATTTATGACCAAGATAAATAACTTCAGATGCTGCGAATACACATTTTGATGGTTTGAGTGTCAAGTTTGCTTGACGTAATCGATCAAAAATAAGTTCAAGGTGTGCTAAGTGTTCTTCAAATGAATTGGAAAAAATAATAATGTCATCTATGTATGCAAGACATGTTGACCATGGTATACCTCTAAGTACATGACCTAAAAGAATGCAATATGTGGCGGGCGCATTTCTGAGTCCATACGGCATTACATTCCATTGGTAAAGACCACGTGATGTTATGAAAGAGCTCTTATGTTTTGTGTCTGGGTCCATTTTAATTTGCCAAAATGCTGAATTTAAATCTAATGTACTGAAAAGACATGGTTTAGTTTGTCCAACTGCATCAATTACATCTTCTAATCTTGGAAGAGGGAATGTCATTGGTTGTGTCACTTGATTAAGTTTCCGATAGTCAATGGCAAAACGATATTCCCCATTTTTCTTTTTGACTAAAACAACTGGAGATGCATAACTTGAAGAACTGGGTTCAATTAGGTGGTGTTCTAATAATTCATCTACCTGTCTATCAATTTCTTTATTGATGTGCGGAGACGCACGATAAGGCTGACAACGAATTGGCATGGAATCACCTGTCTCTATTCGATGAGTAAATACCGTAGTACTTCCTAATTCTTCTAAGTTCAAGGCAAACACATCCCTCTGTTTATTAAAAAATAATTGAAGTTCTTGTTTTTGATTTTCTGACAAATCTGAAGAGTGTAAATCAAAATTAATTGGTTCTCGTGATGTACTAGTTTGTGTGTCCACAATGTCAGGTGTATCAGATGTGATATTCCTGTCATAAGTGTCCTCACTAACAGTAAATATGGTCTGTGGGTGTAGTACGTCTACATAAGCTAGTACGGTATTTGCCTGTATGTCTATAGCTTGTGAAGTAGGATTCAAGATCTGAGCAAAGTTATTTTTCGAAACCGTTACAATTGTTCTAGCTGTCAAAAATGTGGAGTTTGACATATTATGAGATGGTTCTAGTAAAACAGGTGTCCCTTTTTTGATTTTACTGATATGAATAGGAATGGAACAACAAGAGTTTGGTGGAACCGTAGTGCTTCTGTTTACACGTGCTAATCCTGACTCAGTACGTATCAGATTGATAATTACCGTATCGTCTAGCAAAGAGAGCGTTTGTGTATCTAGATTCACTACTGCTTTGTATTTAGTGAGAAAAT